>JAKZAP010000017.1:14555818-14996333 GCA_023053575.1 Branchinecta lynchi | reverse complement strand
GGAAAGGGTATACACTAAGTGATGGGGAGTGGGCAACCCCTCGATAGACTTCAGTGAAAGAAGTCAACTTGATGTAATGATACCCACTCGGAGTTACGCTTTGGTTTTACGCCTGTTCTGACACGTGTACCAAATGAGGAAAGGATAATTTCGTTGGTTCTACACGTTAGGCTAGTGACTTCTCTCAGACAAGCGACCCGAATCTGTCTACCCGACTTTAAAGTCGGTTTAGGTGCACAAAGAAGTGGCGAATAGAGTGTAGTAAAATGTCAATGGTGTGACTTTTGGCACTTCTTGGTACTGATTCAGAGTGCCAGGAGTGAGTTGTCCATCCCAATTACTGGCAACGAGCCTATGCTAGGAACGTCGGCTAGACCCGAGCTGCGAAAGCGCCCTCTCCTTCGTCGCTTTAGGCGTAAAGGAGCCAAGGGTATTACGGTGTTTTAGGTTTCTAAGATACTTATATACTGCCACCGCTCTCCTGAGTTCCAAGCAGGGTTCTTGGCAGTAATCAGATTGTCGTGACCGCTCATCCCTCAAAAGAGTGGTCGATAGACAGGAGAGAGAGGGGGAGGGGGCTGTCAAGACCTGCCACATAATAATCTGGAAGTTACTCTCTGTTATTTAAGTCATAGGCTTGGTGGATAATTGCAAGTTGTTGTGTTTAGTTGTTTATTTATTAGATACAAGTAGTATTAATAAATTGCAGCACAAGTCCTTAGGACTTTCTTTTTGCTGCAATAGGATATTAGTAATGTTACTTTATTTCATTTTCAAAGTTTTGGTCAAAAATAATAACCCTACCTACCTACTGATTTGTAACGAAAAATTAAATGCGATAAACCCATAAATTCTGACAGAACAATTCCTTAAAGCAAAAATGCAAAAAACAATGCTTTGTTGAAGTCTAGCCTATCCAATTCCTGTGTTTGAATCATCTAACGTAGGCTGGTAATGACACAACAAGTTTAAGCTATATTTTGGCTCCCGTGTTAATTCTCGAAAAAATATTATTATTATTCATTTATTTCCTCAAAGAATATATAATGAGGAGTAATAAAATAAATTTAACACTGTCACAAGTAACTTTCAAAACAATAAATGACAATTGACGTACTTTAAAAAACACACTGTACTTACTTAACTATTAACTTTTACCGAAAAATGAAGCAGATTCTTCAGAGTCAGAATATTACTAACTTTGGCTACAAAATTGTCAAATTTCTGCTGAATTGCCAGGGCAGGACCTTTAACTGAAAGGGAATTAATTAGAGGTGTATTTCAAGCAAATAAAATTTTAAAATATTTAGAATAGCACACACGAACACTAGGCTCAATTGTCGGTTCTTTGAGTCTTCCTGCTTCGTTTGTGTGTTCTCTGTCCTGTTAAATTAACGATATAGACTGTAAGACACGGTCACACAAACCTGGTCCAGTTAACCGTCACGGTACCAGATGTTGACTTGGATGCCCTCTGACGACTATAGCCTAGATAAAATTTAGTTATGGCTGTTCCAGTTTTTCTATCTTTTTCTTTTTCATGTAATTATTACTATTATTGTTATATTGCTTATCTCATTGCACAGATGTACAAAAAAAAAGAGCAATTAAATAAAGAAGAAAAACAAAGAAAAGAAAGAAAAAGATCATTACTGGCAACAACAAAAATGTAAGAAACGCAAGCAACTTGTAAAACACACTGAAAATTACACTGAGTACATAGAACAGAATAGTGTTTATTCAGGCACGGGTGGCGGATTATGGCCCATATACAGATTTTTTACAAGCACCACATACAAACGTAATTGCACATCGCAAATATAATAATACTACAACACAGAAAATCATCTACCTCCTATTTAAATTTACCCTCACGTAATCCCCCACCATCTTTATTATTTTGTAGTTAGTCGATTTCAATATACCAGGGAAGAGCAACCGGGGCCCAAACTGATCCGGTAAAGGAGATTCCTGGCACTGACCTAGGGGGTGCGCAACACTGCCCTCTCCAGTCAAACCAAGCGGATATCTGTAATTATCCCTGATTTAACCATCCCTGTTTTTCGTCCTCTCAAATGCCTTTTGTCTAAACCCATGTGGTAATGAATTTGTTCGGAGCTGGAACCAAAGCTTCAGAGTCTGTGCTGGTAAACCTAACTTAAAATAAAAAAAAAAGCTGAGCTAAATCATAGCTACGCTTAAAGTGCGCTCGCCTTTCCAGAATTACATGAAGAAGCCATGCTACTCCAAACTTGGGCGACAAGCTATTGCCACTTGTCCAAGGTGGAACCTTCAGCAGATACTTCACATATTTGTAGAAAGACTTACGAATATCATTTATATCCGAGCAAGAGAATAGTCCGGAGTTCAGTGCAAACGTCCGAATAAGCTGCTAAACTTCTGGTATCGTTCGTACAAAAACCAAGTTATTGGAAAGTTTCTCATAGATTGCAATGTTCTTCCTTGTGCAACTTCTTCAGTACAATTATTAAAACTACCATACGATAATTACTTTGTGGAGACCCAGGCGTGACGGGATACTGTCATGATACAGGTTGATTGGTCAGAAACTGATGTCGTACTTGTTAATGGGCCTACCGACCTCTCTGCGTTTCGTGAGATGAATATGCATCCCATTTACACCACCTTTTACACCCATATATGTGTAGAGAGAGACTAATCGAGTGGAGTTCATCTGAGTCTGAACTCTCGGACAATAATTACCGAACCGTCCTTTATCAGTCAGTAGCTCTTAATGAAGTAATCACCACTGGTGTAATTGATGATGATGAAAGCGTTTTAGTAGTCGGGCGGCTTCTCCTTTCAGACCAAAACTTTCGAGAAAGGTCAACAAACATCTTTTCTTCAGACAATGAGGCAGATTTCAGGGACTCTTTCGTGTCCCAGACTATTTATCATTGGTTTGTTTAAAATAGCGAATTGACATGGCGTAAAAGAGGAGAGAAACTATTACTAGTCGACATGAATGGCTATTGTAAAAACTGAGACACCTTTTCTTTCTTAAAAATTCCAACACCTACCAACATTATTAGTAACCAACAGAAAAAATAATCAACCCTGTGACAATCCGCCAATTCCGCTCCGCTCATGAATTATTCAGCGGATAAAAGAGCGTAGGACAGATTAATAGAGACAATTTTGAAATTTGGCCGATTGTTTAGCAGTAGTGACAACCCTTGGATGGGGACGATCTAGATATTGCAAATGCTAAAGTACTTCCGATTTAACTCCTTTAAGCATGTGCCGTATATTAAATAAATATTTTTTTTAATTTGTAAATTAATTTCGTTGTGTGTATAAATGTTCAGCTGGATTTGGTTGAGGGACATTGCCGCTTGGTGGACGCAGCAATAGATACCAATTCTTTCCCAGTATTCTAAAGTTTCCCATTTCGTTGAAAGACTGATATATCCTCAATTGAAATTCCCCAGTGGGTCGACGTGGCAAGTGATAATGTCGTTCAGAGCGCTTTACGAAAATGGTGATTGAGAGACCGAGAGGTTTTTAATAGGACTAGCATGGCGGGCGCACAGTCAAGTCACTCTTCAGTCTTATGCGAATGTTACGATTTTTTCCACGTCCTTATCCGATGATGTGGCTGGCATTGCTGTCAAGAACCCAATACGGGAATTCGCAAGAGCAGTAGTGGAGTAAAATATACCTCAGTTGCAAATCCGTATCCAGGGGGGGGGGGGGTTAGGGGGCTGACCCCCCCCCCCCCCCCCCAAAAAAAAAAAAACACAACAACAACAACAAAAAATAAAACAAAAACAATACACAAATAATCATTTTTATAGGCTTTTCCCTCTGATCTATGTCTTTTTTGTAATTTTTTGTCCGACCCGCAGACAACCCCCCCCCCCCCCGAAAGGCAAACCCCCCCCCTCGAAACAAATTCGTGGATACGGGCCTCCTCAGTTGTCTTTAATCTCAGAAACCAGGATACCCAGTGTACGTCATTCGGCTTTTATTTACATTAAATTAAAGGTTCAAGGTTTTTCCATTCTTTCTATATCTCATACATAATCATTAATAATCTGATATCTGCACTTAAAATTATCTCGGGGTTTTGAACCGGAGAGAAGAAAAACATCGAATGGTTCAAACCCTTCCATAAAAGAAAATTGATCAAACAAAATCGACTCAGCGCTCAGTAGAACGATCGCCGCACGAAATCGCCAACACGAAGCAAAATCAGTACTCGATATTAGTAAGTCCAAAACACGCCAGTGGTTCTTAGGAAGAAGGAGTAAACGTGTCCCTCACGACTCAAACTCAACGACTCAAATCCTGAGTCAGCGCAGATGTGACACCGTTTCTTCCTTTCTTCCGCAGGTACCGAGATTTTGCATCGGAAGGGAGAAATAGTCATGAAGAGTATCCAAACAAACAACAACAAAAATGAGGGACAGGGTAACTGAAAACCAACATCACCAGAGGAAAACACATGAACAAAATAAGAATTAAATAAAATTGTATTTATTTAGATAGAGACGGAGGATATGTCCGAGTTCGCACAGATTGTATTCATTGACGATGTAATACCGCAAAAGAGGAACACACATGTTACATGTTTTCCTATATTTGTTTTGGACCAGTTCAGACAAAGGCTTTATTTATTTACGGAGGAACCTAGTCTAAACGTTTTCCTCAAGTTCATGTTGTCAGTCTTAAATAATGTAGCGTATGCTTCTGTCCAGTCAATGATGGTCCTAAATCGTCAAGGATGATCGAAATCGAGGAGCAAATTAAGCCCTCGAATTTTCCATTAAAGCTTAACTGAAAAGGCAGCTTATTCTTACATCTGATATTTGAATACATTTTGAGATATTTTGATATTTATGAGATATTTTTACTCGTCGAAGGGATTTTTTAATTTTTCACTTGGGGCCAGGCCCGTATCCAGGAATTTATTTCCTGGGGGGGGGGGCTGCGGATTGGACAAACAAGTACAAAAAGTACAGGCAACCCCTCTAAGTTAAAAGGTGGTTAGAAGATACAGCCACCCACAGGATTTGTGTCTTGTATGTGGTTGTTGAGTTTTTTGTACAAGAAGTAAAAAATATCTGAATCTGACATGGATCAGAGGGAAAAGCCTATAAAATTGATTATTTTTGTATTTTTCGGGGGGAATGGTTCAACCCTCCCCCCCCCCCTGGATACGGTCATGACTGGGGCTCTAGTAAAACGTTCAGAATGGGAACTGCTTCCATGACAACCCAAATTCACCCACACGCGGATAATTTGAATTTCAACAGAATCCTTTATTTCCAGTGTTAAAGGACCACTCTTGCTTATTCTGCCTTTTATAGTATACCTAGCTCCCTTGTTGAAGTATAAGCTTCTAAAATTCTCACCTTTCTCCATTGTTTCGTTTTGTGCCTACGAATTTTTAGCGCTTTTTTGGCTGTGCCGGGTTTGCCCGTCAGACAACGCAAAGTTTGCCGGAATAATAAATGTCCCGCTAACAACTCTTTCGCATAAAAGGATATGGTAATCTTTTCTTCTTGACTTCTTTTATTTGCTTACTTTTACAACTTTTTAACCACGGCGCGTTCAGTTTTCAAACGTTTTGCGCTCAGCCGCCTCATCGGAGAGCAGGAAGGCTGGATAGTGTCGACAGGCTCTAACAAGAAAATCGCTAATTTCAGGTGGAAAGTAATGGTGTTGTCGAAAATCGTTTTTTGTGGTATGTTTCGTAGGGAAAAGATCATTTCTAGTAAGAGTTGTGCTTTAAAGATGCTAAAATTGGACCAAGTAGAAAGTAGGAAAGTGATGTTAACTGTTAAGAAATGTCTTGCAAGGGATCGGACCTTTTTGTTTTAGTTTTTGGCAGTGGCTTACATCTGTAGTTGGTGAATACTCCAAGCGGAGCACATTGAGGTACCACAAATCAGAAAGAATAAGTTCATTCTCTGAAATCGATTTCTATGGATAACGGACAACGAAGTGATGCATTTTAATCGGGTTTTCAGGCCTATTTAAGTTATAAGTGATGTGTAACTAGACTGTCGGATTCCTAAAACATAATTTCCATTCTTCTTTTTTCCGTCATTTTTTTTTTTGGGGGGGGGGGCAAGGGCATTTTGTTGATGGAAGATCGTTCGTTAGTGGATATTTCTTGTCAGTTTGTTATGTCTTCATTCTTTTTTTCTCTCCTTCTTTTTCTTTCTTTTTTTATTTCTTTGGTTTGTTTCCCTTAAGACTATATGAATAAAGAATAAGCCCCGTCCATTGCCAGGCCTTATGTTAGGTCTTATGGTGGGGCCATAAACAGTTAATGGTGGTTCTTTTTATTTTTATGAATAAACTGAAACTGAAACAGCCCTATTCGGTTAAACTTCAAGTACGGCAAGGGAAATTAATGTGTGCTTTTTTTTTCCAGGAGCGTGTCTCAGGTCATGGTGGGTCTATCGGGCAGATCACGAGCCTCGGTGGTGGTGCCACCTTTGCCGGCGGTGCAAGGTTGACGCATACACCGAATTCGGACTTCCAGCCACCATATTTCCCGCCACCCTTCTCCCAGAACCAGGTCAGAAAAAGCTTTATTTATTTACGGAGAAACCTAGTCTAAACTCTTTCCTCAAGTTCATCTTGTCAGTCTTAAATAATGTAGCTGATAATTCTATCCAGTCAAGGATGGTCACAAGTCGTCAAGGTCGCACTGCTTATTTAGTTTTTACATTGTATTATTTGTAATTTTTATATTAATAGTTTCCCGTTTTCTTCGTCCAGCTTTTCCGCGCGAGTGCAATTTGTTTTCCGATCGAATAATCAAAATAAAAAACATCAGTTTACGTTCGTTTCCGGTCATTACTAGATTATATACCCTATATTCTGTAATTTTTTTTAGTAATTCACAAATTAGAATAAGAGACATACGGGTTTCGTTTCTGTTATGGCGTGTACGTTGTAAAAGTAAAACTTCAAATCTTTCCGCCCAAAATATTCTTTTTTTTACACCTTCGATCTACCATGAAAAACCATAAATCTGTTTCCCGCCTACACATCCACCAAAGCCGTGTTGTTTTATTCACTCGTCCCCCTCATAACTTTAAACCCACTTTGCATGTCGGCGCTTTACAAAGACCCCCCTCGCACCTCCCACTGGTCAATCGGAGGGGCTTGTAACTCGGCATTGTGACTATAAGTTCGAAATGTGCCAGAATCGAGACCACTTTAAAGCACAGCTCGCACTATTCACTTTTTATGTTCCAATGTTCAGAACTATCTAAATACTGCAAAGCTAGGCTCTGCTTTTAAAATATTATCCACGGCCTTGCCTGTTTTAAGTCTTGTCCCAGACCTATCGACTTGTACCAAGATCTCGGCAATATTCAGAAAACCGGTTTACGCATCAGCAGTATGATACGCGAACACTCGTACGGAGCATAATGCGCATGGAAAATAGTGAATCCCGGCTATATTCCATAGTGAATTTCAGTTCTGTTCAGTTCAATTTTATTCAATTCAAAATAAATGAACAAAATAAGATTCGACCCCTACAACAGCTCCATGGCCCGTTACATAGGGGTTAATACCAAAATAATCAACAAATGTTGTCTCTAATAATGTAAGAACATAAGATATTACATTATCTTACGCAGAATGTAACATTAAGTATGGATCTCCGTGTTTAGGGACTAATGAGTGATATTTCGGAAGTAGGTTGCATTGTAGGTTGCATGATTGGTCCTTTAAAATTAACTCCTAGTAACACCGAACAATTTGAACCAACCAATTTTGTTACACAAAAACAAATATTAACAGTTATTTTGGTTATTAAACAACATTTTTGTTTATTAGTTTTTATAAACAAACAAAACCTGATATGTTAATTTGGAGGGAACAAACGGAATGGTCCCATAGGCTGGTACCTACTTTGCCTATTTGGTAATCTGGTACTGGACAAGTTCCTTTTGTTTCGTTTGCAAATTATCGCCGTCTTAAAGCCTCGCTTAAAGCTTTACTAGAAATTTACGAGAAATGATCTTTCTATGATAAAATGGTCTGAAACATTGATTATTTGTAGATACCATCACTTCTCCCATGAAATTAGCAACGTTTCTTGTTGGCACTTGTCGACTCAGTCCATACTTTCTGCTCTCTGAAGCGTCGGTGCAAAATGTTTGTGAACTGTGTCCACCGAGGTTGAAAAATAGGATACATTAAGCAGAAGAAAGTAGTCGGAAACACAAGATAGATCTGTTGGCCTACCAAGTCTAAAATGATACATAGATGGCACGAATTTGTCTTCGGGTGGGATCACTGTTCCTATGGCCGGCTTCTACCAGACTATTGCAGTGGTTTGCGAACTCTGTTAACAAGCCCCTCGGTAGCTCAAATGGTTAGTGCCTGCCTTGTAAGCAGAGGGTCCTGTGTTCAAATCCCGGCTGAGGAGCATTTTTGTCTTCCAGTTCACTACGTATAAAATCTAAAAATGAAATTTTGAAGCTTCCCATGCT
This sequence comes from Branchinecta lynchi, assembly GCA_023053575.1. Lineage (NCBI taxonomy): Eukaryota > Metazoa > Arthropoda > Branchiopoda > Anostraca > Branchinectidae > Branchinecta > Branchinecta lynchi. The sequence continues at coordinate 14,987,847 of JAKZAP010000017.1, read as the reverse complement.
CTCAATTTTGAAAGAGTACGATGAAATAGGCAGACGTTAAAGCTTTCTGCGAAGTTTACAGTTATTAACTGGCAAACTCGGCTCGGCAGAAATGTGCAAACCTTCGAGGTGGAAACCGAAACAATAGCGAAGGGAGGGATCTCTGAAGCTTATGATTCCATAGGGGAGCTAGGGGTGATATAAAGGCACAATAAATCCAGGGGGTCCTTCGCAGTAGTAGACGAAGTAATAGGCGTAACTGGATCGCTAATTAAGCCGTTCAGAAATTAATTTGATTATTTTCTGGATACCCTGCTTTATGACGCGGATGTGCCCGACCGAGAAACATTTCGCTATATGGCACTTGAATCGAAGGCTGCAGTATCGTTCGTGACACTGCGTATACTCATACTACGTGTATAAATAGTTCTACTAAAGTGCCTGCTAAGTCAAGAATCAAATTGCTTCTTTCCTAGACTAACTTGGATGCCTCACGTACGCAGCCGTCAAGTCGGTCGTTCCATAAGCAGTGTTGCCACATCGAACAAATTTAGAGAGTGAATTGGGAGTGAAATTTTATTTTCATGAAAAGAATGTGAAATGGCCACTTTTGGTCGGAAGCGATCCTGCAAAAGGACACACTTTAATTTAATTTTCGTGAAAAATCGTGGAACAGTCGCATTAGTTCGGAATCATTAATGGAAAATGACATATCTGGACGTTTTCTGAAATAGAGTGAACTTTATGTCCGACGTAGGACAAGAGTGACAAAATCAAAATAGAGTGACAATTCACACTATCGTGCGACATGTGGCAACCCTGTCCGTAAGTCGGTTTCCTGAACACCCCCTGCCTATTCTTTGCTGAATAACAATGGCTGCACTGACTGAAACTTGATATTAAACCTGATTGCAGGCTGCTATAAACCCTTGCAAGTACTTAATAGATGTTTTCGCTAGTAAGGGGTCTAAATATAGAGGTGTAACGGTTAAATTTGGCAGGTGAACAGCGAAATCGATTTTTTTAACGATTGCTAATGTGTGTTTTACAGATAGTATGGTCAGTGGAGTTCTTTCGTAGGAATTTTTAGGGGTTAACCGTTTTGCTTCTCGTGGTTTCCAGGGATTTGTCGACATCGTGAGATCCGCTAAAATTTTGCGTGGCGGCCAGGGGTGTAATTTATCTTTCCCCAGCAAAAAAACTATATTTGAGAGCAAGTAACGTATCGATATATATTGCCGTCTCTTGCTGTCGTAAAAATTGACTTATAGGTTGTAATTTGTTAACAACTTTTGTATGTAGTATTGTAAACAGCCTGTTACTAGAGTTGTCGTCACTACAACCAGGTCGTAGTTCTGCCATGGAAAGGGTTTACTACCTGTAGCTGTAGGTATTCTGGAAATCCATATATTAGTGCAATAGTAGAGAATTAAATTAATGTCGTAATATCATAATGCCACTGCATATGTTTGGTATATATTCAGAGGCGATGACTGAATGTTGGACTTTCCGTGGGAAAGGGACAAGTCTGTTGTTGGTCCTGTTTTTCTTCTTTTGAATTGCATTCTTTCATTTTTTTTCACCTTTAATTGTCCCTTTCGAATCATTACTAGGGAACACATTTTTACTGATTTATTCCTTCTAGGTCGGAGTAGAGTTCCATCACGTGTCAGACCCATATACCCAGTTGAACCTTCACCAGACCCACTACCAAACCCATCAGATTACACAGCGATCAAATTCACACGAGGCCTTGAGACGTGGAGATAATGACCTACATGTAAGTTACCCTCTTTTTCTAGAAACTATCCCCCTCCCCTCCGCGTCGGACTTATGGTTAGGTACAGCTACGTTCTCTTAGCTATTTACACATAAATATAAATATATCTTGACGTAGTCCTACAAGTCCTGTCCCTATTCTTCCAGGGGCAAAAGTAGTCTGCGTCTGACTTATGATTAGGTATAGTTATTATTCTCTTGGCTATTTACACATAAATATAAATTCTTGACGTAGTCCCACAAATCCTACAAGTCCTGTCCCTATTCATCCCAGGGCAAAAGTAGTCTACATCTGACTTATGGCTAGGTATAGTTTTTATTCTCTTGGCTATTTACACATAAATATAAATATATCTTGACGTAGTCCTACAAGTCCTGTCCCTATTCTTCCCAGGGGCAAAAGTAGTCCGCATCTGACTTATGGTTAGGTATAGTTATTATTCCCTTGGCTATTTACACATAAATATAAATATATCTTGGGGAATCCTTCACCTGTTCTTCACAGGAGAAAAAGGAGTCTGCCTTTTACCTGGTTGGTAAATTGATGGGTGATCAGTTTACCAACCAGATTTATGTATTTAGCTAACCTGGGCTTCTGCAAGGCCATTGATTGGTCTTGAACCAGTTACCGTACAGTTTAATGTCAGTTTTGTCGTTTTATATGTGTAGCTAATGTTGTTTGGTCGTTGGTGGTATTTGCGCCTGCGTGAAGCTTTGTTGGGGAGACAACACAGGAGTTGTCTTGGCTAATTAGGAAATAGTCTACGGTTTAATATGGTAATTATACTGATATTGATTTGGTAATGAGTTAGAGTTGCATCCGTGGATTTCTCCCCCCCCCCTCCTCCTTACCCCAGTAAAGATAAAATGTAAAGCATCCGTACTTATAGACACACAAATACGGATTTTCTTGTTCTCGCTGGGCTCCGGCGAGGCCGGCCTAACTATTTATTGTAGGAAGCCCTCCCTGCCGCTGTTCGAGCTAAGACACAAAGAATTCTTACCTCGTTGCAGACACCAATAAGTCGGTAAAACACTGTCAGAACTACGCGATTGCCTGTTTTTGCCGGATCCCGGCGAGCCCGATAGGAAAACCGCCTCGGAAGATTGACATTGGTCCAGTTACTACTTAGGACTACTACTTGTCTTTCGTCCCTTATTCCCTCCTCTCTAACACTGTAGCTAGAACAATTGCGATGTCGCCACTGCGCATGTACCGCCTTGGGCCCTTCTTTAGGTAACCTCCTCGGGCTAATCTTCGCGGGTTTTCTTCCCTTGTTGCCCCCCTTGACAAGCGACCATTGTTTGGCCACCTGAAATCCTGTGAGAACGAAACTTGAGGGTTTTGCCGCTGTGTACTCTTCTGGGGCAGTTTAGAGCAACAAGTTGTCTGGAAAACATTCGAAGGATTTAAAGTTCTAGAAGTTTCTAAGAATTGGAAGTACTGGTATCAGGGAGAAATAGTGATAATGTGTAACTTAATGTAACTGTGCTAACTGGCAAGTGATAATTGAAGAAAGCAGACCGATTGAAGGCTTAGAGATTTTTCAAAAGTGTTTCGTGGGGGTTTGGAATAACTGGGATAACGGAACAACTTTAAGATAGTAGAGCTTTCATAAACAAGGAATAAGAAACAAACGACTGAAAGCTTGCAGGTTTTACACAATAACTGTTACAACCCCGGTGGTATGAAAAAAGAGTCAGGCTGTGGAAAAGTTATCTTGAGTAGGCACTATTCTGCTGTGTTGAAGGATTCTGAGGTCGTAGTGTGATATTTGAAGTTCTCAAAAACTGGAATGAGAATTGAAGAAATGTTTCAGAGTGGACTCCCAAGTGGTTATCGGACATTGAATTTCGGTGGAACTGATATATTGCTGGTCCCGGTTGAAGAGAGCCAGGGAAATCAGTCGAATTCGCGACAACAAACAATAGATGTAAATGTATGTCGTTTTATTTATTTTACGGGGTTTGCTTGTTCTGCTGGATTTCTCTTGGAAAGCTTATAAATAAGACGTACTTTTTTCATCCGCCCTTCTGTTTTATATAAACCTTGGAGATCTGATTGAAACATTCAAGTTAATCAATGGAAGTTATGACAGTTTTGAAGTGACAGATTTAGTAAGGTTCAGCATTAACCGTCATCATCGGGGGCACGCGTACAAGCTTGCAAAATCAAGATTGCAGAAGGAAATTTTTAAGTGGGGTTTGGCAAATTGTTGATCCTTGGAACAGCCATACCGAAGATGCGGTTAATGCTGAATCAATCAATAGTTTCAAGTGCATCGTTGATGGGATTTTTAACTCTGATCAGTTCGACCACTCAGAATTTAGAGGCGAAAGCCTTTTCTCTTGCTTTGTATTATAAAGTAAAGTATAGATTTTAAGTTTGGTTTTGCTGAACAATACGTCAGGTTCTTCGTTCCCAGGCTTCCCCAGAACCATACTCAAACTTTTTTTTCGTGCAAAAACATCTGCTCATTGTGAGAACCAGGCTTTTCTTTTCTGTAATTTATCTTCGGCGATATTTCGATTTTTGTTGCGGCTCTTTTACAGGCATATGTGAACAGCGAGAACAGCTGTAGGTCTCCAATGTTTTAGAAATTGATGTTTTCCCCGGGAGGAAAGAAAATCAGTGCCTAGACTCAAGTTTGGACATCCAGTTAAGTCTCAGCACTAATTTGCACCTCCGGCAAAAGCCGAAGGTTGTCTGCATACAATTGTGGATTTGTAGCGTAAAACACACTGTCGGAAGCGTAATAACACCTTTACAAAAAATATATAATTTCAAAGAAAATAATACAACACATCAAGTGTTAACGCTAGAAGCAAAGTTTTGTCATTTGTCTTTAAGTGTTACTTTTCTGTAGCATATGACAATAAACAAATTTGCAACGTTCTATTACCCAAAAAATATAATATTTGAAGGCTTACATAACATAAATTAACAATCTGTAAATTTTTGTAACGGCATGTAGTGTGTTCTCTCATATATCTTGAAATTTCGTTAATTTTATAAAACTTATAACATCAGTTTTTGACTTTGATTTAAACTACGGCCGTCTTTTCAGGAGGGTCCGAGATATCACCAATAGAAATTTTAGCCGACTGATCCTTTTTAGCAAATTCTTGCTACTCAGCGAGTAGCTTTAGAAATTTTCCTACGGAAATCTCAGTTCAAAAGTCACGAGGGTGCTACTTCTAGCTGGTTTTCTTTTCTTAGCATCAATACCCATTTTTATTTTCTAATATAAATCTGAGATTATGTGCTGAAATCACACTGTCAAAAGTTCCAATATTTACACAAGGATGCACAGTTCAAGCAATAAAATAAATGCCAAATCACCCATGGAGCTCCATTATGTTTGTTCGCGTGTTCCACCCTACTTACCATAGTTACTACGCTCGACGTCACGAATTACGGCATCTTGGCGTCAAGGCCTTAACACATTTTTTTTATTTCCACCAAATCATGTCATAAGAGATTCGTAGTTACCACGCTTACTACGCTCGCGAGCGTAATAATCAAATAGTTACTATTTCGAGAAGGTTGGAACGGTCAGCGTAGTAGCTTTTCACGAGGTTGGAATGAAAATAGCAACTAATAGTTACTATTTTTAGGAGGGTGGAACACGCTCTTAATATTTTTGGTTGTTTTTGTTGTGTTGCTTCTTCCTTTTTTTCATTTTTTACCATACTTCGTCTCTACCTAGACGGGTTAGAAATAAAATTCAATATCTTTTGAAACTGCCCATCCTTCTACAAATGTTAGGAACTTCTGACAATGAAGTCTTTCAGAAGTCTCACGAAATGCCAAGAAGTGTGGACATCTTTTACTTCCTGGTTTTAATTTTGAACTCACACTTTTCTTCTTAATTTTGGAAAAAAGGATAAAATGTATTTCTTGAAAACTGATTTTTACAGACTCCACTTTCCCATGAAGGATAACGCCTAATCATGACGTTTAAGTAACTGTAGTTAGTACAGACAAAACATGTTTCAAAAGAAAACTTGTTATATAATAATGAATAAATAAACTGTTGTATACCCTTGTCATGTAGTAATGAATAAATGGACTGTTAGAAACCCTTGTCATGTAATAATGAATAGATGCACTGTTATAAACGGCAAAAAATGCGTCCTATCGTTTAAGTTAAAAAGCAGAAATAAAAATGGCTTGGTTCTTTTTGCTTGGGCTTGGAACAGTGTATTTAATTCCTGAAATCTCATGTGCTTCGCTCAAATAAGCATGTACTATATGCTTCCAGAGGTGAATGCTGTGCAGACTTACGCTTCGCTCACAAGAAGCATGCCTTAAGACGTCGGAGCTACCGAAAGAAAGAACGATATATCCAGGGGGGGGGGATACCCCTTTCTTTTCCCTTTGTAATTCTACCTGCCATACAAGTATATTTAAGTAACGTGAATAGTCTACGCGGTCTGCCGTTCGCAGATGACGGGAAACCTATCCCGTATCTGAAATTTGGCGAAGAAAATAGTGTACGTAGAACATCACTTGGTAGCACGTTACATTACCCAGAACTAAATAATCAATTGACCCTTACAGAAAATGAAAAAAAAATACTTCTAGAATATCCGGGGGACTTTAATTCATATGCACTAAGAATGCGATTCGGAAAGCTTACCGGAAAACTTACCATCATGCCTCAGAACCCTCATTTCATCAGACTATGCGTGCGCGTGACCATTTTAGAAACTACAAAATCTTACGAACTTCTGGAATATCCAGGGGACTTCGCCTATTATTTAGCTTTTGCTATTGTGGCAATTTTTCAATTAAACCTTAAACCTTAAAAAAAAAAAAAAAAAATCATATCCACTACGACAAGAGCGATTCGGAAAGCTTACAGTCTAGACTACCTGAAAACTTACCAGCTGTAGCTTACCGCCAGAGCATGTTTCTCGTGTCATCAGACCGCGACCAGGCCCGTATCCAGGAATTTATTTCGCGGGGGGGGGGGGGGAGGGTTGCCTGCCTGTCGGACAATAAAGTATAAAAAAACAAAATTCAGAGGAAAAAGCCTATAAAATTAGTATTTTTTTATGTTTCGGGGGGGGGGGGTTGACCCCCCCCCTGGATACGGCCTTGCATTAGACCATGCGTACACGTGAAAGTGATTCTTTACTTGTTCGAAGCTCATGAAAATCTATTTGTCGTTGAGACAGTTTGGAAGGACTCCCGTGGCTACCGCTTTCAGATTGCCTAATTTTATTCGCTCTTTACAGTCCAACGTCCATGCTACTGCCACGTTCACTTATGATCCAAATCGTCGTGAGTATATGCGACGTCCGGACGTTCTAGTCGCCTCCGGTCACGTCACGCTAGATGGCGAAACTTTGGTCATTCCATCGCAGCTCTCTGGACATTCTATGGATGACGGACAGGTAAGATTTTTTGCCTCAGATCTTCCAGAAATCCATAGGAAAGAAAATACATAAAAAAAAAAAATGTATCTCCCTCACAGCACATGGAACAAAAGTAAGAATACACCTATCTTCCTAACACTACCCAAATACTCTCATTTTGTCTGTTATTTGTCAAGCATCAAGTTAAGGATGTTGACAAAGAACAAGATGCATAACGGGCTTAAAAAGAGACAGTAGTTGCGTTTATTATCCGAATTCTCCGTTCCGAATTCTCGCTCCTGAATTCTCGATTCTCGTACAAATTGCCGTTTTTGCTCCTCTGACTTCTCCATTCTCGCTTTTGACAAAAACACTAATTTGGCAGCTCGTCCGCAACCAGTTATACGTGTTTATGCATATTGAACACTCGCAGTCTGTTGACCAATCAGGGAGGAGAACGGCGAGAGGAGAATCGAGAATGCACCATCGGATCAACTTCTCGATTCTACAGAATCGCGAGGTTTTCCCCGTTCTCGATTCTGACAAAAACACAAGAAAAGGAGAATTCATTTCATCAGAACAGTCCAAAAACGCTAAATAGGAAAATTCGGAGGAGAATCGCGAGGAGAATTCGGATAAAAAACGCAACTATTGAAAGAAGGTGCGAAATGGAAAATATTCGAAGAGTGGGAGCTATCAAAATAGCTGCTATTAAAATAAATATCCCGTTTTTGCTGTGTTTTTTTTATGATTTGTTTTTAAATAAATGGATGAATATTCTTTGAGCCCAAGCTGACTTTGACACATTTATTCTAACAATGTTTTCAACGGATACGTCAGCTACGATTCTCCATCAGCGATATTTCGGCCCTTCTTGGCAAGGGTCCTCGTCAGGCTGTCAGTCCTCTTGTTCAACTTCAAGGAAGGAAACAAACCTGTCACAGGTTTGTGACAGGTTTGTTAAAATAAATATTCCGTTTTTGCTGTGTTTTTTTTATGATTTGTTTTTAAAGAAATGGATAAATATTCTTTGAGCCCAAGCTGACTTTGACACATTTATTCTAACAATGTTTTCAACGGATACGTCAGCTACGATTTTTCAGCGATATTTCGGCCCTTCTTGGCAAGGGTCCTCGTCAGGCTGTCAGTCCTCTTGTTCAACTTCAAGGAAGGAAACAAACCTGTCACAGGTTCTGTGACAGGTTTGTTTGGTTGCCCTCTTGTTCGTCTTCAAGGAAGGAAACAAACCTGTCACAGGTTCTGTGACAGGTTTGTTTGCTGATGAAGGGCCAAGAAGGGCCGAAATATCGCTGATGGAGAATCGTAGCTGACGTATCCGTTGAAAACATTGTTAGAATAAAAAAGAAATGGAATTTCAGAAAAGATTTGATGTAATAAGGATAATAATTTATTTTTTTAAATAAAGACAAAACGGGTAAAAAAAATGATTTTAAAAACGAAAAGTAGAGATAGAGGATAGTGTAGGTGACGTAATTAGTTAGGTCGGTCAAATAAATTAAAGGAAACTTTTGTTTGTAAGACCCTTGGCGTCACCGAGGGTAAGTGGAAGCGTAGTCACCGGGCCAGTTCATATTGGACGGGAATGAGGTAAAAGATACTATGCAATATTAAAATTTAATTTAAAAAAAGAAAAGAAAAAAAAGAAGAGTGGGAAACGAATGGGCGGACAATCAGCTTATTCATCTGAGCTGATATTCATCCATCGTCAACTGTCCAGACCACAATAGCTGCATTATAAATGTACTATGTCTGTAATATGCAAAATTTGTCTTAGGGGGTGCAAATCTCCCGTTGTGATTGGACATGTGATTGCGTCATATCGTCGGTTTTTCTAGGGGACACGATATTATGGATAATTAAAGAATTATGAACACGCAAAACCTGCCAATTTTAAAAGCTGGTGCGCGCGGTTAAAAAAAAAACGGAGCACTACTGAACTGAACGCATTACCTTTTTTCTGGCCTCCAGAACCCGTCCTGCAATTATGGATGTAGTCTTTGGATGGACGAACGCCCAAGTAGACAAAAAAGCTAATGGAGTGCACATACGAAGGAGCAAAAAAGTCAATATCAGTCTTTTGCTGGACATTGTAAAGCCATCTTTTCTGCTCGAATACATTATAAGAGAAGAAAAAAGTTGGAGAGAAAGATACTTATTAGCAAGAAATGGCTAGTTGGTGTGTGTTATCTACTTGCTTGTATGGGGCGCTAATTTGACCAGCAAATGAGCGATTGGAATGCAAGGGTTCGATCGTAAGGCGTATTCTCGCCCCTGGCGAGAATAGAGGGAGAAAAACAACGAGAACACGGGAAACGGTTCCAAAATGGATTTTGTTAAAAAAAAAAAAATACGCAGTTGACGAAATTAGTGTGGACCCACTTTATTTTTGGTTTTTATCATTGTTTTTTATTAATTTTACATTGCACCAACACCAGCAAAAAATGATTCCCCTCCCCGGGTCTGACTCAGCCTCGGTGGGCAGAGATGGTGAGGGGACCCTCGAGGGGATCACTGATGGGAATTTGAAAGTCATAAATCACCGAGTAAAGTGGACCATTTCCAGGATCGATCATAGCATTTACAGCCAGTTCAACCAAACAGTGTAGTTTGTGGATGGGAGCAAAGAAACCACTTAATAATAATAGTATGAACACTTTTATTTCAGCGTAAGCCATATAAACAACACAAAGTTAAAAATATAACAAGCGAGTACAAACTACCTACATCATGGTGACTAGGGGTCGAGCGAATCTCAAAGGGAGTCCTTTTTCTTGATAGTGATGATAATCAGAGCATTCCCCGTCGGTGGGGACTCGCAAGAATTCGGGGAGTGAGTCACCTGGACAAGCGAAAACGCGGGGACTCCTAAAGTGGAGTCCTCGGGGAACGGCGAGAATACGCCTATAGAAAGCAAAATTGTTCGGACAAAAATAGTTTAAAGTGAAGGTCATCTTCTTAGCCATTGCATGCCGTCACGTTGGATGTAAGCAGGTATGAATTATATTTGGACGGAAGAGGCATGGTGCTCAGCACCAGGAACCTGAAATTGCATCTGCTACGAAAGATAAATGGTGGAATGGATTTAGATTTGTTTCTGCATAATAGCCGTTCGGTCATGGAAAAATGAACACACAAATCAAAGAAAAGATAACATCCACTAATAACCTAGTCCTTATAGAATCTCTTGAAAGCCAACCTGATGAATTTTACTGGGGAAACTGAAAGGTGTAAACATGCCTTTAGCCCAAGCTGACTGCGAATCATATTGGTTGCAATAACTGATTAAGCCAGCTGATATTTGTCCTAATGTTCCTTCAGCGCAAGGTGACTGCGAGTCATATTTGACAGTGCAAAACGAATACGTCAGCTAAATTTTATAAGAGCTTGGCCCTTCTTGGCAAGGGTCTCTCTTCCAGACTAATTTTTTAAGCGGCTTGAGCCTGAAGAGAACCATTACTAAGTAGAGCCGAAATATAGCTCTAGAAAACTCAGCCGACGTGTCCGTTTTGCACTGTCAAATACCAGGTTCGCGTATCTGGATACAGACTGAAGAGGACACTTCCGAGAAGAGCCGAAGAATCACTAGAACCAATCTAAGTTGACTTATCGGTTTAGCGTATTAGCGGTTTAGTTATAAATTGAAACCCTTGATTGCTGCAGCATATAAACTGAAAAGACGCAGTCCTAAAGATCTCTTCTTTCGTCTTCAATCATCTTTCCGCGGGGCATTTGTGTGCCACACATTTCGGAGTGTTTATCGCCGAAAAAGGATTGTTTAGTTCTACCTCACAGTCGACCAGCAAGCCAAAGTTTGTCGGTTTTTTTGCTCGGTAATTTCAAATGTGTGAAAATTCAAATAAAATCCAGATAGAAACCCAATAAACAGAACCGTTACCTACCATTCTGTACGTAAAGATCCTCATTTGTATGTCTATCTATTTGAAAGGGTGGCTAATTTTATTATTTGGTCATTATTTTGGAATTTCTTGCCAAAATCGAAAACCACGTCGACATTAGTGTGTCAAATTCGAGCCGCAAAAACCTTTTCGGTCGCGGAACATACTTGTGGCCCAGATAAACTACTGCGGAAACACTCTTTTCGAGCCGAAAATGAGCCACGAACACTTTTTAGGATTGCGGAAAAACGAATGTTCAGTTTTCTTAATCAGTTCAATTAGTTTTCTCCATATCCTGCTAATTCTTCTGCACAATTTTTCTGTAGTTTCATCCCATCATTTATTTCTGGTCATATCTTGTAAGTCTGTGTATTTCATAAATTTGTATTCCTCGTCTAGCTTTTGGCTATTCGGATTAAACTTGATTGAATGTAATATTTGTATGGCCAATTGGCTAATAAGAGCAGTGACATGCCGCCACCTCGGCCGAGCTGTGCTTGAAAAATCATTGGCGCTTGATTGGCTCTGAACCTAAACTGAAAGGGCTATGTAGCCCTATCACTAATTCCTTTCTCACATACAGCTGTCAAAGACATGACAGGAGAACAATCTCTCTATGATCTCTAATCAAATATTAATATGTTTACCCATCAGATGTACATGGCCTAAAGTTTGAATTTTAATCCATTTGCGGCGCGATCTCGGCTATTAGCATAGTAGCTTGTCATAACTCTATTGAGTTGGAAACGGTAGCCGAAACGTCGGATAAAAAGGAGCTTAAACCGATTGTCTTTTTTGAATAGAATTAAAATAGGCTCCCCTCTCTACACACAGAAAAAAGTGTTGTTTCACAAAAATGTCTGTTTGGCTGCTTATTAACAACAAGAGCTGAAAGCTCATATGGCACTTGTAAGAACAGTTAGCATGTTTGTCAGATACGGTTTGCAGTTTTCAAGGCTGGATCTCTCTCCAGATATTCATTTCATCAGAAAATGGGCTTGATCTAGTAGATCTGAAATGGTTATACCACTCATTGACAACTGTATCTTCCTCCAACGATGATCGGATCGGGGGAGGGACTATATTTTCAAGCCAATCTAATAGAGTCCCTAACATGCCTGCAAAGTTTCACGGTCATAGCACATCTGGAAGTACCCTAACTCGTGATCATTGGAATTAGGGAAAACCCCCTCCAACTCCCCCCACTGTGACACGATCGGTCCTGTTTTGTCAATGATAATAATAATAATAATATATTTGCAAATTGAATGGCAGGCCGTTAAGCCTCTACAATGTATCTGTGGCTTATGCTTGTTCTTCCCTCCAAGTCCCATCCCGATCTCTCGACTCTAAGCGCTTCAAGAGATTTCTCCCCCCGCCTTCAGCTCCTCCCGATGTTATCAGATCCGTTCCAGACTTGAAATTGATCATCTGAGTCACTTGTTCTTGACACTTGACAAGTTTCACGCACGTCTGATCACCTGTTCCAAAGTTATGCATGTCAATAGAATCTCCCCATGATCATCGGATCGGGAAAAGAACTATTTTCAAGTTGACCTGGAAGAGTACCTAATATGTCTGCCAAGTTTCATGGTCCTAGTACATGTGGAAGTACCCCTCGAAGTACCCTAACTCGTGATCACCGGAAATCCGGGAAAACCCCTTCCAACCCTTCTACTGTGACATCCCGATCCATCGACCCTAAGCATTTCACGACATTTCCGGTTCCCCCCTCTAATCCCCCTCTCTTCGGATTTGGTCAAGATTTGAAACTGAATATCTGAGACACTTGTTCTTCACAATTGTCAAGTTTTATGCATGTCCGATTATCCATTCCAGAGTTATGCATGTTTCTAGTTTCCGGATTCCCCTTCCCTCCACCACCCCCCGCGATAGCAGGATCGGGGAAGCGATTATTTCCATGTTAATCTGGTTGGTTTCCTCACATGCCTGTCAAGTTTTATTGTGCTAGCTTATTTGGAAGCGTTTCACCAGATTTCCGGTTGCCCCTCCAGCTCCCCCCCCCCCAGTGATCGGATCTGGTCCGGATTTGAAACTGAGCATCTGAAGCACTTGTTCTTGACATATGTCAAGTTTCTTGCATGTCTGATTACCCGTTCCAAAGTTATGCATGCTACTAGTTTCCGGAATTCCCATCCCTCCACTCCTCCCACAATGACCGGATGGGGAAAGTGATTATTTCCAAGTTCTTCTGGTCGGTTCCCTTATATGCCTGCCAAATTTCATTGTCCTAGCTTATGTGGAAGCGTTTCATGAGATTTCCGGTGTCCCCTCCAGCCCCCCCCCCCCCCCCCCAGTTATCGGATCTGGTCCGGATTTGAAATTGAGCTTCTGAAGCACTTGTTCTTGACATATGTCAAGTTTCAGGCATATCTGATTACCCGTTCAAAAGTTAGGCATGCTACTACTTTCCGGATTTCCCATCCCTCCACTGCCCCCAAGATGGCCGGATCGGGGAAGTGATTATTTCCAAGTTAATCTGGTCGGTTTCCCATCACGCCTGCCAAGTTTCATCGTTCTAGCTTATGTGGAAGCGTTTCACGAGGTTCTGGGTGCCCCCCCTCCAGCCCCCAGCCCCCCAGTTATCGGCAATTGTTCTTGACATATGTCAAGTTTCGGATCCGGAATATGATTATATCCAAGTTAATCTGGTCGGTTCGCTGATATTCCTGCCAAACGTTCCACTAGATTTGTTTGACTTGGAACGACCATCTTTAAACCACAATTATTCTCGCATTCGCTTTCAGATACATAGTCGCATAGCTCAGTGGTAGAACACTGGACTGTTAACCCAAAGGTTCCTGGTTCGATCCAGCCGTCGGCCAGCGTTTTGTTTTGCTCCCGTTTTACTTTTTGCTCCCTTTTTACTTTTTGGTTCCGGACTCCCGGATCCGGGGAAAGTTGGATTGGGGAAGTGATTATTTGTAAGTTGATCTGGTCGGGTCCCTGATATGCCTGTGAAGTTTCATCGTCCTAGCTTGTGTGGAAGTGCCCAAACTAGCAAAACCTGGACAGACCGACAGAACGACAGAACGACAGAACGACAGACAGACAGACCGACAGACCGACAGAAATTACCATCGCTATATGGCACTTGAGTATGCTCAAGTGCCATAAAAATTATCGGTTGAGGTCCAACAGTTTGTCGGTTTTCGAGACCTTTGGTTGTCCGGTATTGGTTTTCAGGTTTAGTTTCAGCAGTAGTTCCCGGCGTTTTCCGTACCGCGTACCACTAATAGAGGTTCAAAAAAGTTATGTATCCCTTTTTTAACGAATTTTGGCTTTTAGTATTTGTTACCCGGTCAGACCGTCAAAAATACGAGACTTACTGTCATCAGAAATCAGACATAGACTCAGGCCCGTATCCAGAAATTTATTTCGGGTGGGGGGCCTGCTGGTCGAACAAAATAGTACAAAAAACACAGATCAGAGGGAAAAGCCTGTAAAAATGATTATTTGTTTCGGGGGGGGGGGGGGAGGTCAACCCCCTACCGCCACCCCTGGATACGGCCTTGCATAGACGGATATCTGAAACTGCGTAAGATGGGTATTTCACCTTGAGGTCAGTATTGAAACTAAATGCGATTGGGGAGAGATATTAAAGATGTAAGCTAACTTGATTTTGGGATCTTGACCTACCCTGCGAGGGTCTCTCGTACCCTTTTGGGTACGCGTACCACCGGTTGGGAACCACTGGTTTGGAGTATGAACCGAGTTGGGTTCTATTCCGAAAAGGTAGCTTTCACAGCGCAAGCGTCGACTAACTTTACGTCAAACATAGGTAGCGTTCCAGTGAAGTTATAACAAGTTACAATGATAAGAGGAGGGGCGAGCGCCGTATTGTGGTAGTTATCACGCTCTCTGGAACGAAAACACTAACAAGGTGAACATACGTCATCACTCTTACGGGAGTTCCGGCAGAACCGATAGTTATTATCACTCATAATTGTCGCGACCATCATAAGTAAATTGTAACAATCGTAACAGTCGTGGAACGAAAATAATAAGTGGGAGGAGCCGATTTGCTTATTATAGCGGGCTATGGAACGGCAATAAAAACAAGAATAGTAACGATCGCAACTAACAAGAAGTCGCTGGAACGCTACCATAATCACACTCAAATATATCTGTATGTACAATCAGTCAGTTTGTCATTTGAAATGGGCAGAGACCAGAACAGTGAGGCCTAATTTTACTGGCTGTACCAGGAAGCAATACTGGAAATATTTATAATTAGTTAAATGAAAGACGAAAGTGCTCCTCAGCCGCCATCTTGACCCAGGACCTTCGGCTTTCTGTGCCATTAATAATAATAATTTATTTTTAACCCATATATCGTACAAGACGAAACAGTCGAGTACAAAAGAAAGTAGGAAAACATAATTAGGGACAAAATCTACTCAAGAGTCATACAGACGAATAAGCCCATGAGAGGGCGACAGACAAGCGGACGCCGAATCGGACAGTTTTCTGTGGAAAACAGCCAATTTCTTGCCAGATCGCTTGTGCACTATTCCACATATGTGTAATTTATGTAGCATTACTGTAGCTGCACATGCACATTCACATTCAGCATAGTATAAGAGTTCTTCAGTTTATCTTAGTTTTCCTGTAAGGCATACCAATGAAAGAGTACTAATCACGAAAATCGTGCCTGTAGTGTTTAGAATGCCTAGGCTTCGTACTGGATATGCGGTCACTGCGCTTCTAACCGCTAAGTTTACGCAAGCTGAACATCGTCCAGAGGCTTGATTAAAGTGAAGAATTCAAGAACTTTATAAGTTTTGTAAGTTCTTGTGTAATGTTTTTTTAGTTTTATTTATTTGTGTAAGGTTTCTGCTTATGGCTAGAAGCCTATATGATTACGATCGCATTAATGAAATCTTCAGCCTGATTAAGGCGCACTGACCGCTGGCTTACACGCCTCTAGTGGAAATTGTGTAAAGTCCCGGTTAGATCCATTAGCAATGCAGAGTTCAGTTGATTGAGCACTTAGCTGACCGAACGACGCATGGACATATGTAGAAGGGTCCGAGATGGATGGGAATGTCTTACTCGGGAAATCACACTCTTAATCGTAAAGTCGTCCATCATTAAACGAATGAAACTAAATTCTTGACGCGCGAATAATGCTAAACGTTTCGACAACGAGCTACTTAAAAAAAGTATCTGGAAGTTCACGTAGAGAAGTCAAAGACGGATGAGAGTGTCTGCGTCAAGAAGTCACACTCGAGATTTTAAATATCCTAGTGACTGATCATTTTCCAAGAAGGAAACTAAATTCTTGACACTGTCAAGAACGCAAAACATTTCGTCAGCTAGCTACTATAGCTTCTCGTGGTAAGCTTGAACTGTACAACTGTATAACTTGTAACTGACACTTTTATAGTTCGTGATTGCGTAATTGTTATTTAAAACGTCATGTGTCTGTATTTGTGTTCTGCCTTAAATTAATCTTCTTTTTCTTTCTCTTCTTCTTTACTCCGTTTTGTTTTTAATTCAAAAATACGGGTAATAAATACTTTACTCACTTACTTACTTACATGACCAGTTACAATTACGGCTAAGGAAGCTGCTCGGCGCTTAGCTTCTGAACAGGAAATAAACACATAAATATTGAACCTGTTTAAACTCTCCCGATGACAAATGTGTAGCCTGCGTAGTTGTATGATAGTTGTACGAAACAGTTGCATAAGTAATAACAAATTTGTAGCCTGCGTAGTTGTATGATAGTTGTACGAAACAGTTGCGTAAGTAATAACAAATTTGTAGCCTGCGTAGTTGTATGATAGTTGTACGAAACAGTTGATAAGAAATAGTAAAGAGTACTATCATTTAATGTGCCTCAGACTGGGCCAATCTTAAGGAGTAGTATCCAGTAGCATCCGGTCTTGCTAGGGTAGCATCTAGTCTTGCTAATAGTAGCATGCAGTAGAATTCAGTAAGACGGTAGACTAGATGTAGAAGCATGTCATAGCATCAGTCGTACCTACTGCATGCTACTTTTTCCTACAACTTCATACTAGTATTTTGAGATAAATTTTTTATCGTGCTGCGCCTCGAAAACCTGGTAGTTTGTATCATTAGAATTTTTGTTCTTTCCAGACCAAGGTCTTGGCCGTTTCTTTGAAGTGTGAATTGCATATTCCCATCCTTGTTGTTTCGCTTCTTTTCCGTATTATTATATTTTTAAGTTCATTATTTTATTTTTTTAAAGAAGTGGGTAACAGAAGAAGTCAGCTGGAAACCTCAAAAGAAAATGGATATATATATTTTCTTCGGTATTTCGTAGGGGTTTTCCCCTCAGTTCGGCACTGGAAAATTCTACCTGTTTTCACCAAGTCCAGGTGAGGCTGCAACGCAGTTCTCCGGCTTTTCTGTAAGAACCGGATATGCAAAGTGCCAGTAAGCTCAAGCATAGAAAAGACTTGAGAAAAAAATAAAGAAAGAAAGGAGCTTGACTCAAAACAACCACAAAAAAGAGCTATGGTATGTAAATGAATACCAACACAAAAACTAATAATTGTTGGGCAGACGGTGAAACAAATCCGATCACCAGTTGATCTGTGAGAAACAGCTTTCAGGTGGCCCAACGACATCTTTAGAAATAATAATAGATTAAAGTTTTAGACCCTCAGGTTGAATATTAATCCTCATTGTACACGAGCCTGTATATTCCCAGCTCTTATTATCAGAACTGATTTATATTTTTGATGGAGCTAAGTTACCTTCTCCTTTAAACACTAAGATCACGACTGTCCGGTACGGCGACCTGTTGGTCATCCCTCGACCGTCTTCTCTCATTAAAACTGAAATTTATCTATCGACAGTTGAATGGGAAAGAATCAAACACCTGGCATTCGAGAACTGAATACCATTGCACCCGATAGGGAATGTATTATCGGTCCTAATAAATCCGATTGGATGATTGTACTTACAAAAGTAAAGTTAATGAGATAAATTTTAACATAATAAATTATGGGCTCCCCTGTTGACCAGTAGACGACCGCCGAAGGGTTACTTACTCCTTTTCTGTCTGACTCCAGGTTTGCAGCCTACTGCGAGCAGACTCCCCTCACTCCTTCACCAACGACCTGACTGGCTAATTTTCATTTTTTTACTTTTTTAAAGTTTTCAGTTCTGAAATCTCGGAAGCTCTGTCTAACAGTTCTAGCAGGTGGTTTGTTTGCTTTTGGTAGGTCAGTATTGGTAGAGATCTACATATTGGCGGGAATAGGGGGAGCGACTGAATATGAAACTTTCTGTGAATCAAGCACCGCTGTGTGAGATCCACAAGGTATGAAGGCTTTTTAGATCTTTCATAGTACTCGACTACCTCGTGTTGAATGACTGACTCGTTAATTTGATTGACTCGTCGTGTTGAATGATGACTCGTTCATTTGTTAATTATTGTGGTATCAACCCCTATGTAACGGGCCATGGAGCTTTGTAGGGGTCGAAATTTATTTTGTTCCTTTATTTTGATGTTAATAAAACTGAACTGAACTGAAATTGCCTTCCCTTACCTTATTCTGACATGCGGGACTTTATACTCTACCACTGGAGTATCTAACCCTTTGTTAGTATTTTAAGACAATTTACAGTCTGATGTCAGACATATTTTTAACTTAACTAATTACACCACATTTGTCAGAGATGTTATTACCAACGGCATGGTGCCACACGCACAGGTGTTACTAGCCAACATGTTAACCGACTAGCTGCTCATTTTTACCGACTGTTTTTCAGAAAAACCGACTGCTGTTAAGAAATATTGACTATTTTTAAGAAAAACTGACTGTTTCCAAGAACAAAATCGTGGCGCGAAGCGCCGACTTGGTTATTTTTTACCGACTATCCGACAACATTGGGGGGGGGGGGGTGTCCCCCCTCCCGCTATACGTGACGCCCCTGGCCACACGTACTCGAATAAAACCAAGTATCTTTGGAGGGAACTAGACTTAAAATAACTTCCGGGTGCATAATATCCATATAATTATTATTTTTCTTCTTCATATGTCTATAGTTATTGTATTTATTTATTAATAGAAAAAAATGTTAAAGCACAATGGACACTTCTAATGCTTTACTTTGTATTAAACGCTTCACAAATAAATATTTCCGACTTCCTTTAGAAGGCGCTATGAAAATCGGCCGTTTTCGTGTTATCCCTTGTCTTTACCTCTCTGGTATTTCGGCGATCCAAATTTTAAGAGCTGGGATATAGTGGCAGAAAATTCAAAAACTCCCAGTAGTGCTGGATAGAAAAGGATATATTTGAGATGTCACCAAAGTCAAGCCGCAGATGCAGTTTACCTGATTGTTCTTGTGTTTCATCAGAAGTTCCATGGCCTAAAGTGCCTATTAAAAGTTTTTCTTTGTGGAATAGTTTTGTGAAGCTTGATTAGCTTGCTTTATAAAAATGTACCAGAATATGCAATAAACTTGTAAAAAATAATACAGCTACAAAAATCATTCAAAAACAGATAACTTATTCAAATCTGAATTATACAAGCTGATTTATGCATAAAATAAAGATCTACTAAGTATTATAAGAAACATCACTTTTATTTTTGTCCAAGCTAGTAAATTGAGAATGTATTGGCCCCAAAAATTACGCTTTGAAATATCACAGAGAGGAAACTGTTGAAAAAGCTGCTGATCTAGGGGGTAAGCATTGTTCCTAGGTTGTTACAGAGTGGGATAGGGGTAGTTTGATGTGCCCATTGAACTTTAAGCCGAAGCTTCTCTCTAAGTTAAGCCCCCCAAAACGCGAATGCAGACCTACTTTTTTGTGAGGCAGGTACAAGGCTTTGGGTAGTTGGCTTGCAGCAAGTGGATCAGAACACTGTTCAAGGGTAATTAATGTTCAAAGAAGCACACATCCACTGTAAAATTAATACACTCTGAATCCAGTTGATTGTAGATTGGTCACCCTCCCTATTTCCAAGGCCTACAACCTCTGCGTACACTTATGAAGTCGCAAATTATCCGACACCTGATTAGTTTCTTCCGACATATACGACAGGTTGTCTCATTTTTCACCTGTGGGTCTATTCGAAAATTCTGACACTTTTCGGCATTATTTATTGCCTAATTTTTCGACTCGAATTTAGTTGTCATCCTCGATCGAAAATATTTATCTTCTTTTTATTTTGTAGACTGACGGCGATGGTGGTTTTATGCAAGGAGAGTTGGCGCTGGTAAAAAAAGAATTCGGTAAGATTTTTTCACATTCTTTCTTTCTGTATTGATGCTTGCTTCCAGTTCGGAATGTTGTTTCTTGCTCCTTTATTTCCGACTTTTGTCGAAGTATTTATTGTTTACTAAGAGCGAAAGATAACATTAATGTAGCTACAGTTTCTGTGAAAAGGGTGGAGGGGGTGAGCCTGAGGTGGTACTCACTCCCAGAATACAGTGTCAAGATGTGTCCACTCGGTGCGCGCGGAGAAGTGACCAACCCCTCGGGCGAGACTCCAGTTCAGGCTGGGCTTAAAGAGTTTTAAGCTTTGTCCAAGTAAAGGTAGAATAATGTGATTTAACATATCTTCATCGCGACCCCCCCCCCCCCCTTCATCTGACGGCGCTTACATACCGTATTGCACTTTATCGCATGTTTATACTAAACCTAGTAAAATCTTATCGTCGCCTTGTCAAATTAACACATTCCAAGCTGTAAATTTTACTTTTTATGAGGTTATTTATGAACATCATACAAAATAAATGTCAGCTTGACCGTTGCTTAATCAGAATCATGCTGCTTTGTAGTTTTGCATTTGGACTTGCTTTGTTTGAATTTCTCACCCACAACAAATAACAATCTGACCTGTATCTTGTTCTGCCTTTGTTCCTTCAAATGGTCTTCTAATTCCGAGGAATACAATTAGAATCAAAATTAGATCTGTGGATAATCAGTAGGGGGTATTAGTGTATGAAATCGTTGTTGGCACAGACCTTACGGATTGTTAGAAATAAGAGGAGCGACTGGAAGTCGCGCTTACGAACGTTCTTGATGGTATTGTGCCGATGATGTTGATGATGTTGCACCGAAATGTTTTTTTCTTGAGATGCAACGAATAGACTATTCCTTATCTTCTTTTCAAGCATGCTACCGAATACCTATTATATATTATATTTGATGGCGGTAATTGGATAAGTCGGCTGCCATCGCAGGCTTGTTTTGTAGCTTGAGCCTTAAGAGAACCCTTCTTGTCATTCGCTGTCAGTTTTGGGAGTACCTCTTTTTGTAATAAATATTATTCATATTTATTCACAAGGTCCTTTTTCTTTCACCCTTATACGCTTTTTCGCTGTCCCCTAGATGGCTTGCAGTTGAGACGTAAATTGTTTGATGCTCTGCGCACTCTACTTTACACAGATGTGAAACTGGTCCTGGCTTATTGAGAACACACGAAAGAAACTTTCCTGCACCATGTTTTGTCTTAAAGTGCGAAGACACGATCAAGATTTCCCGGCCGGATTTCCTACACTTTCATCATCAAGTTGAAAAAGGTAGATGGCTTGCAGTTGAGACGAACACTGTTTGATGCTCTGCGCACTCCACTTTACACAGATGTGAAACTGGTCCTGTCTTATTGAGAACACACGAAAGGAACTTTCCTGCAGTATGTTTTGTCTTAAAGTGCAAATACACGATCAGGATTTCCCGGCCGGATTTCCTACACTTTCATCATCAAGTTGAAAAAGGTAGATGGCTTGCAGTTGAGACGAACACTGTTTGATGCTCTGCGCACTCCACTTTACACAGATGTGAAACTGGTCCTGTCTTATTGAGAACACACGAAAGGAACTTTCCTGCACTATGTTTTGTCTTAAAGTGCGAATACACGATCAGGATTTTCCGGCCGGATTTCCTGCACTTTCATCATCAAGTTGAACAAATTTAAACTTTTCTATATAGAAGTGGTGATGGTGGCAAAAATCCGGGCAGGAATTCCAGTCCGGGAGCTCCCGATCCCGATCGTGTGTCCGCACTATTAAAGTGCGAATACAAGATCAGGATTTCCCGGCCGGATTTCCTACACTTTCATCATCAAGTTGAAAAAATACCAACTTTTCTGTGATAGTCCCGAAAATCTGGGCAGGAATTCCATATCCTGATCGTGCTTTCTCACTATTACCCAAAAAAGGGGTTGATCACTATCATACCAGAGGGTGGACTAAAGTGACTCTGACTAATGCAGCGTTTACAAGGACAGGAAAACTTTAACAGAATCCGATATTGGCGATAAGATTAAGTTTACACGCACAGGGAAAGAAAGAAACTTTTCAAACCAGAAATCTGACAAAAATAAATTCACAAGCGAATAAAAAAACTTTTGAGAGCATTCATGACATCAGTACTGATGTTTCATAAAGGGGAAAGAAGATCTTGTTTTAAAGGGTAGGTCGCGAAAGGCTGTGTGCGGATAACTCAGGAAATTAGAAAAGAGGTCCTACCCATCGTTTGTCGTGCCGGCCTGCGGCTGCTTGCATAGCAGTCATTGATATTAGCTAAAGACAGCACTGACAGCAGTCGGATTCCAGACTAAAGATACGGTGACTCTTTGGAAAACTTACGGGTTTTGGGTACCCACGGTTGACGATAGAGGCCGCTATAAACAGTATTTGAATACTTTAAAACTATGCTGTGCTTTGAACAAATAACCCACAGTTTTTGCTGTTTTAAGCCTTTTCCAAGACCCGTTGATTTGTAGCGGAAAAAGGGAAACAATTTACATAACCGGTTTTTCTGATGGAAAAACTTCTTGCAGACAACCGTGATAAACATCGAACATCGAAGATGTTTATCACGACATTAGACATTATCACGAATTATTATATACGAAACAACCGTGGTACACATCGAAGGTAGCAAACCACGACAAATGAGAAAATCAGCGTGGTTTTGTTAGAGGGGTTATAATGTATCGTACGAAATGGGGGTCTCTGGGTTTATGGTATATGGAGTGATTATGGAAGTAGGTTCAGAGGCCTTACTAGCCAAAATGTTCGGGGGGGGGGGACGAGGCATTTACCGACTGGCTGGTAATTTTTTACCGACTTTTTCTGCAGAAAAAACACTATTTTTCACAACAAAAATGAAATTTTTGAAAAAAATCGACTGCTTTTCAGAAAAAAACACTGATTTTCAGAAAAAAACGACTGTTATGACGAGAAATTGTGGTGCTTCGTGCCGACTCGGGTATTTTTTACCGACTGGCCGACAGCATTGTGGGGGGGGGGGGGGCTTCCCCGCCCCCCAGTCGTGACGCCCCTGAGTAGGTTGCATTAGTATTATAGGTAAGAGAGGTCCTTATAAGCTTATTTTGCTTGTTTGTTAACGTAGCAATGTTCAGGGATGAGCCCAGTTTAAAGTTTAACCGGAAACGGCCGGGATAGGACAATCTAGTTATCCATCACTTATTCACTTAAATGGGCTTGAAGCCCCACTAAAATGTGTTACTTCTTTGGGTCCGCTATTCACGAATAATCGATTTTCAAATAGTGGAATTTCCGTGTGATTAGAGGTAGCCTACCTCTATGCGCTTGTATTTTTTGTTGTATGCCTTACGAGAAAGATTCATCATTTTTTTTTGTTCAGGCACTAAGGAATCTTCACACCAATCTCACCAGTGCCCACTGAAAAGCCGCGTGGATATTCAAATTTCCCGCGTCAGAGTAGAATTTACGGGACGGCCGCAGATATTCTGAACGTTATAGCTAGAACAGATAGTGGAGGATAAAAAAATCCCATTGCAGAATCCAAATAATTCAGCGGTTTCGCTTAAATGAAACAAAAATAAAGGCGTATTCTCGCCGTTCGCCGAGGACTCCACTTGAGGAGTCCCCGCGTTTTTGTTTGTCCCGGGGATTCACTCCCCGTATTCTCGCGAGTCCCCGCGGACGGGGAATGCTCCGATTATCATCCCCGTCATCAAAAAGGACTCCCTTTCAGATTCGGAGGGGAATCATTTTTTGCTGGTATTGGTGCAATGTAAAATTAATTAAAAATGATCAGAATAAACAAAACCAAAAGAGAAGTGGATCCAGACTGATTTCTTCAACTGCATATTTCTTATTCGAACAAAATCGATTTTGGAAGCATTCCCCGTGTTCTCGCTGTTTCTGTCCGCGGAGTCCGCGTGGAGTGACTCCGTCTATTCTCGCCGTTCCCTTCGATTCCCCGAGGAGTCCTCGGGGAACGGCGAGAATACTCCTTAAGTTAGCTTTTCAGTTAAACTTTAAAAAGACGCCAGTTCTTTGAACCTATAACTCTTTGGTTTACATCCGAAAAACTGTGACGGGTTCATTAGTACGTGTTGATCAGTGTTTTTCGATTTTTGATCCCGCTGAGTTCTCTGGGGACTTTTGTAAACACCTGGGAGGTCGGGAATGGTTGATAAGATTCAGTTCAGTTCATTTTAATCTATTTATTTATTTATTTGACCTATTTATTATTTATTTGTCAACAAGGGCCATATACATCTTCAAAGAACAACAAAAAACAAAATTAACAACAGCACACTATAATACATTACTCAAAACCGGGAAAAGTTGCAAACAGCAACTTCCCCCACGAAAACCATATTGTTAGTGAACAGCCTCATATGCGGCCTAGCCAGGACAACCAGCAACGGGTTTCTGAAACTCAAGAATGCGCTTCTGCAGAGAGATAGCAGAAAAGCGCCTAGTTTCTTTTCAAATATATTTATGCCAAGTGATTAAATTGAGTCCTGTCACAAACAAATCTGTATAGATTTTCACGTGGTAGTTCTGTTATGATATTGATTCTTTTTTTGTAAAGTTCACGTTATATATTAAATTTGTCTCTCTTTCTGGAAAAGAGAAAATCTAAAGTTTGGAAACACATAACGGACAAGCCAATGGGCAAAGCAAATTGACCCTTTGCCTGTGACGATATCGCCTCGGTCTTATAATGTTTGACTCGCATAGTGTGTGACTTGTATATCCCGTATTCTTTGGGGGGGGGGGGTGGGGGCATGCGATACCCTTTTTTCTTTTCTCGCACGTTCTTTTTTCCTTCCTGTTGTTTGTTAAAATAATTTTATTAGGCTGTAAGTGCCTGTTTACACTGTTAGAAGTTTGATAACAATTTAACCAGCGGCGTCACTAGCCAAAATATTTGGGATGGGCAAGGTATCTACCGACTGGCTGCTCATTTTTACCGACTATTTTACAAAAAGAAATGAAACAAAAAAAACAGTTCTGACGAGGGAATCGACTGTTTTTTCAGAAAAACCGACTGTTTTTAAGAAAAAACTTAATGTTTTGGTGAAAACTCGACTGATGTTCAGAAAAAAACGACTATTTTATGAACGAATCAACTGTTTATACGAAAAAACCGCGGGCGCGGTCATTGTTCTTACCAACTGGTCGACAACATTTTTTTGTTTTTGGGAGGAGGGGGGGGGGGGCTCGTAAACATTCAACACATACAAAATGACACCATTTTGCTAGTATTTTTGTGTCATTCCTTATACGATTGACTGTCAGCTCGGGATGAAGAAGCATTTTGAAATTGAATACAAGGGTGCGCATCCAGGTGTTAATTGTTATCAGATATACGCTTTTATGCCACTTAAGTTTTCACGGTTTCCAATAATATTGTACCTTATATTAGACAGAGCAGCCGTCCCCTTCAATATGATTCTGGTACTAACAATTAATGCATCTTGTTGTTTTCTTTGATTTGTGTTATACTATCTTTCGCTTTTGGTGTTGGTCTATGCAAACTTTCCAGTAAAGTGAACCCTTTCTAACAGGCCTGTTTCGATCTCGCCTAGAGGCCAACAACAACCACGATGATCACATGGGTGCCAAAGATAACATCAAACCCCGGTATGATGGTTTCGCCAACAGATGTCTTCTGCAGTGTCCCGGGCCGACTTTCTCTCCTTTCCTCTACGTCCAAATACAAGGTCACGGTTGGGGAGGTTCAAACGGCGATTGTCACCCCCTGAGTGCCTCAACGCATCGCTGCTTGGGTGGGAGTTTTGAGAAGGTATGTGGCTTCAGATACCCTAGATATGAGTTTGACTAACATATTTTCTTGTAAAAACAGGTGGTTCAGTGGAAGAGTGTTTGCAATTAAACCTTGCATTGTTATTTTTATTTGTTCCTTCGTTACAACCTGTATTCAGTCCAAGTTCAGTACTTGTTGTTTTTTATTCCGGTGACAGAGACCAGTATTGAGCAAAATAATTAACTAAAAAATAACAAACAAATTAAAACAACAAAATCCTGAATAGTGGGGTATCATATAAAATATTGGATGGCTTCCCATCAGCCCGCATGTTAATACTAATAAAAATAATAATAGTTGCGTTTTTGCAAGATACTATGGTATCTTGATACCACGGTAACTGGATCTGCAATTAGTCGTTCATTGCATTTACCATGGTATCTTGATACGCGGCTGCTCTGCAAAAAACGACTATTGCCGAAATTGCACTTATCGAAGCAATCCCAAAAGATATCCAATTAGTGCCAAAACTTTTTTTTCACACCAATTTGACAAAATAAACACCACGATCAGTTAACACGGTCGGACCGTGGTATCTGAATATCAGATACCACGATAACTGGCGAGATACCACGATAACTGCAGAAACGCCTTTTTGATCGTGGTATCAGATACCATGGTATCTGCAAAAATGCAACTAATAATGTAGTAGTCATGCTTTTGTTGCAGCCTTCAAGTCACTGCCATTTGACAATCACGGTAATAAAATTAGCCAGGAATTACAAAGAAAATTTAAAAATATATATTAGCCACTGCCAGAAAAGTCGGATTGAAATCAAGTTCGTTTTTTGATGGGAATAAAGAGTTCTGGGGTATGGTCAAGGCCGTATCACCCCCCCCCCCCCGAAACATACAAAAATAATAATTTGTATAGGCTTTTCCCTCTGATTTATGTCGTTTTTTGTCCGACCTGCAGGCAACCCCCCCCCTCCCCCCCGCCGAAAGGCACCCCCCCCCCCCCAAAAAAAAAATCCTGGATACGGGCCTGTGTATGGTGCTTCTGAATTGTTTATCCGGAAGTCGCCTTACTAGAGCAGCAGGAAAAGGTTAAATATGGTTAAAAATCCTATCTACAATGCACTTGAAACTACACTTTCGGTTAGGCTGTTCCAAGGATCAGTAATCATGTTACCAACGCTCCACTCAGACATGCAGTCATGATTTTGCGAGCTTGAATGTCAGCCTGTCACTATGGTGACGGTTAATGCTGTTAAATCGGTCACTTCACAATTGTCATAACTTAAAGTCAGTTACTATTCATGGTGGGGTTACACACTGCGTAAAATCCGAGCGTATTTTGAAATCCGAGCGTATTTTACGCACGTTTTGAGCTTGAAAAGATTTCTAGCAATACGGGCGTATTAGAGAAATCGGTCCGTTTTCTATTTAAATACGTCCGTATTGCTAGAAATCTTTTCAAACTCAAAATGTGCGTAAAATACGCTCGGATTTCAAAATACGCTTGGATTTTAACGCAGTGTGTAAATGGACCATCAGTCAGGAAATTTTTCGGTCTCTTGGCTAGGCTCAAGGTCTGCGTAGACATAAGGCACCGAAATTCATGTGAAGTTAAACCGGGGCCACAAAAAATGGTATTTCTACCACATACACAATGCTAACCATCCATACTTTCACTATGAACGTTTAAAACCACTACAAACACCGTAAAACAATGAGCAAATTAAAAAAAAACCCACCAAATTTCCTAGGTTTGAAATAACTCCGTCTGGACTAAATCTCATCCGATTATCCCGGACAGCTATTATGGCACATAGGGAGCCAAGGGTCAAAATAATAATTTCCATCTAATGCTCCAACCGTTTATTACAAATACAAATAAATTAAAAAACCAAGACCAGTGTGGTACCTCTGAAGACATACAAAAATTATCAATTAAGTCTTAGAATTCTTTGCTAATCAATCCTGGAAAATCTCGTCATCGAGAAAAGAAGACTTTCGGCATGGGTTTTTTCCCGAGCCGAAACAGCAACCCGGCAATCGCGTTCAATTCAAAATAAACTTGTGGCATGCGATAACTGAGAAAAGGTAAACCGAATGTTTGGATTAGGACTTTAAATTTTGCACTCGATTTTCACAAACGCCACCTTCGGTGCCCGCTCGGTACGGGGCAGTGGCCGCTTTGATTGATCGGGAAACTCGTGCTCTATTAAAAGGTCATACCGAATGTAACATACGGGTGTAATACATTAGGTATAATGATGCAAAATAATAGTACGAAATAACACTACAAATCATAAAGCAACACGCACAAATCCAAACCGAGAAACGGTGTTTGATTTGCACCTGGTTCGTCGGTTCATCTAAAATTTTCTGCGATTACATCAGAATGGATTGTAGAAATAATTGTCGAATATACCTTAAAGGACCCCTCGCACTTTTACTCGTCAACTTACTGTATTTTAAAATATTTGGATACTTAAACACTAGGCTGTGCTTTCAATAAATAACCCGTGGTTTTGGCTGTTTTAAGCCTTTTCCGAGACCCGTTGACTTATAGCAAGAACAGGGCAACAAATTACACTTTTTTTCTGATGGAAAAAACTTCTCGCAGACAACCGTCGACAGTGTGATACACATCGAAGGTAGCAAAAACACGGCAAGTGAGAAAATCAGCGTGGTTTTGTTAGAGGGGTAGAATGTACCGTACGGAATTGGGGTCTCCGGGTTTAGAAGTATATGGAGTGATTATGGAAGTATGATGCGTTTAGTGTTATAGGTAAGACAGGTCCTTCCAAAGTAACGTTATTGCTGTTCATGTTTTCTTTTTAGAATATTTGGGGGGTCAAGATGTAAGATTTGTTGTCCCCAAAAATCTTGGGGAGGGGGCGGCATATCCCCCCCCCAAACAGTGCCTATGCACTGTCAGAAGTTTCTTAACAGATAACGGAAGGATGCGCCGTTTCAACAGGTAACACTTAGGATGTTATCTGTTATGATTTTGGCAAACGTTATTATAGGCATTGACCGTTACGCATACAAAGCATTGCTAAGGAGAGCCGAAAAAGCATCTACTGACTTTTTAGATATCATGGTAATAAATAGAGGAGTCAGCAGATATTTTCCGGCAGTGTTTCATCTTGTGTCCATAACGTTCAGTTGCGTATGTTTGCAAAATCATAACAGCTAACATCTTGAGTGTTATCCGTTGAAACAGCGCATCCTTGTGTTATCTCAGTTGTCTGCAATGAAACTTCCTGACAGTGGGGTTGAATATTTCCTGGCGCCACTGTTGACGAAATGTCGCAACTTACGGTACCTCAGAGTAAAATAAAAAGTTCTAATTATTTCTCATGACTCGCGCGTTAGCTACCGAGCCTAAAACCATAACTATGCCTAAGAACTGCCTTTTAATTTACCGAAACCAAATCGAATATGATGAAGTGAGCCCAGCTTCCCGTTCGCATTCCGATAGATTATCCACGGTTTTACGAGATGGAAGAAAAATTGATATACCACCATGTTCGATTATGAGCAGATGGTTGGCCCGATTAAGGCGTGAAAATGGGAATTTTGGGGAGGAAATTTAAGGACTTTAGAAGGTAATTAGTAGAGATCTCATCATCTTTATGATTAATAAAAAGGGGTGAGATAAAAATAGTCGGGGCGCACGAGCGAAGGTGGGCTTCCAATTTGAGATGCTGGTTATGGTTTGGATCGGATTTTCATTAATGAGAGCAGCCATATGATGTGGAAGACATGGATTTGAACGGGTTGGCTCTATCTTAGGGGTTGGAATCTCTGAGTGACTATAGATTTGGAATTCGAACTACTTCTAATATAGAAGGTCTTCACAAATGCGCGTTTGGCTGGATTTGGATACTCGACCCTCCGGTCCCGAACGCAACAGTGCTATAAAATAGAATATATTACCAAAAAAGCCCGTGGGCCATGGCAACGACTTTTTTATTTGTAAATACAAAATCTCATTCTATGCTCCATCGCAAGCCTCGAGTAACTCCCGAGTTGGGGGGGGGGGGGGGGGCAAGGGCGATCTGTTGGTGGACGATCGTTCGTTAGTGGATTTTTCTTGTCAGTTTGTTATGTCTTTATTCTTCTTTTTTCTTCTTCTTTTGCCAGGCCTTATGGTTGTGCCATAAAGAGTTAACGGTGTTCACTTTTTTGTTTTATGAATAAAGTAAACTAAGTAAGATAACATCCATCCCGCATCATCCTTACCATCCTTTTTTCATTATATTCTCTCTCACCAAATACCTCCTTTCTTCATTCATTCAATTCCACACACTCACACATCAAATGAACTACGCTTTCATCCTGATTATAGGACATAAGTAAGGACCAATTCTCTATTTTGCTTTACCAATATATTTTCGTTTTATCGAAAGTGGTAAGCTATCAGCCCTCGTCTCAGTATATTTAATTTCCTCCTTACTTATTCCTCCTAACAACTGGGCTATCATGGGGTTATATATTTTTTAACTAGCCAGGTCTGCTCGAAAAAAAGAGGTCACCGAGTTGAGTCGTGGTAGAAAAGAGCAGTCCTCTGCCACCGCTTTTATATATTCAAACAATGCTTGCAACGGATACGTCAGCTACGATTCTTCGTCAGCGATATTTCGGCCCTTCTTGGAAAGGGTCCTCGTCAGGCTGTCAATCTTCTGGGTCAGCGTCGGGGAAGGAATCAAACCTGTAATAAATAACTTAAGCTTCTACCGACTATACATATCTTATTAGGGCAAATTACTTTTAAATACCACTGTAAGGAAAAAAAACGTATCTGTTGTAAACATTGTTTGAATATATGTTTCAAAGTCAGCTTGAGCTCAGAGAATATTCACCGCTTTTATCTCCTTGGGGGGGGGGGGGGGAGGTGCATACAATCGCAATCGCACTATGCTGATGCTTAAAAGCTGACAGCCAATCAACCAGCAAAAGTCGTTGCCGCTCAAATGACAATACCTAAGTAAAAACATTAATCTTTCAAATACTTGTTTTGAAGAAGCGATGTTTCACTGTAGGCCGAGCAATTACGTCTTTTGTAATGAAGTGGACGGTTGTAAAGTTGATTAGTTTGATGTTTATTAAACTAAAACTTTTTTTTTAAGGGGACAAGGTAACCGTTTGCCTAATTCGCCAATTAACTTAATGTACTTGTGTCTTCGGCTTGACCCTCTATATATTATAATTTTATACAGAAGTGTAAATTAAAACCTAAAAACAGTTCAGTGCTTTCCACCGTTCTATTTTCCGAAAGTTCTTGATTGTCTCCTTATTAACACTTGTGACAGATGTAGTGAAGTAGATCAAAACATTTTAACGAGATTTTTTCGCTCTTGACAGCTCAAACCGTAGGCTACCACAGATATCATTATTATTATAAAACTTTACAACGGTTGACTACAAAACTAAGCATATGGACCAACTAAACAAGATCATTTACTTACTAAAATCACTGTCTAAAGCTGGGTTAGCAATAATTTTCGGAATGTTACGGTACTTTCTGCGTCAGAATTTGAAACCAATATCCATCACTCAGCTGTCACTGTAATGCTAGTCTTGGTTGCTGTCTGTGTCTTCAGCAACTGTCCTTTCAGTACATCGAGTACAACACCTCTATTTTCCATCTAGTGGATACGTGACTGCTAAATGGTTGATTAGATTTTTATCCGCCCTTGTTTTTGATGGTCAGTTGAGCCAGGCGCAGGTAGGAAATAAGGGACTAGAAGCTCCTCAGTACAACAAGATGATCTTGTAATGCTCCACAGTCCCAACATTCAAGGTGACCTACGTGCAAATTGCGTTTGGTCGTACCGAGAGTCGTACTCTGCAGTAAATCCAGTTTTCTTTGGTGTTGTGTATTCTCATTTCTTTACCGGAAGTAAATGATGATGATGGTGATGATGATATATTTATTACCCATTTGTAAGACAAAAAAATCGTCCTAAATGGAGTATGAAAAGAAGAAGAAAGGAAAAGAAAAAACGAAACAACAACTGCAATTGATCGACATCAGCTAAATATACAAAGCACACAAAGACTGAATTACTTATACTATAAGATAAGATAGATAAGATTTTATTTGCGCTAAAAGCCAACGGCCATGGCAAATACGTATATAACAAAAAAAAAAAACAACACCACACACAAAAATATTAAACTCCTATAGGCACATATCCCTATGGGCTAAAGCTACCCTGAGGAACCTCACCAGCTGTTTTATATTTCCAAAACAGTTATTCCCTATTACACCACACATCCATTCTTCATCCATTCCCCTTCCATTCACACCAAAAATTTCTAACCTAAGTTCACTCAAACTTTCGCATTCACACAATAAATGCTTTAAATTCTCGTCCATGCTGCCACACATCGGACATGAATAAGGACCGGACCGACCCTTTGCCCTCCCAATATACCGTCTTCTCTCCCCCAGTGGCAGACTGTCTGCCCTACAACTAATCAAATCCCGTGTTTCCTCCCTTTTAAGACCCGCTTTAAAATACACTTATATTACCTAATTACTTATATTACAGCATAGCAAGGTATAAACTGTGGCTGATGTCCAAGCCCGCCGCAAAACGATCACGCCAATCTTTTATCTGTTGATTTGGATTGGCAATACCGGATTTTCTCGCAACGTGTGTATTTCTGATCCAGAGTGGCAATTTCAGTAAAAACTTAACGTTCCGATTGGCTGTTTCATTCTTTGCGTTTGCAACCCAGCAGTAAGTCAAATCGAATTAGTGAATGAATGAATTAATTACATGCAGCCTAGTAATAAAGCATTTGCACAGTAATGCCAAACGCATGTTTAGCCTATCCTGTAGGGATTTACCTGAGACGGTAACATATCCCGCCAGATTGAGACGGGTCATATTTTTACATGGAAAAGGAGCAGTTGGCTTTTTGAAGTATATTATGTTTTTAATTTTAAAGGAAGCCGCATTCTGACATTAATTCCTTAGAGGCTTACTTCTTTGTTTACGGGAACCGCCCTAGGGAGGAGTTTGCCACTGGTTTCCAAAATGGCAGGCTGGTAACACTTGGTACGGTATTTAACTGGATCCACTTGTCGAGGATGTAGCTAGGGACTGAAATATAGCCTTAAAGAACCAGTCATACCTATAATACTAATGCAACCAATTTCATAATCACTCCATATATTTCTTCTCTCTAACACTTCTAACAAAACCGCGATGGTTTTCTCACTTGCCGTGTTTTGCGACCTTCGATGTGGGTCACGCTGTCGACGGTTGTCGGCGAGAAGTTTTTTCATCAGAAAAAAACAGTTACGTAAATGTTTTCCCTGTTTTCGCTGTAAGTCAATGGGTCTCGAAAAAGGCTTAAAACAGCCAAAACCGTGGGTTAATTGTTGAAAGCACAGCCTAGTTTTAAAGTATTCAAATATTTTAAAATAATTTAAGTTGAATAGTAAATAGTGCGAGGGGTCCTTTAAGCATTGTTTAAATTTGTATACTAAGCTGCTTAATAGCTTAAATAGCTTAAACTGCGAGTAGGATGTATGGGCGATTAAGAAAAATAGAAAATGATCCTGTTTTCCCTTATTCGATGACGCGGTAAATCCTTATGTAGATATTTACACTAATTTTAACAGTGCTTTGAAGAATCAGTTGACGTTTAAAGGACCCCTTGCACTATTTATTATTCAACTTACAGTATTTTAAAATATTTGAATACTTTTAAACTAGGCTGTGCTTGCAACAAATAACCCTTCAACTTCAAACTTCAGGATATATCGCTGAAACTTTCGGCTTTAAAGGACCACGCACTATTTATTCTTCAACTTACAGTATTTTAAAATATTTGAATACTTTAAAACTAGGCCTTGCCTTCAACAAATAACCCACGGGGTTGGCTGTTTTGGGCCTTTTCCGAGACCCGTTTGCTTGTAGCGAAAACAGGGAAACAATTTACATAACCGGTTTTTCTGATGGAAAAACTTCTCCCAGACAACCGTCGACAGCGTGATATACATCGAAGGTAGCAAAACACGGCAAGTGAGAAAATCAGCGCGGTCTTATTAGAGGGGTTAGAATGTACCGTACGAAATTGGGGTCTCCGGGTTTAGGAATATATGGAGTGAATATAGAAGTAGTTTGCGTTAGTGTTATGGGTAAGACAGGTCCTTTAAGGTTCTGACTTCAACCGAATGTCCCTGGGCAGCCAAAAGGTCGTATCTGTCCTTTTCAGAATTGTTCACGAGAGAATCAAAAAGCGATTTCTATACCATTGCACAAGGCAGATATGATAGCTCTTCTATGCTGCAGTTATTTATTATTATTGTTATTATGCGTCGTACATATACTTTCCTTCGTCTATAAAGAAATCCAGTAAAATCTATTTCGGGAAATATGCCGACCTTAGGCTGTCCAGACACGGTAAGGCCAGTCAGCCTCGCTTTCAGCTCGGCTCAAACATCATGTAAACCTTTGACAGACTTTACTATCCCCTCCTCTGTGTTTGAAGTGTCCAAATTTAAAATCATGACAGGTGGAGGGGTAGTAGAGAACAACAGCAATCGCCAAATTGGCTATTTCACTTGCAGATTACCTCATGTTGAAATTGTCTTGTTTTGATTTTAGACCCATGAAAATTACGTGTTGTGTGGTTGAACGTACGGAAATTACGGGTGGAGCGAAAAATAAATGTTGGACGAAGATTTTCCTTTTGACGTAGTGGAGTCGTATCACGGAATCAAATAACGGGAAGTGGGCGAGAAAAGTGGTGTTATTTGTCATAAATTGTCAAGAGTAGCCTAATAGTCGTAATAAAGAAAAAAAATAATTATTCGCCAGGATTTTGGGCATACACACTGAACTTGCTGCTTTCGAATAATCAGTATGACTCAGTTTGCGGGTGGGTTGTACTTTGTTATGGGCAAGAGTAAAGACGGTTTTTCAAATAAAGAAACAAAAAATGAACCTGACAACGATTTGGGGCATAAACTCTGAACTTGCTACTTCCGAATACCCAGTATCTGGTCGGTATCCAGGAATTTATTTCGGCGACGGGGTTGCGGGGGGGTCGGACCTAGTTCATACCAACAATTACAGAAAGACATAGATCAGAGGTTAAATCATATAAATAACGAATGTTTTTTTATGTTTCAGGGGTAGGGGGTCTAACCCTGCTGGATACGGCCCTGCTAATTATATGACCTATCTTGAGTGTGGGTTGTACTTTGTTATTGGCAGGATTAAAATCGCTTAGTTTTTGGGACAGAGACATGTCTTATCGGGTAGTAAATAAACAAACAAAAACAAATTAATCTTTGCCTGACATCGATTTTGGGCATAAACACCGAACTTGCCACTTCTGAATACTCAGTCTTGAGGGTGGGTTGTACGTTGTTATGACCAATATTAAGATCGCTTCTTAGACCTGGAATAAGTAGATAAAATAGATAAGCATGTACAACATATTTATAACCACCAAACTCGCCGCTCCTGCACTACGTGGCAATTCTTGGAGATGAGTCGTTATGTTGTCACGAAAAAGAATGTTCTTTCGTGGCATGTGGAGTCTTTAGTTAAGCTCAGTATTTTGAAAGATTTGGTCCGAAAATCTATACCAGTCTTAAAGTTCAACTAAAAAGCCAACTTATTTGTGTGTCATTTAACTGAATAAACCGTTTTAGTTGGATTCTGCAAATAGATTTTTTGTAATTTTCCACTATCTGCTTTAGTTATGACGTTCAGAATATCTCCAGCCTTCCCTACAGCGTAAATTCTACTATGATGTGGGAAATCTTACTCTTAACACAAACGTAGCTTTTTAGTGGGCAGTGGTGAGATTGGTGAAGATTGCTTAGTGGCTGAAAAAAGAAAATCATAAACCTTTCTCGTAAGGCTTACAACAAAACAAGCGCATAGAGATACGACAAATCGCATGGAAATTCCACTATTTGAAAATCGGTTATTCGTGAATGGCGGAACAACGAAGTAACGCAGTCAGTTGGTCTTCAAACCAAATTAAGTGATGGGAAGCTAGATTGTCCTATCCCAGCCCAGACAAAAAGAAACAAAAAGGAATTCTGCAAATTTTGCTTTGGTACAAGAATATGTTTCAGTGCGTAGAATCAAGCGTAACATATTGGCCCCCAAAGAGACGCGGCTGCACTCTTTGCTTCTGTTGTGTCACGCTTGGTTCTACACAGTGAAATATCGTATCTCTTATTCCGCAGCTATTTTATTTTCAATCTCTCGTCATTACATTATTTAATTTCTAGATAAGATTTATTTACACTAAGAGCCAAAGGCCATGGCAAATACATGAAGAATGAACTCAAACAAACACAAATAATACCTTCTATAGGCACCTATCCCTATGGGCTAATTCTACCCTGAGGAACCTCGCCAACTGTTTGATACTCATAAAACAACTATTTCCCATGATCATACACATCCATTCTTCGTCTACTCCTCTCTCATTTACTCCAAGAATTTCTAACCTAAGTCCAAAGCATTATAAGTTCAGTTCAACCTAGGTTCAAGTGATATATATCCCGTCAGTTGTCGACACGTTCCTTAAAGATTAGCAAAGATTTTACTGTCTGAGATATTTTCCAAATATTTTTCTTTACCATACCATTGCTGGCACATTGGCATATTATGGCATACGTTCCCTGTTTCTCCCCACTCCCGGAAATATTTCCGGACTAGAAGACGGCCGAAAATCTATTTTTCTCAGGAGCGTGATTCCAGAATCCCTTGACTGCCCACATGCCGTTCCTGGAGTTCCAATTGGTCCAGCCTCGGGCGAATCAAAAACGAAGTTTGCCGCAGGCAAGAGCTTAGAGGATCTCATTTCCTGAGAGGAAGAGAGTGGAGCTGGAAAAACAGCTTCAGGCTAATTGCAAGGGACTCCAGCCGCTGGAAGGGGAAATATTGGAAAGTCGGGAGGGGGGGGGGAAGATTCGTATCGGTATGTGACCTAGAATGGAAATGTGCTATGGGGAATTAGGTCGCTATATGGATGGCTTGTATATCGTGCGATTTACTGGGTGGATGAGTGGGATAAAATTTTTGGGAATCAAGGTAGTACTACAACAAAAGATGTGTCAAAGAGTCAAAGAGTCTATTAGCTTGAGGTA
The DNA here is from genome assembly GCA_023053575.1 of Branchinecta lynchi. NCBI lineage: Eukaryota > Metazoa > Arthropoda > Branchiopoda > Anostraca > Branchinectidae > Branchinecta > Branchinecta lynchi. Next base: position 14,950,649 of record JAKZAP010000017.1, on the reverse strand, counting down.
TAAGGACCCAGTTTTATCAAGAACTAATCATTTAAAGAGAGTTTTTTTTTCAAACAATAGAAAACTTCATATTGGCCATCCCAGAATGGACCGTCCTGTCCTAGGGGGTGGCCGAAATGAAACTACAAAAAAGGTCACCATGTTTATATAAATTGTAGCCGTAACTTAACCCAGCGAAAGCGACCAGAAAAAAAAAAAAAAAAAAAAAATACGCCTAGAACCTCACACTGTGACTAAGCTAAGACCGCCCTAGGGTCCCATCCTTCTACCAGCTATTCATAATGGCCCTGAACAGGCCCATATCCAGGAATTTATTTCGAGGGGGGGGGGGTTGCCTGCAGGTCGAACAAAAAAGTAAAAAAAAACCACATAGATCAGAGGGGAAAGCCTATAAAAATGATTATTTTTGTATGTTTCGGGGCAACCCCCCCCCCCCCTCTGGATACGGCCTTGGCCCTGAGTTAACTTACCCTCCCAAAAAGCTGTTTGTTTCTTGAAATATCTAAAAGGATGGTACTGCCTGTATAGTATTCACTTTTTCACGTCCTTGATTTGCTTGACAGTTCTCGACCACAATTTACATCCTCGACCTCTCATTGAGCAGGATGAATGTAATCTTGCTAACTACTTTTTTGATAGTCTATAATTGGCATGAAAAGGTGATTGCAAGCGTTCACTGAACGAGCAAATATTTTGAAGTATCGTAACTTTGTAGTTGGGTCGTCAAAAAAATCTGCATCTTAATGCGTCGGGTTAGATGTTTTTGTTTGGCGGAAGCCGAATGGTACCCATCGGCAGTAGTTATTATGAATTAATGGAATGCTACCATTCGTGATCCTGAATTCGGGTATCTTTTGACGCCAATCAAATCCACTCAGCTAAACAAAAAGACATTGATATACAATATTGCAGCAATGGGCCCAGTAGTGATGGCTCTGCGATATCGACAAATCAGTTGTATTTGCAGATAGATGCTGAATGTATTGCTTAATTATAAACCTAAAGTTGTTGGTTAGACCAAAGAAAGTTATATTGTTCAACCGTCCAGGAAAGGACTTTCTGAAAAAAAATATAAACTACTGGCACACAAAGAATAATTGAAACTCAGTAAATCAAAAGAGCCCCCATTGGCAATTATGAAAGGGTAATTTAAATAGGAGATTGACGCTTTGTTGAGTCTGATGGGAATTTTGATTGTTGTTAATTATTTGTATGGTCTGTGCTTGAGACTTGTATGACGTGATGTGTATTCTTGGCTGGAAAACGTTTCTTTTTATTTCGTACGTAGTTTTGTATTTACGATGGGAAAGAAATCAGCAATAACAATATTGGTATGTTACAGTCTAGTACAGTGGTTCCCAACCTTTTCCGTCTCGCGTACCCCTAATTAAGGTTCTAAAAGGTTGCGTACCCTTTTTTGAAGAATCATTATTCTACTATTCTAACGAGATGTTTCAAGATCAGAACGCCAAAAAGACGTCATTTATTGCCATAAGTGGTAAGGGATTAATGTGTGAAAACATATACAAATAAAGGGACACCTGAGGCTACAAGGTTGTCAATTTCATTATCGTCCGTAAACTGGTCAAGGATCAGAAAGACGCTTGCGCTGTTTCTTTGAAACTTCGTAAGCAAAACTTCTTTTGAAACTTTCTTGAGAAAAGCAGACATTTTCTAATTCAGAGATTTGGGACCTTCGCGTACCCCTTACGAGGGTCTCTCGTACCCCTTCGGGTACGCGTATCCCCATTTGGGGATCACTGGTCTAGTAGACTGAACTAAGCCCTTTTTTGATAACCGTGCTCACACGCTGGGACTTGCTGGAAGGCGTCCGAGGGGCTACCCACTCTCGATTTTAGTGTACCGGTGACGCGGTTCCAGGCCGTTGCTGGCCTGGAAATGCCGGCACCTGTTGCCACGTGATATAACATCTAAATCAGCATATTTAAGAAGCGTTTGAAGGATGAATCGCCTAATTTATGGTGGTCATTGGTGCTGTACCACTGGTTTTTGCTGATGACGGGAAAAGGTGTAGAACAAGGTGCCAGGTTGTGGATAACCCCTCGAGGTACCAGTTTACAACACTTTTGTAACGGTATGAACACCGTACTCACCCATGCCAGCATGCCCCGGCGTTTGAGCATGGTTATCAATATAGGATGTACTAGATTGTATTGGTCTGATACTTGACGATATGAGTTTTCAGAACAGCTGAGTGAAAATTCGGGTGGTAACGCCTTATTTTCTACTCACACTTCTTATTCCCTTACCAGACCTCCCTCCAGAAGTAAATCTATTATCGGTCATTCAACAGTGAACGAGTTCTTTAGTCCAGCCTGTCAAATCATGATCAAACGCATAGGCATGACCGATTACTTCTTTCCAAAGAAAATTCCACTCAAGAAAACAAAAGACAGTGATGTCCAAGTCCTTTCAAACTATTGATGGAAAAGGTAGCTGAAATGCGCGCAGTAGAGATGGCACCACAGGGTTCTGTGATATCGACAAATCGGCCTGCCGCCTGTGGAGTAAAGAAACTACTATCATCCATCTTTTATACAGAGGTGTGGGGAGTCAGTTGCGAGACCAGTTTTGTTAATGTGACTTTGAAGAGTAATGTTTGTTTGCCACCGTGGGCGGCAGATTCAAATATTTGTAGATGGATTCTTTCTTTTTTGTGGAACGAGCCCAACAGAAAAATATTGAAGTAGCCAGCATGGGTCCAGAATTACCCAAGAAGTAATTTCCAATAAAGGCGATCTTTGACGTGGGTCAGAGATTCAAACACTTGTTGTTGTATCCTTCTTTTCTTTTTTTCTCACAGAAGAAGAGTTAAAATAGCATGTTGATGTTTATTTGTATGGATCGAGTCCAGTTGACTCTAACTCTAAGCCTAAAAGACTAGCTTAATTGGGTGAGCTGAAGAAAAATATTTGAAATAGCCAGTATGGATCTAGGTTGGCCTTAGTCAATAACTTCCATCTGTCTTAGGAAAGAAACACTGTTTTGCAGATCTCATTTTTTTTTCCATTTGTAAAAAGTAAAAATGTAAAAAGAGGGACATTTGAACATATCAATAAGCCAGGTAGTCATGAGTTGTTAAGCCGGAAGGATATGCATAGTTACCTTTACACCTACAGTAGCTCTGACTAACCTAAACTTTCGCAGAACGTTTTTAGAGATGACCAAAAATAAATGATGGAATGAAACTGTGTAAAAATTGGGCTGAAGAATTAGCACGATACCGAGAAAACTGATTGCCTGTGCTCAGATTATGCGCCGTTTTAAAGCACTTGAAAGTTTTACGCAGAAGAAGAACACTTTCTTGTTGTGTCCTTTTTCCTATTAAAGTGTTGGCGCTTTTTTCCATATGAAACCCAAAAAAAACATCGTCGAATTTTTGTCCACGTGAAACCCCCCAAAAAATCGTCGAAATAATCGCTTGCGTTCTAAGTCTAGAATTAGTTCCTGAAATGGTTTTGGCGCCCACATTTTCTTGTTGTGAACTCAGGGGCGCCTATGTAATTTTCCGTAATTAGTATGTAAATGGACGATTTTTGACAATTAGTAGCCCAACACGCATCCGGCGAAGGGAACCTTTTGCAGTAAACACATGTGGGTAATTGAGGTACTTATCTGAGAGGCAAGCATGTAAATTACCAGCAGGGACTCAAGTGTTGTGTGAAAGGATCATCTGCATAAGAAACCTAAAGAAATTCAATTCGGTTTGCTTTACTATTCCAAAAATTCTTCGTTAAGAAAAGTAGCATCGGAAATGTCGACATAGTCACAGAGACACACTATTGATAGCATGTTGCATGTCTTGGACAGCGGCCCAAAATGTCCATCGGATATGCTAAATTATGCCAAGGCATTTTGCTAAAAATTATATGAATGAATGAATATATATTTGCAAATTAAAGCCATGAGGCAATCGTGAAAGAAAACCGTACAAACTAACATACACACTAACAGTTGTAAATATACTGTGAGTATTAAAACTACACTGTAAAACAAAATCTTGCAGTATTCGCTACTGGGATTAATCTTGTCTTTATTGAGATAAGATTATACCTAATTCAGATAAATATTATCCCAATAGAGATAAGATTAATCCCAGTAGCAAATACTGCATCCTTATTCGGAGAAACTTTCTACAGTGTATAAACACAAATTCTCGGTCAAAAGAAATCGTTCGGTGTTTAAAAGCTAACTTGAGGAACTTCCCAACATTTCTTATATATAAAATCTTTGCTTCCCATCATTCGTAGTAATCCATTTCTTATCCATTCCCCGCACCCTAAAAATATCCTCCCCTAGTCCCTGTAACTCTCTACAATCATACAAAACTTCCTCATTCATTTCTCCACACATAGGGCAGAAGTAGTAAGAATATGGGAAAATGACAGAAGTTTCATAACATAATAAGCATGGGGCTCAAATAAGGCTCTTACGCTTCTTACTTTAGAAGAAAGCAAGTTCGCTACCCCTTAGAGACAAATGCGACTAGCAATAAAATAGTAGGCTAAAATCTAAGTACAAATTTATTGACCAACACGTCGAACATAAAAGCAAAATAGAAAGACGAATGTATGGAGTTGTCGGTCTGTTTGTGACTCCGGCTTCATTAGACCCGCTCGGTACTTGTTATAATGTTTTATTTACAAACGTTTATTTAAGTTCTTTTTTTCCCTTTCTTTCGCGAAACATATTTTCACCTTTCTTGTATTCTCGCTTTCAGTTGTAGTTTTCCTCTCAGTGATGGTAACGTTCTCTTTATTTTCCGATCTAACATCAATTTATTTTACAGCTTTTCCTAGTAAATATTTCTTATTTTGTCTTACTACAATATATCCTTTCCTTGTTCAGCGCCTGATAAAACTCATAATCTCCATTATTTTGTAAATATTATTCAATCCCATGGCATGGAGGTCAGAACGCATAGACGAACTTGTGTCCAGTGGGTTTGTTCCCATAGCCCGCTTCTGTCTGGAGACTGTAGTGGTTTGTTTGCTAACTATGATAAGATAAGATAAGATTCATTCCACTAAAAGCACAGAGGCCATGGGAAAAAAAATAAACACAAACAAAAACCAAATAAATGATAAATATCGAAGTATGGTAGCGCAAGGGTAAGTTAAGGCGTTGGCAGTTTAATCCGCAGGTCGTAGGTTCAGATCCCACGGAGGAACATTTGTCTCTCAGTTCACAATCCACAAGCCCACCTAAAATTTATTGTATTTTTATTTCAGCCCTGATTGTGGTGCAGTTTTTTTAAAGGACCCCTTGCACTATTTACTCTTCAACTTGCAGTATTTTAAAATATTTGAATACTTCAAAACGAAGCTGTGCTTTCAACAAATAACCCACGGCTTTGGCTGTTTTAAGTTTTGCACTGTCAAATATGTTTTAAGCCTTTTCCGAGACCCGTTGACTTGTAGCAAAAACAGGGAGACAATTTACATAACCGGTTGTTTTGATGGAAAAACTTCTCGCAGACAACCGTCGACGGCGTGATACACATCGAAGGTAGCAAACCACGGAAAGTGAGAAAATCAGCGTCGTCTTGTTGGAGGGGTTAGAATGTACTGTACCAATTGGGGCCTCCGGGTTTAGAAGTATAAGGAGTGATTATGGAAGTACGTTGCGCTAGTATTATAGGTAAGACAGGCCCTTTAACGGTTGGCAAGTTGGATTTTTGGACCAGTTTTGAATTGTCTGTTCTCGTGTAGGGCGAAATCGAAGAACGGTGGACGTCTTTTAAGGGAGCGCCTGGAGAAGATTGGGATGACCTTGCCCGCTGGACGGAGAAAGGCCGCTAATGTGACTCTTCTATCTTCGTTAGTAGAAGGTAAGAGTTCATAAAGATCTGCTTCTAGTATTTGCAACAGTTAGGCTTCAGTAATCCTTTCTTGTTCCCTAAAATAATAATCCAATGGCGTGAAAAGACATTGTTCCTATAAATAAATAAAGAAGAACGATTGGATAAATTGAATCTGGTTGAAGGCTATCTGAAAGTCTAGGAGGGATTTTCCAAGCAGATACCCAAGATTGCCCGTTATACTTGAGGAGTGCAGACCTCGAAGATTAATTTTCTTCGCTTTTTCTTGCTGGCCGTGGGCAGTTAGGCTTAAGCTTGGTGCCCACAGAACGCGAATCTTCTCCGCTTACGTTTTTTGTTTTCTTTCGCACAGCTCGACGAATTTGTTCCGTAGCCCCCCCCGCCGAAAGCGAATACTTCAACGAATTCGCCAGACAGGTTTGTCGTTTTGATTTCCAACAGGCAAACTGAGACGCGAAACATACCGAGTTGGTGTTGAAACGGTGCAGTTCGAAATATTGGCCTGGAGAAGCGATGTTTTTCCGCTAATGACGCCAAATTCGCCTAGGCGAATGCGAATCCACGTTCTGTGGTCACCAAGCTTTATGCTTGAATTTTTAATTCTGGACACAACAGGACCATCCTTCCAGACTTCATTACACCTTCTCTTGGCGCGTAGCATGAATGACCCGAGACCCCAGCTTTTCCTCCGCCGTTCAAATCTTCAGAGCGATACTTATTCGACCCATATTTAATAAAACAGTCCCGTATCCAGGAATTTATTTCTGGGGGGGGGTCCCTTTCGGGGTCGGGTTTTGCCTGCGGGTCGGACAAAAAAGACATAGATCAGATGGAAAACCCTATACAAATTATCATTTGTGTATATCTCGGGGGGGGGGGGGGGGGGGGGGGGGGTCAGCCCCTCCCCCCCCCCTGGATACGGCCTTGTAATAAAATATTAAAACTGTAGCCTAATTAATTGTTTCATTTTTGTGTGTGTTTTTGCTTCGTAAGTATTTTTCTTTTTCAATTTCTTCCCGTGCTCTTGGGCCGAAACGATATTGATTGATTGATTGATTGTTGTCGACTGGAACTCCCTACCAGCTGTGGGCGGATACTGTTGTCTTTTTTACTGAGAATATTAAGAAACAATCGAGGTGGGTCTCTGGGAATGGTTCGCTTCACGGGAAACGGGGCATCCGGTGAGCGACTTCTAAACGAGGACGATTATGATAAACTGAAAGACTGTGCAAAGCAAACTTTCAGAAACGAAAAATTGTCAGTTTAAATCTTCAGACAGTTTTAAATGGTTCGCCAGCTCAGTACGTGATGGCACTCCTTATTAGTGGTTAGCTACCAGAACAACGGAAGCGCTGCTTTCACAGCGGCCTTTTTATTTCTTTTTTTTTAATTGCGATAATAAAAAAATGAAGCTCTCCTATACCAAGCTGTAAAAAAGAGAACTGTAAAAGATATAAATAAAAAATCTGCACATTTTTTGCCTTGAAGTGCCTGTCCGTAAAATAATAATTACCCGCAGTTAAGAGCATGCATCCTCAAAGTCACGTTCAGTGACGTTTAAAAAATTGCGCACAAAAGTGCTTCAGGATGACTTCCACCTCCCAAGATTCCTTAATTGATTATTTCGAACCTTTGATTGTTTGGAGCTGAAAGCAATATTTATTTTAGTGACAAAAACACATACGTGGTTTTCAAAATTGTTTTCGTGACGGATGCTACGTCGTAACTTTGATCGAATTGGCATTGTGGCACTTTTCATAATACGTTTTGACCCCTCGTTGGAATAGATAATTACTAAACTAGACACTTTGGGATAATTAGCAATTACAAGTAACTTAAATATATATTTCGTTAGGAAGTCTTGACCTCAAGTGCCCTTCGAAAATGAACAAAATGGAGTCCCAGAACTTGAATATTTGTTGTAAACATGACATCAGTTCACTCCCCATGAATGGATAGTGGATTACCGGTCATCTGTCACCATTGTTATTGTCTGACCGTTGTATAAAAATATGAGAAATGATTTGGGCCGATTTGAAAAAAGGCTTGATGAGAAGGAAATAGTCTAAATGTCGGAAATAGTTGATAGTGCCAAACGGAACGTCAGCTGAATTTTATTAGAGGTATATTTTGGCCCTTCTTGGCAAGGGTCCTCTTCAGGCTCTAAGCCGCTCAAGTTGGAAAAACGGACTTGTGGGAAACACCAAATATTAGCTCTAATAAAATTCAGCTGACGTATCCGTTTTGCACTATGAAATATGATTCGCAGTCAGCTTGGGCTGAAGATTATTTGTCGGAAATATAGTAAGCTATAAGTGTTTCTTCAGCTCGAGCTGATTCCAATACATGTTTTGAGGTGCTAAACAGCCTAGCCAGCTGACGGCGTTTTGATTGCAAGTTTATCGGCCTGAAGAGGATCGTTGCCAAGAAGGGTCGAAATAAAATCTCAACAGACTAGTCCGTTTATCAGTACAAAACGTCAATAAGTATTCTGAAGAAATACTTTTTACGATTAATGTATAAGGATTCTTTGAGCCGAAGGTGACTATCTTACTTGTTGGTGCTAAAGGGACTGGTCAGTTGATTTGTTGAAGCGATATTTCGGCCCTTCTTGGCAAGAGTCCTGTACAGACTCGAACGAACCTACGATCAGCCGGTGCTGAAGGGACTAGTCAGTTGATTTGTTGAAGCGATATTTCGTCCCTTCTTGGCAAGAGTCCTGTTCAGACTCGAACGAACGTACGATCAGCCAATCATATTTTGTAGACCATGGATCGCAGTTACGTTTGTCTAACTTGAGCGTGAAGAGGACCCTGTCAAGAAGAGCCGAAATGTTTATGGAATACATTTCTATTTGACGCCATGTAATGTAGCTATAATATATTTTCACACAAGTCTAAAAAAATCAGTAAGTAATTGCACAATACAAAGTATGGGCTAAGGCGAGACTGCGATTACTGCGCTCTTGCCTTCCCAGATATGCAGGTATGGGCCATGCTACCCCATAGTGTGTGTGAATAATATAGCATAAGAGCCCAATCATACTCCCCCCCCCCCCCAGGTTAGCAGAACTGGTCATCTAGCTCAGGGCATAAAAACACTGCCCCAAACTATTTACTAAACCGAGGCGTGTGATTTGCAAAAAAATCCCCTTGGAGGCTATGTCACGTGGGCGCCAAGGGCTTAGCTCTGGGAAAGGACGTTCGTTCACAGTAAGAAATCTGAATGAATAAGCACTTGGTGCGAGTAGCAGATTTAAAGGTACACGCACGTGGTTTCGCTAGACGGATTCAAAGTTGTAATTATTAGTAGGCTAGGCGCGTCGACTGACTGGAACGCACTGAAAAGCTTTAAATGTACATCATAGCTACATTTTATGGCGTCACACATGTATTATATAACATTTCGACACGTTAGATAAAAAAAGAGATTTTCGGGTTTTTTTCTTGATCAGCTAGTTACCCCTCCAAGATTAAAGTGGTCAAGCATATTATGGATTTTTGGAGTGGGCCGTTTTCTGGTTGAAAGCTTCTGCGCTTTCCCAGACGGATGGTAAATTGTAAATATACACAGAATTGAGAATTGTATATAATCACAGATTTGTACATATACACTTTGAACACGCACATTTTATCTTTCGTTATTTTATTTTTATCTGCATGTCGTTCTGTCCGCATCTTTCCTCAGGTTTTTAGTTACATGTCGTCTTATTGTCTGTTGGTTCTGCATCGTTTTCCTGTTGTGATTGTGTTGGATTTTATGATTTGGTTTTGTTTTTTCGCTGAGGACGGTTTGCCGGAAGTGCAACCGAAATATCCGAAATTGTATTTATCCCGCGCACATCATCTTGGAGGGGTAACTAGCTGATCAACAAAAAAACCCGAAAATCTCGTGTTTTCTATCTTATTTGAAATGAATGGTCAGCTTGGCTTCAAACCTTATATTTCAACACGTCTACTGATGACACAGAAGGATCTAAGGTCTAAGGTTGCAAATCTTGTCTGCAGTGTAACGTAGTAACTACAATGTTAATATTCATGCATCATAAGAATTAAGGTGTCTGAAGCTGAAAATTTCAAGGGAAGAATTTTTTTTTTTTACTTTCAGACTTTTTAGCAGTTCATCGTGCCTAAGAATCTGTTAACCAATCATTGCTATAACATGAAACACTGATATTAGCAAATTAGCGTAAGCTATTTTGAATATTCCTTTGACAGTGCACCTGGTTACATGTCTTTTTGAAATGGGGGAAATAAGAAAACTCATTTGAATTCCTTTGATATCGTGTCTTGCTTTAAAAGGCGTGTTGGTCTAAAAGTGAGTGACTTGTGACAGCGCAGACCCTCCTGGTTTCATTAGTTGTGAATTGAGGGGTTTGGGGCTCTGTTTTGGCTTAAGTCAAGATTTGAGTGGTTTTAGGGTTTCTGTCATGTTATCCTCTCCTTCATAGGTCTTCTGAACCTGAGCCATGACATAGCATCAAAACTTCATCTTTAAAATGTTGTGTAAATATGGGGAATAAGTTGATTAATTCATTCTGTCAGTGTTCCTCGGATCAACTGCTTCTTAAATTGATGAGCAAATTTCACTGAAATCACAAATATGCGAAAGTATTTGAGCAGATATTTCATAGTGGTTCGCACCATATTCTATGAGATTACGAATAATTATAAAGTGCATTTTCTTACAAGACTTCAGAGGTATGTCTCTCTAATAATTAAGACGTTATAAATACTCCTTCAGCACAAACCCTTGGTGTAACCATATACAAAAAATCAATGAAAATGAATCGGATATTCTTCAGCTATATTTCGGCCCTTCTTGGCAAGGGTCCTCTTCAGGCTCTTAGCTGCGTTTCCGTGTTTTTATAATCTTTCATATATAAGCCGCAATAATTTTGTTTATAAACCAGTAGGCTACTTTTCAAAACAAGCTCAGTTTCTAGGATTATTCTCACGTCTGGGAATGCGTGTGATTGCTTCATATATCTTAGTCGTTTATTTCTCTGTTTTTCTTATTGCTGTCGAGAACATCTAATTATCGTCAAATTAAGGTAGTGATACCTCAGGTGCAAGTTACCCAAGAAAAAGGTAATGGACATCAGACCGACAAGGCCCATGACCAGCTTACTATGTAATTTGAAAATCATCCAAATATGATCATCAACCATCAACCTGAGCTGTCAAAACTTTGGGCAAGACCGACCTAGGCACGTAATCCAACGTTCCCACATTATGTTCACCAAATGTTAGATGTATTTGATTGGTCTCGTATCCGTTGCTGTTTAACTGACCATTTGACTGAGACTTTTTCGTTTATGCTGATTTTAAGCAAAATTTTCTCAAACTCTTCTCGGTTGAAAGATAAGTTGGTCCTGTAGTGACAATCATAAGCCGTCGTAACCGTGCTCGTCCAGACCCGGCGTGATCTCATTGGCTTGAAACTATCAAAGTGGCCGCTTACGACACGTTACAATCAGCTTACGATTGCCAGTGGAGGAGCCACTATACAGGCCAACCTTTCAGCCGCTCTTATTCTGTTTTTTTTTTCACCACCCTTTTCTCACCTTTTTTTGGGGGTAGGATTTTGTTTTCATTTGGGTTTGGAGGAATGGTGAGAGAAGGGCTCTACCCTCCGATACTTAAAGCACAACTCTTACTAGAAATGATCTTTTCCCTATGAAATAAATCAGAAAAAACTCTTTCGAAAACACCATTCCTTCCCACCTAAAACTAGCAATTCTCTTGTTAGCGCCTGTCGATTATATCCAGCCTTCCTGCTCTCCGACGCGGCGGCTGGGCGCAAAACATTTGAAAACTGAACCGTGCCTGTGTTTTCGTTGGGTCAACAAAACTTTTCGTTGGGTCACGGGAAAACTCGGAAAGGCTGAAAAGCGCTAAAAATTCGTAGTTAAGAAACGAAACAATGGAGAAAGGTGGGAATTTTAGAAGCTTATAATTCTATAAGGGAGCTAAGTATATTATAAAAGGCAGAATAAGCAAGAGGGGTCCTTTAAGAACAAAGGACGGGTTCATGCGGTTTGGATTCGCGATATATTACAATTTTTTTTATTTTTTTTGCTACTCCTCTTTCTCGGGAAATCGCGTTCTTGGCCGACTGGCCGAAGCATTATATTGTTATTATTATTATTGTTCTTTATTTTTCCCTCGAAATATACCAGAGGAGTATAAGAAAATAAAATAAAAAACAAGCAAGAAACTAACTCACAGACAATCCAAATAACAACGTAACTTGCTAGATTTGATTTTTATTTCCATTTCCTTGGCCCGTTCACAGTCGGGCGACGTAGCATATCTTTGTTCCTTTTCCAAATAGGCTATTGTTCTCCTTATTCGTAGTCTTGTATCATTTTTTTACCGTCCACCCATATGAGAGAGACAAATGACCACCTCAGTGAAAAGTAGACTGTCTTTAAAGGACCCCTCTTGCTTATTCTGCGTTTTATAATATACTTAGCTCCCATATGAAACTATAAGCTTCTAAAATTCCCACCTTTCTCCATTGTTTCGTTTCGTAACTACGAATTTTTAGCGCTATTTCGGCCTTGCCGAGTTTTCCCGCCACCCAATAAAAAGTTTGCCGCAATCTTCAACGTCCGCTGACAACTCTTTCACACAGAGGATATGATCATCCTCTGTTTATTACTTCTTCTATTTGCTTAGTTTTCCAACTTTTTAACCAAGGCACGTTCAATTTTCAAATGTTTTGCGCCCAGCCGCCGCGTCGGAGAGCAGGAACAGTCGACAAGCGCTAACAAGAGAATCACTAGTTTTAGGTGGAAAGTAATGGTATTGTCAAATGAATTTTTTCTTATTCATTCCAAAGGGACAAGATCATTTCTAGTAAGAGTTGTGCTTTAACGAACAAACAAATAAAACAGCTCATCTCAAGCTCAATTAAGCTAGCCTCTATTAGTTCAGACTCTGTTTGCAGATTTGAAAAAGACATCATCGCTCTGCTTCTGCCTTTTTCCCACACAGTTTCGTTCTGCCCCCGTCGGTCCGGTATAATTACAGGCTACACTGAAACAGCTACTGTTGGGCTATCCTTTAGATACGGACCTAAGTGCAGGATTTTTGTACGATCCGCGTCTCTTTATTACCGTAATTTGCTGGAATCGGAACGGATTTAGACTCGCAGAAATTAATTTTCTTCAAAGACTAGGAGAGACAGCTTCAGAGCGAGGGAAAATTGATTTAAACAAACGAAAATAAGCGCTGAAAAGCTGAAGTATTCTATAAATTGAGTGCTTGATACGACCTTTTTAACCAGTAGTCCTACGCCATAGCTTCGTCAATCCGCTTGTTCGTAACGTGAGACAGTTAGAAACCCAGGTTACGTGTTCTCCTGACTCAGTGCGTCCTAAGGTCGCTGAGTTTTTAAAACCGTTATACATGACAGTAATCAGTAAAGTTAAAGTTCATTTAGCCTACGCTAAAACCGCTTGTAACTATAATGAGAAGCCTCCAAAATGTCTGTCCCACTATCCAGCAATTCTAAATTAACAGTAATAGCAATAGATATATATACGATCCGCTTATGAAGGAAAAAGAGCAATATCTATTAGCTGGAAGAGGTAAACATGCGAAATATTTACAAAATACATTGTACAGTTTAGCTATAATCTTTACGAGAACTGACGAGAAATAGATGTTGGAACCAAACCAAAACATTTGACACACTGTAGATAGACCCGTTTTTTCCCTAAAGCAAATTTTATTGATTGTTTTTCGCTTCATAGAACTCGTTGGTCTGAGCAACCAGAAGGCCGTAGAAGGCTGCACCGGGCTGTACACACCGACGCGTTAACCCCCCTTCCCATAAAATCAAAGTCAGTGATTAGTATGGATGTATCTCAATCTGTCACCCTTCATACAAAAGTCGGCCGGGAATTGCATTTTGATACAGTCAATTATGACGCTCTGCCTTTGTAACCGTTTTGTTTGGCGGTAGGGGGGGCGAATTTTCCGGTGTCCAAAATTGGGACATCGGACAATGGGTGACTCTTGTGTCAAAGGACATTGTGTGAAGTTGTTTTTAAATACAATTGGACAGATGGGTCTTTATTAGCTTTGAGGGGTCTGTATAAAAGCCGCCTTCATCGAGGGAAAGTAGTGAACAAGATAAAAATGTTTCCAGATTTCGCAACGATTTTGGGGGGATAACGGATCCGGATTTCGGTTTGTTTGTTTAGACGATCGGATATCCTGAGCAGCGAGTTCGATGTAAAGTGCGGAGTGCCTCAAGGTTCCGTGCTCGGACCTCTGCCATATCTCGTTTATGTTAATTCGCTGGCATCACATGTCGGTGAGGAGTCGCTGACCTCTTTCGCGGACGACACTGCGATAACAATAATTGGTAGTTGTTTGGTGGAGGTTGTACATAAGGCTAACTTAGCACTTGAACGTTTACGTAGTTTTACAGTTGGTAGTTCCCTAGCAGTTGACATATCTAAAACAAATTATATTATTTTTAGTCGAACAGGTAGGTTACTCAATGATAACAATAACAAAAAAATCAGAAATTTACCCATTAAACAAATTTTTGAAATGAGATATTTGGGGTTTTATTTAGATAATAATATTAGTTGGAAGAATTATTGTAGTATTATTGGTGCAAAAAGGCTAGGGGGCTAGGAATTCTAAGACGGGCAAGAAAAACATTTCCATTTCAGATTTTAAATTTTTTTTTATTTTTCCCTTGTTCACCCTTACATTGATTACGGCTGTGTTCATTGGGCTAGCAATTTTTTTCTAATTATAAAAGGATCCAGATTTTGCAAAATAAAAGCATTCGTTTGGTTGCGGACATAAAAAAGGAGGTTGAATCTAAAACCATTGCCAGCTTTTCCCGGTGTAATGTTCTGAACGTTGGTCAGATTCGTGATTACCAGGCATCAATTTTTGTGTGTCAAAGCATGAACCATATATGCCCTGATTATTTCCATGATTATTTTTCTAGTAGCACCACAATTATGTCACTAGAAATGCACAGCTTTTAATTAATGAAAAAAGAAAAACAGTTAGATCATCTTATATGATTCATAATCTGGGGCCTTCTGTTTGGAATAATCTGCCGGCTAGCATCAGGGAGTCTGCCACTTTATACGGGTTTAAAAAGAAACTGAAAACTTTCCACTTAATTAATACGTGTTGAAGGGTATATGGTCTTTTTCTTCTTCTTTTTTCTTTCTTTTTTTTCACAGTTGTTCGGCTGGGGCTGAAACTGCTGGTAATGAGTACATATTAAGGATTCTTGTTGTGTAGAGTGTTCACGTTTAATTGTTTGTTATTTAAGTCATAGGCTAGGTGGATAATAAGTTGTTGTGTCTAGTTATTTATTTATTGGATACGAGTAGTATTAAATTGCAGCACAAGTCCTTAGGACTTTCTTTTTGCTGCAATGGGATATTAGTAATGTTATTGTATTTTATTTTCAATATTTTGGTTAAAAATAAAAAACCTACCTACCTACCTAACGACAAAATTTTAGATTTCGTAATGTTTAATTTTCATTTCATTCATTTCGTTTTATTCAATACTAAAATCTGATAATGTATATAATATACTTCATCATAATAAATAAAGCACAATTGAAAGCAAATTTTAGATTCATTTCATCTTTCTACGGGGTCTGAAAAATATGTAACAAGGAAGATCAAATCAGGATCAGATAAGAAAAAAAATCTAAACATCTGGTGATGGTCCTATTGCCGTAATGCTTTCATTTTGCTGCTCAGGTAAAATTATGGATATATTTCATTTTTTATAGAAAAAAATAGTGATACCTTTATTGGGGATGAAATTCTCTAAAAACATGTTTGAAGAGCGACAGATATGCCACAACTATGAAGCTCTTTTAAACAAAACTCGCCTCCCAAGTTCAGTTCCACGACTGAATTTGTTGTCTAATCCTATAGACCTAATTTTATAGTTATAGACACTGTCAAGTTTCTTAGTTAAAATGAGAATTCAGCCAGAATTGTCCCATTCTGGGACCGAAATGCAAAATTTGTGTAACTTTGAAAAGTTGTTCGTTGAAGATGGTGTGGTCAATGGGCGGTGCGGTTAGAGCGAGTGGTTATTACCGTTCTGCTTCACTTCCTGCCAATTGTGGTAAAAAGACGCAAGTTATGCCAACCAACTGAGTAGAAAAACACGTTCAATGACCCATAAAGGTTTCGTCAACCACAGACTAATCACGGGAGGCTTCGCGGTTTTTTTCAAATGGTAGGATCGAGGTTCTCTGGAAAATACAAAATTTGGAGACGTTGACCGCAGCACGTGGTTTTTCAGACTTTCCTTTTTTCGACATTAGTAGGTTGGTGTTGATTTAATGTCATGCAATTTTATGTCATAACAAATCAGACCGTCTCGAATGTAAATGATTGTCTGGCACAGATTTGAGTACTCCTCCCGACGATTCGCTTGAAGTTCAGCGCTCCAAGCGGGCTAATTTCTGAAAGTCCCCTCGTGTTTCATTATCAGTAGTTGTGACATATATAGTAAAATAGATTCACTCGATGACGAGAAGAAAATCTACCTCCCGAGCAATAAAAGTTTTGCTTTGCCTTTGGAGCAGAAAGTGAAGGCTATTATTTTCTGCTCATTACCTTTTGGATCCATATTTTACCGTCTTTTTGGGATCCCAAAACGTAAGTGGAGGGATACCTATGACATCGCAAAAGTTGTCCGTCCGTCCGTCTGTCCGTCTGTCCGTCCGTCTGTAAGCACGATAACTCTCGAAGGGAATGAGATATTTTGATGAAACTTGGTGTGAGGGTTCGTTGGGTCGTCGGACCAGTCAAGTTCGTAGATGGGCTTTGTAGCTCTACATTTAGGGGTGGGGGAGGGGATTCAAATTAAGGGACAAACAAAATATTTTGAAACAGCTAATGTGATAGTTGATTATGGGGTAAGAAGACATGCTGAACACGATGGTGAAAACTATTTTGTCATCAGACAAGTAGTTCGCCCGGAATCCGGCCAAAACCGGAAAGTTTGTTGAAAGTAAAAGTTTTATTTGAAGTTGACTAGATGTTCGATTTAGGGGTAGGAAGACATGCTGAGGACGATGGTGAAAATTATTTTCTCGACGGACAAGTATTTCGCCCGGAATCCGGCCCAAACCGGAAAGTTTGTTGAAAGTAAAAGTTTTATTTGAAATTGATTAGATGTTCGATTTAGGGGTAGGAATACATGCTGAAGACGATGGTGAAAACTATTTTCTCGACGGACAAGTATTTCGCCCGGAATCCGGCCCAAACCGGAAAGTTTGTTGAAAGTAAAAGTTTGATTTGAAGTTGATTAGATGTTCGATTTGATGGTGAAAACTATTTTCTCGACGGACAAGTATTTCGACCGGAATCCGGCCCAAACCGGAAAGTTTGTCAAAATTAAAAGTTTTATTTGGAGTTGATTAGATGTTCGATTAAGGGCAAGAAGACATGCTGAACACTTATGTGAAAACAATTTTCTACCCGGACATGTAGTTCGTCCGGAATCCGGCCAAAACCGGAAATCTGTTGGAAGTCAAAGTTTTTTTAGTTGATTAGATAAGCGATTTAGGGGTAAGAAGAGATGCTGAGTCCGTGTGTGACAATAATATTTTACCCGGACATATAGTTTGACCGGAATCCGGCTGGAATCGGAAAACTTGTTATAAGCTAAATTCCTATTTGAAGTTGATTAGATGTTCATTACTGGGGAAAGAAGATACCATGATTTCGTCTTTGAGCTTTCTTTTTTCGCCGGACAAGTAGTTCTGGAGTTCTGCCGGAACCGGGAAATTGGCAGAAGTGGCAGGAAGTTTTCGTCAAAACAGATATGACTTATAGGGGTAAACACACATGCTGAATCCAAATCTGAACTTGGTTTTTTCAGGTGATTAGCTATTTGGCCTTAATCTGTTTCTGAATTTTAATTGTAAAAATGTTCAAGGAGTCTGGCGAAGACTGGATCTGGCTAAGACAAGACCCAGTTGTCTGGATCAGATATTGAATATTTGGGATCCCATCGAAACCTTTGGTCTTGTTCTGAGTAGTGTTGATAACGGGGCTGTGGTCTCCCACATAGATCAGGACAGAATGCACACTTTATTTGCTAAGAGCGGAATCAGGAGGAGGATTTGAACCACTTTCTCTTAAAGCGAGGCTTCACCTTCCGGTTTTTTCGTCCGGATTCCAGACAGCCGTTTTCGTTGAGACGGATCTTGAAGGCGAAGCCAGGCCAAAAACGTCTGGAAGTCCGGGGTGTTGGACACCCCAGATTCCGGATGTCTGGAAGGTACCATAGAGGCAATCCATTCGAGAGACGGAACAAATATGCAAATGTAGGAAGGAAAGGGAAAGTGATTGACAGTTGTGACTGCGGGATGCAAGAGGTATTTGAAATGCGAAAGGGACATCTAGGAAATGTTGAAGAAAGTAAAACTGGATGTCATCATTATCATGAAAGTCTGGAAGGGTTGGCTTGACTATGCGGAAGCCCCGGACGTCTGGTAATCCGGAAGGTGAAGCCCGGCTATTAGAGTGCCAAGACCTTTCGCATTTGAGAGTAACATGGGGGGGGGGGGTGAGTGGGTTGGTGTCTGGTTGGTATCGCTTCCCCGTATCCTGAAATCTACGAACTCCAGATGTATCTTAAATATTTGTAAATACGTGACTAAAGGATTTAGTCTCAGGAATGAAAGTTTAGCTTAGTTTACATAGCATAGTATTTCCAGAGGTGTAGTGGCTTATATGTGAAGTGTAGCCCTAGGTTCACACAGAGCAAATCGCGGCGATGAACGAGATTTTTCAATCGCAGCGACAGAAGATTTTTATCGCATGGATGTTCACACTGAATTTTCGTCCACAATAGAATTTAACGCGAAAAATAATTAAAATAATTAAAAATAACCCTTAAAATAATTAATATAATAAAAAGTAATCAATTTTTCTAAAAGTGAATCATCAAAAGGGTCATCCATGTTGCTGTTGCGTGCAGAAAATCGTACTGTCACCCGATGAAAGTTGAATTTTCCCAACATTGAAAATTGCCTGACGATTCAACAGAAACCGCCGATTTTGGCGACGAAAATCTCGGCGATGGCCGAAGTCACCTCAGTGTGAACGTCTGTGTGAACCTAGGGTAACGTGTATTAAATCTTGTATAGCCTTTTGGCTCAAAAAACAAGCGTTATTATTATTATTATGCTGTGAAGGATCGTTGACAAAAATAAATGATCTTCTTAAGAAAAGGATCGGTTAACCAGTCCATTAGGTGGCTTGCTCACAACGAAAACTCATTAAAAGAAAAGGTACCATTAGACATTCTAATTGCCCGGAAAGATGGATTGTGTCAAGATTTATTTATTCTTGATTGCGTGGTCGTGGACATTGCGTGGTCCTACCGAGATTCTTGGCACCGTGATCTTTTAAATGGAAAGGTTCACAGTCGTATGAACTGGGGATGATTTTTGTTTTCTTCTTTATTGCTCTTTTTAATTAGGCTACAGTAGTACAGACAAATGTTCGTGAAAAACGTACTATTCCTCTTTTGAAATTCGAAGCAGTTCTCTGAACAAGGTTAATATGGGGGGGGGGGGAGGGGTTCACTTGGGGGTACTAAGTAAAAGTGCCCATTCGTCAGCCCAATTTTAGACAGTTTAATTCCCGCTTTTGTTTCTGGTCATTTTCGTAAAGTGTATTAATTAATTAGTTGTTTTCAGTGACCTTTCCACACATGATACTGGTTACTTTGAGATGTGTTTTCATTTGTAAAGTTTATGAAAACAAACGTGTGAAATGAATGAGTTTAACGAGGAAATAAGATGGGGATTTAATTAGGATTTGAAAAATTAAAAATATCGAAATTTAACACAATACATTTAAAAGACAATATATTAAAATTCATACACTTTACTGTAAATGGCTAGAAATAAATTTTCCAACGAAACTGTCTGAAACGTTCGTATCATTTGTAGATATTTTCCATGTCTTTCACAGCTTCGAAGACCTGTTCTAGCTTTAAATTTAGTATTAAAGTTGATTGTAGACCCAAGTTAACTCGCAGAAAAATTAGAGAGAAAAAAAAAATATTTAGCTGGTCTATGGAACAAAAATATACTTTGAGCTATAAAAGTAGGCTATAGCTAATATTTGTCTCCTTCAATAACTTCTTTTATCGATTCTACAACAAAAAAATCCATTTTTTATCCACTAAGCTTAGGGGATACTCTCCCTGAATAATTAATGAGCCGGTGAGGTGATGAACCACTAACGGGTTAATTCGGTTTTATTGATTGCTTATTGCCCGTAAAACCGTTACCACAGAGTATGAATAATATAGATACCAATAGAGAAATGAAAGTACTAAACCCAAAAAAGTATCTAAGCGACTTAACCAGTATTATGAACAAAAAGGCAGTAGATGATTATGAACTCATTTGATTTACAGTCTTTTCACATAGTTCACCGCTTAAGATTTCTGTTGTTTGTGAATAATGTTAGCTGTTGTTAGGGTTTTACAGATAGAAATTCTACCGCTCTGTTGGAAAATATCATCCTTATCGGCTGGTGGTGCTTTCTCCCGACTTTTAATATAATATAATGTAACTGCAGTAAAGAGGCTTACACCTCTATTTATTAAAAACGCTTTTTCCTCTAATAATTTGTATATACCCGAATGAACCACTTTAATGCCTTGGTCAGGGTCGTTCACTCGCGAACTGGATTCCTGTCAATATTTTGGGCACCACCCAATTCCATACGGAAAAGTTGAGATTTTTCAACTTGATGGAAGCGCTGAAAGTCCGGCCGGAAAATTTTGATCGTGTGTTCGTTGTACACGCCTCTCATAAAATCTAATGACGAATTGCCGCCAGGTCCGCTAGAGGAACAATAACAATCACACGTGAGATCTTTAAAGTTTAACTGAAAAGGGCAGAGATGGGACATTCCTTTTACCCCTCACCTATTCACTTAAAGAGGCTTGAAGACCCGATGAAAATGCGTTACTTCGTTCCTCCGCTATTCACGAATAATCAATTTTTAAATAGTGGAATTTCCCTATCAGATTTTTATTACCCGTGTCGTATGCTTGACGAAAACGATTTTTGAAACTTTTTTGTTCAGGCACTAAGCAGTCTTCACCATGCTTATCACCGCCCACTAAAAAGCCGCGTTTGTGTTCAGATTCAGATATTCCGCGTCATAGTAGAATTTGCGCTGTGGAGACAGCCGTAGATATTCTGGACCTCACTACTAGAGCAGACAGTGGAAATAAAAAAAAATCTCTTAGCAGAATCTAAATAACTCAGTGTATTCAACTAAATGATACAAACATAAGGTTGCTTTTCAGTTAAACTTTAAGTTAGCTGAAGGGGGAATGAGCGATTAGGCTTTCGGTTTATACCGAGTCGCGCATGAGACCCGTGGAAAAGTCAAACTGCACTTAAAGGACCCCTTCCACTATTTACTCTAAACTTACAGCATTTTGAAATATTTGAATACTTTAAAACTATGCTGTGCTTTCAACAAATAACCCACGGGTTCTGGCTGTTGTAAGCCTTTTCCGAAAACCTTTGACTTGTAGCGAAAACAGGGAAACAATTTACATAACGGGTTTTCTGATGGAAAAACTTCTCGCAGATAGCCGTCGACAGCGTGACACACATAGAAGGTAGCAGAACACGGCATGTCAGAAATTTAGCGTGGTTTTGTTACAGGGGAGTTAGAGTGTACCCTACGAAATTGGGGTCTCCTGGTTTTAAAATAAATGGAGTGATTATGGAAATAGGTTGCATTAGTATTATAGGTAAGACAGGTCCTTTAAGTCGAAAGCCGGAATCGACAAGAACGGAGTTGGGTAGAGCACAAATAGGGGGAGAGACAACTTAATCAATTTTAAACATGGCTATAGGAATTAAAAATAGCTAAAGAAACCTGGATAGTCGTACACTAAGAAACAGCGTGTCATTGTACTTTATGCTATCGCATCTAGCGGCCAAAAAAGAACTGATCTGGAGGGAATTTTTTGAAAGGCGTATAAGACCAAAGCCCGTCAGTTCGATGTCGCTTTATTGCGCTGCTCGACGCTCGACGGCTGCAATGGGCGCGAAGGCTATTGTAGCAGGAAGCAGCCAACCTGCGTTCTGCGCTAATGTTAAACGACGAAAGAGGTCGAGGGTCACGTCCAATTTAGTAACAACGGGCCACCGGATATTACATGCCCACCTGATGGTATTTTCTTTATGGATATAATTAAGGACAATTCAAGGTGTTGCTGGCTGTCTGAGTGTAACAAACAGAATGAGAACATGGCGTGATATAAAAGATGGCTTATTAATAATCTCTAAATGGAGGAACATGCAATTAAAGTCGAACATGATTGGCTTGATGTATAAGTAATAGAAATTGGAATTTTTGGTTTCTGTCTTCGGTTCAGTGTCGTCCTTGCTGGGTTTTTTTACTTACTAGGTTAGATTAGCAGTTTCGAATCCCATTCCTGTCTGTAGGCCTACCGAAAGCCCATGAAAGGTCGGAGTCTTGTTCGTCAGTGTTGCAAGACATGGCTTTGAACATCGAAATGTGTCGAAGAAGAATTCTACCAAAGCCTTAAAGCACAACTCTTACTAGAAACGATCATTTCACGATTAAATGGCTCAGAAATACTGATTTCGAAAATACCAATCTTTGCACTGTCAAATTTGAAATTTCCGTGTTAGCGCTTGTCGACTCTATCCAGCCTTCCTGCTCTCCGATGCGGCGGCTGGAAGCAAAATATTTAAAGACTGAACGCGCCGTGGTTAAAAAGCTGGAAAACCAAGCAAATAAAAAACAACCTAAAATAAAAACTCATGTCTTCCAAAATGAAAACAATACGGGAAGCTTCTCATGTCCTTATGAAGCTCAAATATGAAGTAGTGCATATGGGAAAGGCGGGAATTCTTGAAGCTTATGATACCGCAAGGGAGCTAGGGACGAGGGGTCGACGACTCTAATTTTGTATGTACACCATTCCGGAATACCCTAATAATCCTGACCATTCCGGATTATTCCTAACCATTCCGGATTATTCCTAACTATTCCGGATTATTCCTAACCCTGCGTATGGGATATAATTCCAGTTGAAATTAGAAATCTGGCATCCTTCATGGCTACAGTGAAGAGATTTTTCCTTGCAAAAGGATAGTAATGATGCGTGAGTGTTTTTTGTAAGCAGAATGCTTGTTGTATATGTATGAACCGTGTATGAGCGGCATGTAGAATAATATAAAAATAGTGTTACCACATTATGTAGAATAGAGAAGACTGCCACCTAATAAAATTTAATCTAATCTAGTATAATCCATTCCGGATTATTCTTGACCATTCCGGATTATTCCTGACTATTCCGGATTATTCCTTCGGGACGTGTACACCATTCCGGGAGAGTCGTCGACCCCTCGGCTAGGGATACTATAAAAGGCAGATCTGCTTTTTATTGTCGCTTGCTCCCTTGTAGGTATAGAGAAAGGTACTTAAATTGGACCACAAAAAATGGCCTTTCTACCACACACACAATGCTAACCATCCCTACTGTCACTATGAATCTTCAAAACCACAAAAAAACACCGTCAAACAATGAGCAAATAAAAATACTCCAAATTTCCTAGGTTTGAAATAATTCGGTCTGGGCTAAATCTCAGCCGATTATCCGGGACAACCATTATGGCACGTAGGGAGTAATAATTTCCACATTAATTTTCACCTAATGCTCCAACTGTTTATTACAAATACAAATAAATTAAAAGCCCAAGACAAGTCTGGTACTTCTGAAGACACACACAAAGTAATCAATAAAGTCTTATAATTCTTTGCTAATCAGACGTGGAAAATTTCGTCATCTGTAAAAGAAGACGTTCTGCCTGTTTTTTTTCTCGAGCCATAACAGCAATCCGGCAATCAAGTTCAAACCTAAATAAACTGGTGGCTTGCGATCAGTAAGAGAAGGTAAACAGAATGTTTCGATTAGGTCTTTAAGGGGATAGTTAGGTACTTAAAGGACACCTGAATGAGGAGTACCAAGTATCATCCCTAGCTGTATGACTTCCGTTAACATTGATTGCAGAACATCTAATCCAAATACGAATTAGTGTTTCCAAGCTATGATTTTTGCTCCATTTTGCATCTTTCCTTATTTCAGTACCGGACAATTTTAGAAATGAACAAATGTCTCCAATCAACCCTTCTTCTGGAATATTTTCTAACCAGGCCCAGACGTAAACTAGAAGAAATTCCAATACGATCCGGCCAGCGCTGTACAAGTTTTGAATGAATTGCGCTTTTGTCATGGAGTCTGCATGTGCAAACCTCCAGGAACGAACATCCCTATTTTGAAAACGTCAGGCTCAGGAGAAGAATGCTCTCCGTGGCCATGTCTGTAAATGCATTCTCCATGGTGTATTCAAGTATGGTTTCATTGTTCAGGTGTCCTTTAAGGAAGAAGAAGAGAGAACAGTGGTCCTTTTTCGGCGGCTTGTCACGAGATTCTGAGCCAGTGGTGTTACTATCAGGAAATATTAACATCTGTTAGTCCTTACTGTCATAAAAGAAAATGTTTAAATACTAAGCAAAATACAACGGCACAACAATTGAAAGGTCTTTGTTAGCAGTAACAGTAGCAACACAAAAGAAAAAAAATCTTACCGCTTAACCGCCAGCCTGTTTGACAAACATAAACTAACAAATAATAAAATTAAGTTTGTGAATTGACGTCACCTTATGGGAATAATTCTTTTTCTTCATTTGTCGTTAATATTCTGAAAACAGTCTGAAGTAGTTGTACTTTTACACGACCATCTGGTGGGATGGAAATTCAATGAAAACGGGTAGGAAGTGCGTCATAATGTAGAACAGTCTGCCGTGTTAAGTGATTTTTAGTCAATTAGTAGCCCATTAAAGTATTTTTTTTCTTTTGTGCCATCTAACGAGAGTTTGGTCAAGGTAAAAACAGATTTGAAGACTAATCCATGATTTAAAACATGAATAGTTCGTTTTAAATGCTGTTTGGTCTCATTGCTATTTGCCAAATAAATTCCATATCTCATGATGTCAGTACGGTAAAAATTCATACACATTTTAGAAGATGCTATGTTTCTGATGAAAACAGTAAGAAAAAAGTCAAAGGCTTTTGTGTTGTATGCTCTCAATAAGTGATTATTATAGCGCCGTGTAAAGTCAGTATACGTACCAATTAGGAGAAAAAAAATAGTAAGATGCTATGTTGTTGGCGAAAACATCATTTCAAACATTTACATTTCAGTTCTTATGTCCTCTACTAGCAAATACCGAGCGACGATACAAATAAATATCTGAATATTTAACTTAGTTAAACTTAAAGAAATGTTTGGTTTATAAGAAAATTTATATTTGTGAGTTTGGCCGAGCCTCATGGGCGAAGTGAACTGTAGATGTATCGTTACAAATATGTGTGTTTTAAAGTTGTATATTCTGTAACTTGCATCTGAGTGAACTTCTCTGCTCGGTGCTGTATATTTTTTAGTTGTATTGAAAAATTAAAAGAAATAAAACTTGATTCAAATATATCCGAGTCGGCTGAAACAAAAAATCAAATCCTGAAAACCTTTGTCTGACACATTATCTCCAGCCTTCAGACCCTGACGCCGGTTGGGTAATTAACTATTTCATCCCATTTGCGATCAATTGCGTGTCTTCTAAAATTACTTGGAATGGGCAGAACCATTTTTTACGGTTCGAGTTGCTTGGCTAAGTGCCTGAAATTATACCAAAATTGCTTCACAGAATCCTTAACCCGGAATCCGGATTAGCTCTAATTCAGACAGAATGGTAGGCCTAATTATCCGACTGTAAACAAGTGTCTTTTATACCTTGTTAGATGGCGTCTCGCACCGTTTAACCTTAGTTAGCCTTCAGTTACTTTGTACTTGATGATATGACTGCGGTTGAACAGTTTCTTCCAGACTTGGGGCTGAAGGCGTGTTCACATGATGTGAACACAGATTGCTTATGCTCACTTTTATACATAGCATTGGCTATTTCCATAGGAAGACTAGGTTGTCGTTTGAAGTTAACCTCCTTAAAGGACCCGTCTCAATGCAAATGCAAACTATTTTCTGTGATCGCACTGTCCATTCGTAAACACGGAGACTCGAATTAATATGGTATGTAGTAAACCCTCTAATGGTAGAGAGATAGAGACCTGTTGTTGACACTTGAAGCCCTCTCCTCTAATTTGTGTTCTCCGATTGGAAACTTACCTGTCCACAATCTTATCAATGTGACTCTAAATTAGTGAACCTTTATAGAAAATATTTTTTAGTATTGTGCGATTATTTTATATTTCTTTGTCTCTTTCTGTTGCACTTACGCCCTTGGTCAGTGCGTCATAAATATTTAATTCATTCATTCAGAGAGAGAATGGGTTGACAAAGCAGAGTGAACACTTGTGAACAAACAGCTCAGTGATCTTCAGCCTTGTCTTGTTTCAATATTTTCGAGGCCAAACATGCTCCCGATTGTTTACAAGAAGCTCACTTGTATGAAAATTCGGCTATGTAAATTTCTCGCTTTTTTCCACGAGCCTGGAGGAAGGCTTGAAACAGCCAAAGCCGTGGGTATTTGTTAAAAGCAAATCCTGATTTCAAAGTACTCAACTATTTTATAATATTGGAACATAAACAGTGTATAATGCCAGGTGGGCTGCTCCTGCTCATCATTTTAACCTGGTTCTACCACGTCGAGGTTCTGAATTTCCCTCAGCGCCAAGCCTATTGTCACTGCCGAAGTCAGCCGACGTGTTGGTCTTGAACCAAACCGTCAGCTGACGGGATATCTTGAAAGCAACCCCACTCTGTATTCGTGATACCTGCAAGTCCTGCAACCTTTTTCCTCCGAGTACGTGATAAAACTTCACATCTATCCATGCAGTATGAGGATCCCGGGATTATAAATCCCTTCCGTAAAGAAATATAAAAATATAAGACAAATGAATCATCAGTGAAAAACGAGCTCTGTCTTCTCTGAGAGTGATAAAAAAACAGCATGTATTAAGTCGTTTCTTACGAATCTCTTTTTATTTTGTTCTTGCTCGAAAGTTGCTGCTGTGTAGCGGACAAATTAACTGTTTTTGAGAACGGAGTGACGTCGTTCGGACTCTGAATCGCTGGATACGGGGAAGAAGAACAAGACAGTATTGGGAAGTCTTGTACCGGATCGTGAAATCCAGCTGGGCGATGAACTCGACCGCCTCGGTTTATGTTGCGGCTGAGAATTGGGAAACCTGTGATGATTTAATTGATGGATAGAAATATAGGTTTATTATTTATATATTTATTATTATATTTGGCGTTAAGCTTTTAGCTTGTCGCCATTACTACACAAGTACAAACGGATTAGATACACTTTACACACAGAAACTGACACAATTTTCGAACTACAAAAGCAACTGAGTAAAATGGGGTGTCGACTACACCACGCTTAAAGGACACCTGAATGGATAGTACCAATTAGCATCCCTATCTGTATGACGTCCGTTAACATTGCCTGCAGAAAACCAAATCCAAATACGAAATACCGTTTCCAAGCTATGATTTTTGCTCCATTTTGCATCTGTCCTTATTTCAGTACCGAGCAATTTTAGAAACGAACAAATGTCTCCACTCAACCCTTCTTCTGGAATATTTTTTAACCAGATAAGCCCAAACGTATATCTAGAAGAAATTCCAATACTATTCGGCCAGCGCTGTACAAGATTTGAAGGAATTGCGCTTTTTGTCTTGGAGTCTGCATGTGCAAACCTCCGGAAACAATCATCCCTATTCTGGAAACGTCACGCTCAGGAGAAGAATGCTTTCCGTGTCCATGTCTGTAAATGCATTCTCCATGGTGTGTTTAAGTATGGTTTCATTGTTCAGGTGTCCTTTAAACGTTTGAATACTGCCTGAATCAACAACTTCTGCTAAAAAAAAATCACAGCAGAAAATAAATAAATACAAGGAACAAAACAGAAACTACACCGGAGAAACAAATTATTGTATCTGTAGGACATACGTATCGGGGGAACCTTCGAAGTGATTTGACAGATAATGTCCCTCCCGATAGTTTGGTGCTTGCTAAAGGGGTCGTTATAAAATTAACTCCTGTTAGTTCTGAAACCAAAGTGTGCCGGGTGCTCCTGGGGGCCTGAACCAATCAGCGATTGCGAGAAAAAATTACAAGATGAAACATCAGTCACAGAGAACTGTATCAGCTGTCGGCAGTTCCTTTGATTTATAGTGAGCAAATGGCGAGTGACGTCAGCAGAAATAACTGCGACTAGTTTTTGGGTTAACAGCCTCACAAGTTGACATAATTATCATGCTCGAAAGAAGATAATCGTATTTGTTATCTTACTGATTGACATTCATCGAGGGGTTGGCACATTCCGAGCCATCGGATTTACGAGGTATGATAGTCGATTCGGTACCAAGTGTGGAAGAAATGTATTTATTGATTTATTTTAGGGCCATTCATGCAAACCTACACAAACAAAATAACAGACAAAAGGGTAATCAAAAAGGAAAGAAAATAGAGCATCAAACACAAACAAAAAATGTTGCTTGAACATCAGATTTTTTGTGGCTAAATCTCGTCAGGTCAAGTCCGCCAAATCGGCCTAGACAGGCGGAGGACTTCGCTGTATCTTTTTCTGTGTAGTTTCTTTTGGGAACAGATGGAAATTTCGTTGTTCATTCCAGGCGTCTCTCCGCTTCTTTTTTTTTATTTATTTGAATACATGTATCAAAGTCAGCTTGGGCTGAAAGAGTTCAGGTTCCATATTTTAAAATCGGTCGGTTTTACTCTCTTTTTTTTACTTTCTTTTTCGGATTAACTTTCTTTTTACCTTCGTGTCTGTCTTTATTGTAGGGGTTTCAAAAGGTCGATCATTTATAATTCCCATCTTTTTTTTTGGCTCTCTGGTTTTGTTTTTATATTTATATTTTTGTATTCATGGTCTATATAACTAACTAAATTTCGTATTCTTTCTTAATTTTATTGTAATTTTTCTAATTTAAACTAATATTTCCAGGAGAAGCCATCCACCTTGCCAGAGACTTCGGTTACGTCTGCGAGACTGAGTTCCCCTCTCGCCAGGTGGCTGAGTATTTGTGCCGACAACACCAACAATCCGATCCATCGGACACATATAGACGAAAGGACCTGATCTTAGCGACGAAGTAAGTTTTATTGTTTTTATATTTGTATTTATAACTCGTCATAACGCAGACGATGTCTGTCCGTCCGTATGTCTGTCTGGCCAGTAGCATTTGGTCTGTTGAAAACGATCGAAACAGGATTAACATGAACGAAGTACTTAATCCTATTTGACCTAAAAATGTGCCCACACATTTCTACATACATGCAAAACAATAAAGAGCGTGTTCCACCCTTCTAACAATAGTAACCCACTAGTTACTATTTTCGTCCTAACCTCGTCAAAAGTTACTACGCTGACCGTGCCAACTTTCTCGAAATAGTAACTAATAGTAACTATTTGCTTACGACGCTCGGGAGCGTAGTAAGCGTGGCGTGGTGTGGCGTGATTGGCTCGGTTAGCCCGTGGCATGATATTTTGCGGAAAATAGAATAATGCGCTCCAGCCTTAACGCCAAGAAGCCAAAATTCGTGACGTCATGTGTAGTAACTACGGTAAGTAGAATGGAACACGCCCACAGCGTTCCTATTTGTGTAGGGGCGAAACTGTTAATCTAACAACTTCGAGATGTTTCTAGGTACATCTCATGTAAATCAACTTCATTAGCAATACCTTTGTTTTTTATGCATTTTGACAAATCTGGGGCGTCCGGGACACTTTATAGTCTGCCGTCTATGAAAATTCCCATGCAAATCTCAATTCGATATGAAAATTACTTTGACTTCCGCTACTGCTAGATTCGTGACGAGGGAGTACAAACCTTCGTAAGCCAGTACATCATGCTTAGAATACTGTGTACAGTATATTTGGTTTAAGAGTTGTTTAATCGGACAGGCCGTGCCGAGCCTTGATAGAAGATTTAATTTAATTTATTATTTAATACCTAACACAACTCGCTTTTTTTCTTTCCTTAAACTTACTTTTATTGTGAGGCTTTAGAAAAGAAGAAAGTTTCCGGCCATTAAACAAACCCATCATACAAACGTAAGATGAGTTTGGGAGGGAAGAATGGGGGGAGGGGGGAGTTGAGTATTGACGAGTGAGAGGGATTGGATTTTTTTTCTTTTTTTCTTTGTATAGTAGTTATGTTGACTTTCGCGCGAATTAAAACCCTCGTAGGTTTTTTCTCCAGCGCGAAAATGTTTTTTTTTATTTATTTATTTGTGAATGTTGAAAAATTAAAACTTGAACCTGAAAAAAAACTTGAACTTGAATTGTAATTGCACACGCTCTCATTTGACAAAATGGTTCTTGAAGACAAGGTTGAAGAGTTTTATAAACATTTCTCTTTTGCCAAAATACAATCTTCTTAATGGTTTAGAATTTTTTCTATTCTTTGAAACCCGGTAGTCCAGGTTGCCTCTATTTGGGCATGGGAAGAAAAACTTTGAATTTGGAAATAATTGTTAATCTGAAAACTAACTAGCATACAGATGTTGCATGTGAATTCGGGTGGAACCTAAACAATCCAAATGTCGATCTGCCTCAGCTCTCAAAAGGATTCGTCTTCGTTTCATTAGAAGGATTATAACAGTTGGTCTCCGAAGCAGAGCATTACTAGCCAAAAAATTTTTTTTGGGGGGGGCAAGGCATTTATCGACTAGCTGGTGATTTTTACCGACTGATTTTCACAAAAACCGACTGTTTTGACAAAGAATCAACTGATTTGCAGAAAAAACGACTGTTTTCATGAAAAAAATCAACTGTCTTGATGAAAAACTGCGGAGCTACTGACTGGCTGACAAAATTGGGGGGGGGGGGGCCTCCCGCCCCCCCCCCCCGTCGTGACGCACCTTCTCCGAGGATTATTATCGCTCATGCTAATCAGCTCAGGCTGGCCAAAGGGAATACGACGTTGTAGGTTTCTGAATGTTAAAGGACCCCTCCTGCTTATTCTGCCTTTTATAACATCCCTAGATCCCTTATGGAATTATAAGCTCCTGAAATCCCCACCTTTTGCCATTGCTTTCTTTTGTACCTACGACATCTTAGCGTGTTTTGGCTTAGCAGATGATGCAACGTTGATTTCGCCGAAAGCTTGAAGGTCCGCCGACAACTCTTTAACACAGACGGGCATGAATAGCTTCATAGGGTTAGTTTTTGTTTTGGAAGACATGGGATGGTAGGCCATCAGGCTGGTCTATATTCTGTTTTTGGACTTCTCCTATTTTGCTTGTTTTTTCCACATCTTAACCACTGAGCGTTCAGTTTTCATATATTTTGCGATTCATATAGATAGCGGAAGGCTGGATAGAGTTGACAAGCGCTAACAAGAAAATCGCTTATTTCACGTGGAAAGTAATGTTATTTCCAAAAATGATATTTCTGAGCCATTTCATCGTGAAAGGACCATTTCTGGTTAGAGTTGTGCTTTAAGATAGCTGTGCTTCGCAACTGCTCTCCTGTGTTCCCATGCCCAGGCAGAATGAATTCACCACTTTCAAGTTCGGTGCTTCCAAGCGAACTAGTTTGTGAGGGTCGCCGGTTCTCTCATTATCAGCAGTTGTGACAGATATACTGAAATCGATCAATCAATCAATTTATTTAATTCGTGATATAACAATCATATTCAAAATTACACTAACACAAGACTATTCTTTACTAAATATATACAATAATTTCATCCATTTGGTGGCTCGGGGCTATGGCACAGTCGACGAAATAGATCCGCAGGTTGATGAATAGAAAATCTGCAATCTGCTTCCCGAACAATGGGAGTATTCCACTGTCTTTGGACTAGAAATTGAAAGCTACGATGTTCTGCTCTTCACCTTGTGAATCCATATCTTGCTATCTCTTTGCCACAAATGTTGATGTTGAGACAAGGGTGGACTTTAAGAAACTAGTCTACTTGGGGTGCTGAACTGGAATGTTTCGAATTGGTTTGCAGTCATTCTTGTTCCCTCTATGCAGACGATGTTTTTTGCCCACCATTATTCATAAACCATTGTTATCGGAAGAACTAGTACACGCTCTGCACGGAGGGACTGGCCCTTACTGCTTTGGATTCACATGTGTGCATGCAAATTTAGCGTGGCCTGTGACCTGTGTTATTGGCTCTTTGCGGTGGAAAGCACCAATTACGACAGTGAGCTAGCGATTTCTGGGAACTATGTAGCAGGGTCGATGCTTCGGTTATTAAAGTTGTCGATAGACCAAAGCCGAAAAAGAGCGGACACTTATACTTCAACAATTTTGCGAGGTTTCCGAATAAATTGCTAGAGGATCTTTAAACGTACGTATTGGTACCTGATAGGTTTCACATGTGATCTCTTGAATATAGAAATTAAAATTCTGTAAGGAAGAGAAATTCCTAAAATTTTGTTTTGGTTCTTTTCACTGCGTAGGTTCGAGGGTTACCCTATAGAGGTAACGCTCGTCTGTTTCAGAAGAGTTACCCTATTAAGATTCTTTACAGAACTTCTGAAAGTCGAGCTGAAATTTACTCGTCAGAATACCAGGAAAAAAAAAATCATAATACTACTAGGTACTCTTCGTTTACATTCGCTGGAAGTCAGTAGTTAAACTATTTGTCAGCAAAGCTTATTGATTTTTATAATTAGCCTAGACTCTCATTGGTGATTGGAGTTGGACGCCTCTTGCTACATTCATTCATTTATGTTCCTACCTGGTCGTCAAAATTAGTTTAAAGTTGTTCAATTAATCGTCCAACTCTCTTGTTTCCCATTCGCCGAAATCGGTGGTTAAACCGTTACAAGTTAAGCAAATTGAATGCTTTTACTGGCTGGCTGTACCCTTCTTGGGACAGGATGGTGGTTGGTTTTGGGATCCCAAAACGTAAGTGGAGGGATACCTTTGACTTCGTAAAAGTTGTCCGTCCGTCTGTGAGCACGATAACTCTCGAAGGGAATGAGATATTTTGATGAAACCTTTTCTGGGGATTCTTTGGGCCAAGGGACAGGTCAAGGTCGTAGATGGGCGCCAAAGCGGTGTATTCAGGGGTGGGGGAAGAGTTTCGAATTAAGGGGCGAAAATAAATTTAAAAGCTAATGGAATAGACGATTTAGGGGTAAGGAGATACGCTGAATCCGAATAGAAAAATTATTTTCTCGCTGAACAAGTAGATGTCCCAACCGGCATTTACTGGGTGAAAAAGGGAGAATGCATCCGACAACAACTGTCTGGTGAACAGTTTAATAAAAAATTTCGACCAATTTTCGGAACAACCAGGTGGCTATACCAGTCCGTACCCTACCCCTTTATCCGTACAGGCGAAGGCTTTGCGCGTTGGACGATACGCTTTGTTTAATCTATGGACGCCGGAGGGAGTCGTTTCTTGTGAGTTACGTATTCTTTGGGTTTAGTCGTGGAACTCTGTTGTGTCGGGGGGTCGAAGGTGTAGAGATATGTTCCTCAAACTTCGTATGAGGATTCATTGGCCAAGTACACACCAAGTTGTAGGGTCCTTTAGATATTTATAGGCAGAGGAGGGGGGTTCGAATTAAGGGTAAACAAATGGTATTTTTTATAGCTAATCAGATAGTCGTCCATATCTGAACTTAGTCTTCTTGCCGGACGAACGATTCACCCGGAATTAGGCCGAAACTTGAAATTTGGTTGAAGCTCAAAGTTGTTTTTGAAGTCGATTAGAGATAGGGGTAAGGAGACTGGCTGTATTTTAAACTTTATTTCCTTGACAGATGAGCTGGCAAAGTTTGCCAAATCCCGGAAATTTGGATTGTCACTAGCTCTTTTGCTCTTCATGCAGTTCGCCGGGAATGCTGCTAAAATACGAAGAATTTTGACAAATTAAAGGACCTTTGTAAAGTCGATTAGGATGAGATATTGGAGTAAACATCCTTGCTGAACCCATATCTGAACTTGGTTTTCTCACCTGACTTGTTGTAGGGCCGTAAGTTGCAAAAAACTCGAAAACGGTCGAATTATTTTTTGTACATATTCATGCTGTGGGTTATGGATAAATAACAAAATGCTAAAGAGGTCTGGCGAAGACTCTGAAATCTACAAGATTTGATTGCCTGGATCAAGAAGTCCAGTAAATATTAAATTCCCGGGGTCCCATCAAAACCGTTGGTCTTGTCATTGTATCCATTTATAAATGACCATCTTTAAGTCATATCTGTCATCCTTATTTTCTGGCGATCAAGCCGGCTCCGCCAGTCCGCCATGAAGTAATTTGTTTTTGTTTTCTGATTTTAGAAAATCAAATGAACCTGAACAATTAAACATAACACGTTCGTGTTTGTCGTTTCAGTTGGAATAAATCAATTAAAAGCTCTCATTAGCGATTGGATGCCGCCCGCTACATTCGTACATGCATGTTCCTGCTTACTGTTTTAAGCCACATCACATTATGCATTACACCATAATTAAATATCTTGCATGTTTATACTATCTGATTAAATTAATCAAATATCTGTCGGCATAAGTTGATACTGCAAGATCTTTGAAAGTTACGACCAGACCCGCCTTTCGGAAATATATGACCTAGTATTTAGATACACCATATTATGTGCATTAATTAGGTAACAATCCAAATTTGATATGCCCTTCTTTGTGCCACCGTATCTGTCCAATATCAAATTGCCTATTAGACGGATCTGTAGTCAAAAGATGATGCAAAAATGATCAAAATATTGGACTTGTTCCAGTTGTAGCAAATTATAAAAAAAATTTACAGCTATTTTAACAAGTAATTTTTGTACAATTATTTCAAGTTACCGGTATTTAATAAAACATAGATGGCAATTTGCACAAGGGAGTTTTACCGTGACCAATAAACCAGGAACAGTTTTTTCGAATTTAAAGTTCAATGGGCACATTGAACTACCCCAGGAGTCCATTGTCGGAGCCACACAGGGGATGTGAACTGGTTAGATCAATTTGCCTTCGGGCGGGATCACTGTTCCTACGGCCGGCTTCTACAAGACTATTGTAGTGGTTTGGAACTCTATTCACAAGCCCCTCGGTAGCTCAAAGGGTAAGCGCGCCGGCCTTGTAAGTAGAGGGTCCTGGGTTCGATTCCCGTCTGAGGAGCATTTTTGTCTTTCAGTTCACTACTTATAAGAATAGCGATATTTAAATTTACATTAATTGTGTATTTTAGTTAACAAATATTTACATTAATTTATCATTACGCATCGAAATTATGAAACACGGCAAGCGAGAAAATATATTTGGGGGGGGGGGGGTATACAGTATACCCAGGCCCGTATCCAGGAATTTATTTTGGGGTCTTTCGCCTTTCGGGGGGGGGGGGGGTTGCCTGCGGGTTGGACAAAAAAGTACAAAAAAGATAAAGATCAGAGGGAAAAGCCTATAAAAACGGTTATTTTTGTGTGTTTCGGCGTGGTTTTCAAGCCCCCCTCCCCCCCCCCCCCCCCCTTGGACACGGTCTTGGGTATATCGTATAAATTCGTTTCTCAGGGTCTAAGAATGGATGGAGCGATTACGGATTACGGGAGTAGGTTGCATTGGCATTGTAGGTACGACAGGTGCTTTAAGAACACTTTTACCTTTTAGACAAATCACCAAGGAACTGATGGACCTTCTCAACCAAGATAGGTCACCCCTTTGCAACACCCGACCCCAGATTATCCTGGAACCAAATATTCAAAGGCATCTGACCCATTTCTCGCTGATTACCCACGGGTTTGGAAGTCCGGCAATCGTGGCTGCTCTCACCGCGATTCAGGTAAGAAGATGTTTGAGAAATGAGGGAGTTTCTGCAACTTGGAAAGTCAATCCGAAATTAACGATTCCGGAAGTTGGTTCCGGACCCGAGACTTTGATCCGGGAAACCCTTAGATGTCTGGGATTGTGATTTTCGTCAGCGGATCGTATACAGTCAAAAGTTTGATAATATTTACCCCATGGATGCGCATCGTTGTGTTAAATGTTATAGCGGATGTCGATAATGTTTATGCTATGACCCTTTTTAAGTTTCGCGAAAACGTAACACTTATCCGGGGGGGGGGAGGGTTTTTGACCCCCCCCCCCCCGAAACCCACAAAAATAATGTTTTTGTAGGCTTTAAAATCTGATCTTTGTACACCCCCCCCCCCCCTCCCTCGAAAGAAATTCCTGAATACGGGCCTGGCCGTAACATAAATATTATCGGCATCCTTCATAACATTTAAGTTTCATTTGTTTACCGATGTCAAGTTGAGAATATTAGAGGTTTTGTACGCTTCTTCGAGCACTTCCTTATATTTTTGACTACCTTTAGTTTTGTTGTTCGCCTGAAAACCAGACAAGTAGGAATGATAACTTAAGAACTTGATATTTGCTAAGAGCCACATTTTTGGTGTTTCTTTTGGCAAACAGACTGAAATCACATTCATTTTATTTCTTCTGCTATTTATTTTTAAATGTTTCTTCTGTTAGGATACTTTGGACGATTAGGAAAATAATGCAAAAGTGTTGTAATACTACCGACGCCGCGATTTTGCTGTTTGAGGTTGCAAAAACAATCTGAGCAAGAATTAGCAAGATGTTAAAAAGGATACACTGAATTTCTTTAATATAATAATAATAATAATTATAATAATTTATTGTAACCCACTGCACAAAACAATGTGAGGATAGTGGAGTAAAGAAGAGAAAGAAACAAATAAACAACTGAAGAAACACTAAAGTAAAACACTTTAAGTAAAACCGATATGAATCGGTTTTACTTAAACTTTTTCTTGTATTTATTATTTATTTATTAAATCATTTCTCGCCGGACAAGTAGTTCGCCCGGAACCGGGCAAAACCGGAAAATTGTTAAAAGTAAAAGTTTTATCTGAAGTTGATTAGATGTTCGACTTAGGGGTAAAAAGACATGCTGAATCCGTTATGACACTCATTTTCTACCCTGGCATATAATTCGCCCGGAATCCTGCTGAAAGCGGAAAATTTGTTTAAACTTATCTGAAATTGATGTAAGGAGATGTAAGGAGATACGCTGAATTCGTTTTTGAACTTGAGTTTTTTGTCGGGCAAGCAGTTCGGCCGGAATACGGGTACTTCTGACAGTGTATTTCTGAGCTGAGCCTGAAGTGGTAGCCCTGCGAAGCCCGTGGGCGAAACGTGTATATGCTGACTTGTTTACGCTGGACCATAAGACTTGGTCGCATTGTCGCATTACCATGTGCTGAATTTGACACCTCAGTGATAATCTCTCCAGATTCGCAACTAACTCTTGCAAACTGATTTAATAAACAGTTCCCACCCGGTTAATACGATCGTAAAAAGTGTAGTAAATCTTGGTATGCTCTCTTCAAGTTAGGGTTAGCTCATAGTAGCATAACAACAACATAAATTCATATATTTTGGTCCACAGTATCCTGTTGTACTCAGAAATAATATTGGACATGACAGCACACAAAAGAAATAATTATATATAATTTTATGTAATTGAGGATTACCACCGCGCAAAAAACTTAACTATTCGGGGCATGAGCTGCGTTTATACCACCGGAGTACTCACTGGTGGTCTGTGTTTTTCTCCACAGGTTGTTTTTGGATTTAATGGTGACTGCCGGCTAGACTTATAAACCGCTTTGGACTCACCAGTGTATCGTTTTACCTCACCAGTACGGACTCGCCAGAACGTGATCAAGAGGCAGGTCATACTCGATGAAAAATTTGTAGCCTGCGCAGTTGTATGATAGTTGTACGAAAAAGTTGCATGTAATAGTAAAGAATACTATTATTTAATGTGCTACAGAGTGGTTCAATCTTGAGCAGTAGTATCCAGTAGCATGCTGCCTTGCCATAGTATCGTCCAATGTTGCTAATAGTAGCATGAAGTAGACTGCAGTAACACGGTAGCCTTGAAATAGAAGCATGTAGTATAGCATTTGTTAGTACTACATGCTACTTTTTCGTACAACTTCATACTACTATTTTGAGATAAATTTTTCATCGGGTAGTGAGACCATGGTAATGCCAATCTTTATAGAGGAAACAGCAGACACTAGTGATTAAAGAACAGAAGTTGCTAGGAGTGAGACGAACCAACCTTGTACATCTCGTCACAACATTTGAGCTAGTGGTACTCGTTATCCAGGGGTTGGACTTAGTCATGGTACCAGGGACCCATAAATTTCTTGTAAGACTCGCCATTCAGGGGGCTTGTCAATAAGAGATTTCTGATGCGCTCTTGACCGAGCGTCAGATAGTTTGAGAAATACCCACGGGGATAAAATACCCGGCCATCTAGATAGCCAAAATTTTTCGTAGCTGTTGTGCTGAACTAGGAATATTTCTCTGTAATGGAAGAGCATCCTGGATCTTTTGTCCTAGCTTAGGTACCTGGTGGCATGCTGAACAGTCCTGACTTGTGCCAGCAAATCTTGTCTATCTGAGCAAGAACGCCGATTCGACCCAAGCGGAATTTTTGGAAACTAGGTGAGGCTCGGGCAACATAGCATAGGAAATGACAAGCCCCCTGAATGGCGAGTCATTACAGGAAATTTATGGGTCCCTGATGGTACCCACAATTCTCGAATAAGGGTCCTAAAAACTGCTTCAAAGAGTGACCATGACATAACTGCAATAACTGGAAGGGTCAGGTTACCCGAGGGCCTATCTGGGTTGTGCCGAAATAACGTAATTTTTCTTCTAGAATTTCCTGAACGAGTCCCTCAAGCATCTAGACAAGGTCTACCCTTCTGGCGTTTCAAATATTGAAGTTAAACAGAAAGAAATGGACAAGAATAAATAAGTGGGAGAAGGTTGCCGATAGTCGAGTGACGGAACTGTTTCAGCGAAAGTTCACGACTTTAGGAGCAGTGCGGTGCTTTAAATAAGATGCCATACGAAAGACAGTATTTTGCCATTTGTGTACATAGTTGTTACGCTAATTTTCGATTTTTTAGTGCTTTTTCAGGGTCTGTCGCAAATTTTGTAGATATTCCGGTCAGATGTAGGTATGAATCTTATTTTCCAATTTGTCAAGGGCCCATGGTGTGTTGTTCATAGTTACTCATAAGCAGGACTTCTCAGCGGTCCCTTCCACCTTTATAAGTTTCTACGATTCCCGCTAAATGACTCGTAGCTACGACACAAATAGCCGCAGCTTTGCATGGTGTACTTTGAACAGATAGAAAACTGGTTGGAAACAAAGCGTGAAGAACAGTAGAGATATGCTTCTTTGAATGTTGGTTAACTTTGAACAGTACATTTGGGGCTAAATGGTAAAATGAAGATCGAAAACACCCATCCATGTGTTCTTGGGAACCCTTATTTACCTAACTTTGGCTGACTGGTGGTTGACTTTTGTGACAACAAGTGGATGAAAATGGCACTGGCACAAAGAAGCATACCTCTAACCCATGAATGATGAACTTAATGCTATCTGACCGAAAAAGGCGCCTATTCATGCCAGACCAGGAAATATACAAAATTTACAGTAAAAAGAGGAAAAGAAGATCGTTTTTGCAAAAAAAAAATAGGCGTTCGTTAATAACTAAGCCATGAACAACCTATTATGTGCCCTTGTAAGTACTTAGACTTTAGTTTAGCATCCCCTTTTGTTGCGTTTAGGAAGGGGGGGGGGGGAGGGGGTAAATTTGGACTTTAGCAGCATCTGCCGGAGGAACTAAAGACCTTTTCACTCTTTTGGCAGTCAGCTGCCGAAACGGACTAAACGCGTTCGACAAGGCGGCAGTCAGAGACGCTACTTTCGCAGTTCACAAAAAATCTGCTGTGCTTTACTGACGAAGCGTATTGACACAAGTCTCAGGCCTATCACTTCACTGTCAAACGTTCGACAACGGATAACACATGGTTGTGTAGCCTTATGTTGAACGTTGTGAGAACGAGCGTGTTCCACCCTTCTAACAATAGTAACAGTTAGTTACTATTTTCGTTCCAACCTCATAAATAGTTACTACGCTGACCGTTCCAACCTTCTCGAAATAGTAGCGAATAGTAACTATTTACTTACCATGCTCGGGAGCGTAGTAAGCGTGGTAACTACGCATTTCTGTAACGTGATTGATTGAATTCCCCGTGGCATGATAGTCTGCTGGAAAATAAAAAAGTCGTTCCAACCTTGACGGCAAGAAGCCAGAATTTGTGACGTCATGATAGGAATAATACGAGTAGCAAATACTGTAGTTAACTTTAACCTTTACACGGGAAATTTTTTTACACGCTCAATAGATCTGTTATGACCCTTTTAAGTGTTCCGAGAAAAGATAACATTTAAAAAGCCAACCGATTGCCTTTGCAAGGACTCTAGCGGGTGGTCGGCTTCAACCGGCGCAAGACGCTGTGCTACAGTAGAAGTATGTTTATGTGAACAGTTACTTTAATGTGAACAGTGCAGTTTTATGCTAAATGGTAGAATGAAGATCCAAAATATCTATTCAGGTGTTTTCCGATGCCCTAAATTGCCTAATTTGGCTGACGGTTAGTCAGCTTTAGACACAGTAACTGCATGAAAATGGCAAAGTCCAATGTCAACAAACGTTCACATAAACATACCTCTCTGTACTGTGGAGCACAGACCTGTCCACACTCTTGTCTCTAAAAAGATAGTCTTATCTCTAATTCAGATTAATCTTATCTCTGTAGAGATAAGATTAATCCCAGTAGCAGATACTGCAGTTAACTTTAATCCTTACTCGGAGAAACTATTTACAGTGCAGGAAACAGGAAATAGGAAATTCCGGGACAGTAAAGGACAGCCAAAATGTAATATCCCAGTCGTCTGCCTCTCTGGGGTTCTGTAGGAAATCAGGAGTGAAATACTTCAGTGATTGGGCATGTGGAATCCCTGAGAGAGCTTGCGTCGATCACCGAGAGGTGCGCTGCGAAATCTGTAGATCATCGTAGCTGGACCAGATTCGTGGGTTTCTGTGAATGCTAAGGGTTTGCTTCGAAAAATAGCACAGTCGGTTGCACAGAACCGCACAGAACGACATCTCGGACTGATACGCGAATTGAATGTGTCAAGATGACATTCCTAAGATATGGGGAAGTGAGAGTGTGCGTTGTGGATTAGTCTAGGTGTTTATAGTTTTATATGTCCTGCGGCAAGTTCACTTAAACTGGGAAATACTCGTATTTTCTGAGATCTGAGGGGTGTGTAAACCCCGGATCAGACTTAGTCGATCGTTATTCGAATATGTGATTTCTTCGTGATGTGTGGTGAGCCCAGTAGAGCATTCTTTCCGTTATGCACCAAATCAGTTAACCGATTTTCGAGGTTGAAGTCAATTCAGTTATACTGTGACCGGAAACCGAAGAGTTGTCTATATTAACTTTATGCAGTCCTTGCTCTTATTAAGTTTATAAACCGGAACCCATACCCGATGAAAAATTCTTTGACTGTAGTTGTACGAAAAAGTTGCATGAATTGATATATATTAGTTTGGAATGCTTTGATTTAACATGCCTCTGACTGGGTTAATCTTAAGTAGTAGTATCGGATAGCATCCAATCTTGCTGTAGTAGCATTCAGTTTGCTAGTAATAGCATGCAGTGGCAGCTGTTACTACTGCATGCTACTTTATCTTACAACTAAATGCGAATAATTCTCGAAAATGTTTCATCGGGTAGCAACAGATGAAGGGATATTGCCGCCATCTTGAGGAGGAGGGTGGCCCTCAGGGAAACAAAAGAAACGCAACGTCTACTTCAGTTTCACTAAGACCGTTGTGGCGTTTTTGCTAAGGTGCAATGATGTCGCCCATGGAAAATCGTAGCGTTAATAGTAAGCAGATGGGTTACGACCGGTTCTAACTGCTCAGGTGTTTCATTGGGCTAGAACAAATCCAGTAAGAAAATAAGTTTGCCAGTATTGTATTGTTCCCAATAAATTGGCATGGTTGAGGATTGAAGGTTCAAGATTTTCTGTTTTGGCCTCTTATACGAATGCCATGATTTTAAGAAATTCTGGCCAAAATATCAAAGCCATTTGGTCCAAAATATCTGTCAAGAAAATACATTCAGCGGGGATAAGGGTCTGGGCCGTTAAAACCTGCCTTTATGAAAGTTACCATTCTGGCCCAAAATAAATATACGGTGCCTTCAATGCAAAAACGCTGTCTCTGGGAACCAGCAGAAGATATTAGAGAGTTTTCGGAATTACGCTTGTTGCTCACGTTGGCACCTCAGCTGACATCTGGTGGTACGTATCGGAAACTTCAGTTTTCGGAACTTCAACATGTCAAGAAGAGCAGCAGCCAATTACATGGAAAAAGAAACACCCTTGTACATTGTGCATACTTTACTTACTTTATTCTTTCCAATCCAATTCAAAAAAAACCCGCT
Organism: Branchinecta lynchi; assembly: GCA_023053575.1. Lineage (NCBI taxonomy): Eukaryota > Metazoa > Arthropoda > Branchiopoda > Anostraca > Branchinectidae > Branchinecta > Branchinecta lynchi. Next base: position 14,908,337 of record JAKZAP010000017.1, on the reverse strand, counting down.
AAAGTGTGGCTTTTTTTTTCAAATTTCACGCTTAACAGTCCAAGTATGTGACGCTGAAAATAGCGTCCACTTTTTCGAACGCTAAATTTTCACCTTATTTGTCGTCAGCATCATCACTTTAGCGTGAGCTACAACTTTAGCGTACGGTATTTAGGTCTCACGCAAGTTTCCGAAAACTCTCTATTTTGACAAAACTTCGAATTCATCATTCTTGTAATACGTTGTAACCTTGACTTCTGCACCGTGCAATACTTGTTCATTTTTTTGTGGCTCACCATGCTTTAATATTTGTGTCTGATGTATCATTCCGGGGAAGAATTGGGGATTCTTCATTTTATGTCTGTTCTTCGTGAACTCAGGAATTCTTTATTCTTGACAGTATTATTCCTTGTGTTCATTCGTGCAATCCTTTGTTTTTGATTCATTGTAATGTGGATCAGTTTAGCTTTTCAAATATATAATTTTCATTTCAGACGTTTGTTGAAAACTCATTTTCACGAATACCTTTATGATACGGTTTGAAGCCAAGCTGACCATTCATTTCAAATAAAATAGAAAAAAGAGATTTTCGGGATTTTTTCTTGATCAGCTAGCTACCCCTCCAAGATGATGTGCGAGGGATAAATAAAATTTCAGATATTTCGGTTGCACTTCCGGCAAACCGTCCTCAGCGAAAGAAACAAAACTAAATCATAAAATCCACCAATCACAACAGGAAAACGATGCGGGACCAACAGACAATAAGACGAGATGTAACTAAAACCAGAAGAACGATGCGGACCGAACGACATGCAGATGAAAATAAAACAACGAGAGATAAAATGTGCGTGTTCAAAGTGTATATGTACAAATCTGTGATTATTTACAAATCTGAATTCTGTAGATATTTACAATTTACCATCCGTCTGGGAAAGTGCAGAAGCTTTCACCCAGAAAACGGCCTACTCCAAGAAGTGCAACCGAAATATCCGAAATCTTATTCATCCCTCGCACATCATCTTGGAGGGGTAGCTAGCTGATCAAGAAAAAAAACCGAAAATCTCGTTTTTTCTATTTTTTTTTTAAATACCTTTATTGTTCTGTAAACTGGAGACGAAAATGACCCTTCGGTGAACCCACGAACTTGGGCGGGAATTGGCGTTTGTTAATCAACTAAACCGCCGAGGGGCTAATGCAGATAGTTAGCAAACTACTACGATCACCAGATACAAGCGGGCGTATGCGTTTATCTTGCACTGCGTACAGGTTGCGTAGCGTATCTTTCACACCTACTCGAGAAGCTTTCAGGCTGGAGGTGTATTTACGTTTTCCTTTCTCAGTTTCTTAAGCTGAATTCTCGTTTCTTTCATCATTATTACGTTTTTCTTCGTCGTTAGTAGGTTTTCTCCAGTCCGCAAGAATAGAACTTGGTTCTGCTCTTGCGTTGCGTTTTCTTTGTCTGCGTAAGCTCTGCTTTGCGTCACCGCAAGTGCGACTCAGAGGTTGCGTAGCTCAGTGTAAAAGCCTCAACGCGTCAGCGTGAAAGCGGCTTAAAGGACCCCTCTTGCTTTTTCTGCCTTTTATAATATACCTAGCTCCCTTATGGAATTATAAGCTTCTAAAAGTCCAAACTTTCTCCATTGTTTCGTTTTGTGCTTGTGGATTTTTTGCGCTTTTTAGGCCGTGCCGAGTTCCGCGCGTCACACAGCATAAAGTTTGCCAGAATCTTCAACGTCGACTGACAACTCTTTCACATATAATGATATGAGAATCTTCTGTTTGTGACTTTTTTATTTGCTTAGTTTCCGTCTTTTTAACCACGGTGCGTTCAGTTTTAAAATGTTTTGCGCCCAGCGGCCGCGTCGGAGAGCAGGAAGGCAGGGTAACAAGGCATGCTGAGCACGATAGTGAAAACCGTTTTCTCGCAGGACAAGTAGTTCGTCCGGAATCCGGCGAAACCCGGAAAGTTGGTTAAAAGTAAAAATTTCATTTAAGTCAAACTTTTATTCAAAGTTGATTAGATGCTCTTTCTAGGGGATAGGGAGATACGCTGGATTTGTTTCTGAATTTTCATTTTTTGGTGGACTAGTAGTTCGCTAGGAATTCGTGTGAAACCGAGAACTTGGCAGAAGTAAAGCAGGAAGTCACGGTCAGTATCGTCAAAATGGATATGGCTTATAGAGGTATATCTGAACTTGGTTTTATGATTAGCCTGGCGAAGACTGGATCTCGCGAAGAGAAGACCCGGTTGTCTGAATCAAATATTAGATTTTTGGGATCCCATCGACACCTTTGGTCTTGTTCACTGTCAAAAGATGCAGCGCCAATAATAAAAGTATTCACGCCAAAAAGGACGACGGCGCGCCGCCGCCACTTAAACGGCTTTAGCTATGGTGCGTCATTTGAAAAGCGCCGTGGCTTCGGGGTCTAGTTGCGCCCCATTCTGAGAAGGTTTTGTTCATGAGGACAGTTTGGGACTTTCGGAGTCTATCCTTTAAAAGATGCTTGTACAGAGTCTTTCTTTGTATGGTGAGTAGCTGAGCTTTTCCGTATACTTTCCATATCCTCCGCGACGATTCTCTTGTAGTTTTTTCTCCCGTAGCATTTCTGCCACTGTCACTAGTGATCGCATAATTATGCAATTTGTCATAGAATTTCAAATCCAACAAATACATTTTGAAAATTAAATTACAATACCAATATACAATATACAATAAATTACAATTTAAATTACAATACATTACCGTTTTCAGAGTTCACAATTATAATTACAATTCGCCTTATGGCACCGAGTTGACGCGCAAACTTATCACCAGTAGACGAACCCAGAAAAGTATAGAAGAACATTTCAAAATGTAATTATTATTGTAATTCTAATTTCTCCTTTGGCTTAATTCGCTTTGCCCACCACATTCAACCCTTGCCCTTTGTTCACACTGCTGCTTCATGTGCGACACGATTTTTTCTTTGATGTTCCGACGTGCGACAGAATCGCATGTACATTCCCACTACCACGCAGACGCAAATGGAAAACGAAAATTTTCGACGAGATTATTCTGCAAAAGGACAAGGAAACCCTTTGGGAAACAGAGTCTAAAGATGCTGGGAGATTACCCATCTGAATACCACCCATCATTAGGAAATTTTCAGTCAAACCCCATATGTCATCCTCTTCAAAATAGGTTAATACAAGTTTACTCTGAAGATATTTTGCATTCAGCCGTACAGTTAGACCAAGGTAGAGCGATTTTTAGTCTTGAAAATTAACTAGTCTTTGTTTTTTCTTTCCTTTCCTTCAAGAATCGCATGCGTTATGTCGGATTAGTTGAAATGTTTCAACGCATCCGACACTGCAACAAAACGCAAAGTTCTACGTTGCTTGTCGCACGATTTGTGTCGTATGTCGCATGACGCAGAATTTTGCGTGAACTCGCAGCAGTGTGAACCATGGGTTACAAGGCAATTCTTGTTGTAATTATTCATTGACCCAATTTCGCCCTTCCAGTGCCCTTCATAAGATTCAAAGCTGTGTAAAATCTGTCAGAGGAAATTGCCTGTATGCTAAAAAATGTCGCCAATTCTGCGATTACAAAGCATTTTGGCGGATTTCAAGGCAACTCGTTTCGGAAAAAGTATTTTTTTTTACGATTATTACAAGAGCAAATTGAAACCTTAGAATCTACGAGTTTTTCGTCGAAACCAGGTCGAAACCAGGTCGAAACTGAAACAAAACGAATTTGTGGACGCCAGAATGTCACATTTTTTTTGCGTCGAAATGTCACAGGTTCCCTTCAGAGAAAGCTGGCAACACCGACTTTTATAAGCGCACACGATTTGAAAGTCAGACCTAATGCGTAGTCAATGAAGGTAAATTAAGTGAATTTCTTACTGGTAAGTGTAAATAATTCAAAATTTGCCTCATAGGTGTGTTTATGACTAAGAATTTATGACCGGAGATATTAGCAGTGCTGTGCTGCCTGGCCAAACAAAGAACAAGTAGAGGTCTTAAAGCTTAACTGAAAACGACTGAAAAGCCAACTTCTTTTTCTTTTGTATCGTTTAACTGAATACAGTTCATAATTTGGATTGTGTTAAGGGATTTGTCATTTTTCACTATTTAATTTCTAGTGTGATGTTCATAATGAGTGTGTCTGAAAGCTTCTCTTATGAAAAAATCTGCCAGAAATACAGCATTACCGGTAATGCTGCATTTTAAGCTACAGATGCTCTCATCTTTTCTTCTTTGAACTTCAATAAGAGTCACTATTCGTTGTCCCTCCTCATCATTAGCAGACAGAAATCAGCTGCTGATCATCCAAATTCCAAATAGGCCCGTATTTGCAACATGGCTACTAATGGAGATAAATAAATCCTTTTGAATGTGACCTTTGATGACTCTGAGCAGGGGCATCCCAAGGGGGGGGGGTGCAGCACCCCCCCAGAAAGCCTGTGGGAAAAATGTCCAGTAAATTTTGACTGGTGTGGCGAAGCCGCACCAGTTAAAATTTGTCTAATTCACCTGAACTTGACGATTATTAGGGAATCTACCCGATTGTTGCTCAGGGAACCTACCAGATTTTGCTCATGGAATCTAGGCTAAATCTTTCACAAGGAATGTTCTGGAACTTGTCTCAGGGAATCAACCGGAATTTACCCATCGGAATCTATGAAATTTGGCTCAGGGAATCTACCGGAATTTGTGCGAAATCTTTCATAAGAAATCTACCAGAACTTGTCTCAGGGAATCTACCCCTCGGAATCTACGAAATTCGGCTCAGGGAATCTACCAAATTTTGCTCATGGAATATATGCTGAATCTTTCACAAGGAATCTACCGGAATTTGTCTCAGGGAATCTACCAGAATTTACTCCTTGGAAACTACGAAATTCGTCTCAGGGAATCTACCGGAATTTCTGCGAAATCTTTCACAAGGAATCTACCGGAACTTGTCTCAGGGAATCTACCGGAATTCACCCCACGAAACCTTCCAGAATTTAGCTCAAGGAACCTACCGGATTTTGCTCATAGAATCTACACTAAAGCTTTCACAAGGAATCTACCGGAATTTGTCTCAGGGGTTCAACCGCAATTTACCACACGAATCTACCAGAATTGGGCTCAGGGAATCTACAGGAACTTATCCCACAGAATCTACCGGAATTCGGCTGAATGTTAACCCAAAAAGCGACTACAGATTTCTGGACTCCTTTCCGGTGATACCGGTGAACCAAGAAGAGGCCCGCAACCAGTTGATTTCATGAAGGAGGAGCCATCAGAGAAAACAGCGAACGACCTAAACTCTCATTTTGCTTCTATTGTACAGTCGTACCCACCACTGCCTCCTGAAAAGCCACCTTCGTTTTCAGCTGAAGCACCATCCCAAAACTCACAAGAAGATTCAAATGTAAATTCTAATTTAATGCCTGAAATTTCAATATCAGAAATTAGAAAGAAACTCTCCTCGTTAAAGAAAACATCAGTGGCACCCTTTGATGTTCCAGTAACCATTGCTAAAGCTTTTGCGAAAGAATTGGCGTTTCCTCTTCATATTATTTACAATAATATCCACTCCCATTCCGAAAAAGGGAGCAGCTAATGATTTCTCTGGTGTGAGGCCGATCACTGTTACATCAATTTTTAGCCGAATTTACGAGAGCTTTGTTGCTTCTTGGCTAAAAAAATATCTCTCGGAAGTCATCGATAGGAGGCAATTTGGTAACATCCCGAAGTGTTCAACTGTTCACTATCTCGTTAATTTACTTGATTTTATTTTTAAAAATTTAGATGAACCCGGGAAATGGATAAATCTAATTGCAATAGATTTTAAAAAAGCTTTCGATCTTGTAGATCACAAGATTTTGCTGGAAAAAATGGCAGAGAAAAATATTCCTGAATATCTTATTAATATCGTAAAAAGCTTTCTAACAAACAGAGAACAAATCATAAAATATAAAAATAATTTTTCTTCTTCTTTACCGTTTTTTTGCGGTGTCCCGCAAGGAACAGTGATCGGTCCTTTATGCTTCCTCCTCATGATCAATGAAATAGCTGTCGGGCTGGAAGAAAGATGGAAGTATGTAGATGATCTTTCCCTAGCAGAGGTAGTAGCCTATTTGGAGCGTGTAAAAGTCAAACTTTCAATTATATTGAACAAGTTACCTCTGAAGCAGCAAAATTAAATATGGTGGTAAATAAAGATAAATCTTCAGTAATGACATTTTCATTTCTCAAGAAAAGCCTACCTGAATTCGAACCACCTATAGACCCAAACCTCCTCAGTAACAGCACTACCCTGCTTGGGGTAGTGATCTCTTCTGATCTAACTTGGCATGAAAACACAAGATTGATTGTAAAAAAGGCAAATGGTGCCATCCAAATGCTGAAGACTCTAAAGAAATTCCGGGTTCCTAAGGATAAACTAAAATTAATTTTCTGCATGTTCATCCGCCCACTAGTAGAATATGCATGTCCTGTTTGGCATTTCGCTCTTACAAAAGAAGAAAGTGATAAAATTGAACGGGTTCAGAAGAGGTCTCTACAAATCATCTACGGAGGTTCCCCACTGCCTTACTCTTTTTATCTAAAAGAATACAAACTTGACCCCCTTTTTGTCCGTCGAGAGAAACTGTGCCTAAAATTTGGCTCAACCCTCCTCCTCCACCCCATCTACAAGAACTTCCTCCCGCCTCCCTTTGTCCCCCTCAGATCCCGACTCCCCAGAGAGGCTGCTGCGAAAGTTCCAAAACTGACACCGGTTTACTCCAGGTCACAGCGTTATTCTCGAAGCTTTGTGCCGAGTTTTGTTCGTACTTTTAACAATTCGTAACTTTTGTGTTTTATCCTATTCTTTTTGTTTTTCTCGTTGACAAATCTTTCTTGTATTAACTGTTTGACTAAAAGATACCATATTTGGGCTATGCCTATGAGAGACTGTATCTGGTTTACATTAAATGATTTGATTTGATTTGATTTGATTAGTTCAACAAGAGCTGTCAGCTCATATCGCACTTGCAACTGTATGTAGTAGGTAAGGGCTCTGTCAGATTGAAAGGGTCCCTGATATGCCTGCCAAGTTTCGTCTTGAAAAATGCCATCACTGGAATTCTGGAAGGCCCCCCTCCACGCCCCCCCCCCAGTGTCTGGATCCAGTCCAACTGTGCAAACGATTTATCTAGAATAAATGCTTGTTCTTCACAGGAAGTTAAACTCACATTCCTCCATTCTAACCATTTCCGGATATTTCCGATCACCCCCTCCCAACTCCACCATAGCTGTTGAATCCACTATTATATGTTGAGATGATAAAATTTGATAAAAAGTACTTTTTGACTTTGAAGTTAACATGCGGGCTTTAAGGGAGCTGGAGCTTCATTTGTAAGCAAAACCCTTGAGGCAAACATGATAATGGGCTCATGGAGATCGTGAAAATGCAAATTTCACTTAAAAGTATTTTTCTTACTTTGCGGTCAAGATTGGCACTTTACGGAAGTCGGCTTTGGAAAGCGGCGATTTCTAAGCCAATTTTTTCGAAAGTCTAATATTGTAGCCAAGTTGCATCGTCCCAGCATATGTTGAAGTGCGTTAACTCAGGATCACCGGAATCCTGGACCCTCGCCCGCTCAAACTACCCCCACAGTCGCCGAAGCCAATCCAGTTCTGAAAAACAATTATCCAGAGCATCTGTTTGTTATTCCCACGAAGTTCCATCCTGATCTCTCTAGTATAAAACTGACATCACCGAAATTCAGTGAAACTCCCCTCCACCCCCCACCCCAAAGGGTCCGGATCCAGTCCAACTGTGTAAACGATTTATTTCGGGCAGACGCTTGTTCTTCCCAGCAAGTTTCATTCCGATCCCTCCATTCTAACCGTTTCTCGAGATTTCTGGTCCTCCCCCACAACTCCCCCATAGCTACCGAATCCGGTCCGGACTCCAAATAGGACATCAAAGATATGTCCTTAACTAAGTTATCAAGTTTCATTCCAATCCGATCACCAGTTCAAAAGTTACGCACTACTCGATTTTACAGATCCCACGCCTTCACCCCCCCTCCAGATGATCGGATCAAAAACTGATTATTTCAAAGTTAGTTTGGTCGGGAGCTTGGTATGCCTGCTAAGTTTCATCGTCCTAGCACATCTGGAAGTACCCCAACTCGAAAAAGTGTGAGCAGCTGCCCTAAATTTCCCAGATTTCCCCGCCCTCCACTCCTCCGCAGATGGTTGGACCGGTAACTGATTATTTCATGGCTAGTTGGGTCGGGTCCCTGATATGCCTGCCAAGTTTCATCGTCCTAGCACATCTGGCAGAACCCTAACTCGAAAAAGTGTGACAAAAAAAACGGACCGACCGACAGACGGAATTGTGACGGTATATGGCACTTGAGCCAGAGGCTGCAAGTGCCATAAAAACGAATTAGCCTTGTTTCGACATGATGTAGAAAGCCGCCGGGAGAGTCTCGAAACAAACAAAAAGTTTTGAAGATATATTCGAGGTCTCTCGTCAACTGAAAGACGTCTTACCACTAGTATGGAAAGCCTTCGAGCTGGCTAAGACAATCCCTGTTTCCTCAGCAAAAGGGGAACGAATTTTTAACAAGATGAAGCTGGTTAACACCACCTTGCGTTCGACAATGGCTGACCAGCGTCTTGAAAGTCTGCTATTAATAGCATGTGAAACAGATCTAGTTGATGAGTGTGAAATTGGATGTGTTGTGGATAAATGAAAAATGGTTAAAATGCGACGAATAAATGTGTAGGGTGTGTTGAATGTCAGATTTTTGTTTTGTTTTAAGTTCTAACAAGCCTTTTTTTTTTATTTACCGTTGTTTACAACTCGTAATTGAAGTCAGAACACGACAGTATTCTAGACTTTCTGCAGAGATTGTCACTACGAGAATTTCCGGTAAAACCTCGAAAAATTCCGGTAAAAGCTCGAAAAATTCCGGTAAAATTCTGAAGCTGCTCCCCCCCCCTATCAGGAAGGTATCGGGACGCCCCTGACTCTGAGGACAGTAAACAGACTGTAGCTTGGGGGATTAGGTCAAACTTGAGCAGTTTCAGGTCAATCTAGTTTCAATTCTGTCAGACCAATGTGAACATGAATGATTTTTATCAAGCTTCCCAGGATTACTCGATGATTTCGAAAAAAAGTTAGAATTATTTCAATAATCCACTGATTTCAACAGTGTCTTATAATTTATGTCTGATATTTGTTTGTTTTTTCCTTAGAAAACTAATAATTAATTCATTTTTTCAGTCACCCGCACTGAAAAGAAAACTGTATCAGGGCCGTCCCGAGCCTTTCTTCATTGGGGGTGGGGCGAACCTGGTAAAACTGACCGAATCGTTACCTGATTTTTACTGAATTTATGAAAAAAAAAGATATAAAACAGAGGGAGTTGTCTTCATGGAGCTACAACGTAAAAAGTTACAGAGTAGGCCTATATACAAACAAGCCTAAAGAAAAAAGTTGGCATGTTTTCAAGCTTTTCCGCTTCTGTTTTTTTTTTGTTCATGGATTCGCCGTCACTAGCCTTTTACCTTTGGAGGACCTTTCCAGTTTTGCCAACAGTACTTGAAATGATCGCAAAAAATGGTGTTACTTCCTAGCGACAAAGTTGCTGCCTAGCAACTACATCACTAATAGCTGTACCCAGGATTAATTAAGGCACCATAGGCAACCTTTCTTGAATCCGCCTTTTTTTCTGGCAACATTTGACTACTTCCCATGAACATTCTAGCTTTTAACATGGTTGAAGCAAAATTCCAAGCCTCAAATGCTAATTAAATGATGCACCCTTCATCTAACTAGAGAAGACTGTGAAATGCGTTGCTGGCGAAATTTTGTGGAAATGCTGAAAGTGCCTTTTTGTGATCCCAAGATTACCTCTTAAACCCGGAGCTGTCTGGCGAAACGAAAGGGGCGATCCAGGGTAAAGCAGATATAAAGTACATTTGTTTGGAATTCGCAGCATACAAAAGTAGGCTAGTTTTCACGTCAAGAGACATGCTTATTGTTGAAATACTGCAATCCTAAGAGTAAACAAGAGCTACGAGCTCATATGGCACTTGTTACGAGTAGGCAGTACAAGAAAGTAGATGAAAACGTGACAAAATACACCCGCCATCCAAAAATGCGGTTCGGAAATAGAAGTAGGATATTTTGTTTCACTCACTTCTGAGCAGTTCCGGCATCGTCTCGATTATCAAATGCACATGACTGTTCAAACTTCCAAGTTTCAGCCTAATAAATCCACTCGTTTGATCCCTAGACGTGCTACAATATTTCCGGTACTCCCTCCATCTCCCCAACCGTGGCCGAATCTGGTTGGAGACTGTTGGAGTTCTCCTCCAACCCCCCCCCCCCCCCCCAGTGTCATCGGATCCGGTCCGGATTTATAGTGGGACGTCTGATACACGAGGTCATACTAAATATCAAATTTCATCAAGATCCGATCACTCGTTCGCAAGATAAAAATACCTCAAATTTTGGCTTCCCCCTCCCTCCACTCCCCCTCCCAGATGGTCGGACCGGGGAAATGACTATTTCGTATTTAATCTGGTCGGGTCCCTGACATACCTGCTAATTTTCAGCGTCCCAGCACATCAGGAAGCACCAAACTCGCGGGATCACTAGAAATTCGGACTTCTCCCCCCCCCCTAACTCCCCCAAAATGAGCGGATCCGTTCTGGTTATATCCGTCACGTATCTAGGACTTGTGCTTGTTCTTTCCACCAAGTTTCATCCGGATCTCTCCACTCTAAGTGTTTTCCAAGATTTCCGTTTTCCCCCTCCAACTCCCCCCAATGTCACCGGATCCGGTCTGGATTTAAAATGGAGTGTCTCAGACATGACGTCCTTCCATATATCAAGTTTCATTAAGATCCGATTACCCGTTCATAAGCTAAGAATATTTAAGTTTTCCTAATTTTTCCGTATTCCCCCCTCCCTCCACTCCCCTCCAGATGGTCGGATCAGGGAAGCGACTATTTCTTATTTAATCTGGTCTAGTCCCTGATATGCCTGCCAAGTTTCATCATCCTAGCTTATCTGGAAGTGCCCGAACTAGCAAAACCGGGACCGACAGACCGACTGACGGACAGAAATTACAATCGCTATATGGCACTTAGCCGAAGGGCAAGTGCCATAAAAAATAAATAGCAACTAGCTGAAGCTAACGTAAATGGTAAAGAACGAGAGCTAAATAAATACCACTTACATTACCAAACTCAGTAAGTGGGTTGAAGCAAATAATCTATTCGTAGTATACCGAAAAACTAACTTAAAAAGAAGGAACAGGTCGCGGTATAACAGCCGAATTTCGTAATGGAATAAAACACTTGTTAGAACCACCTAAAACAACAAAATTCGGCAAGTCTAGTAATAGAAACGGGCTAAAGAAAAATCCGGTGAATTACCTAATCCGGTGACGAGTTCAGAACCAAGTGAATCTCACCGAATTTAATTACGAAATGGACTGGCCGAATACGACCGAATTATCGAGTTCGGTAAAGAATGAGACCAAATAAACAGGTTAAATCACCGAATTTACGCAGGGACAGACCGAATGCGGCGAAGTTGATTCAGACTAAGAAAAGTTGGATGAATTATCGAATTTGGTCACGAATCAGAACCAAAGGAATCTGATTAATGACCTAATTATGAAATGGACTGACCGTATGCGACAGAACAGTTACGGACTTGAGAAAACTCCGGTGAATAACCGAATTCGCTAAGGAATGAGACCAAATAAACAGGTTAAATCACCGAATTACGAAGGGACGGACCGAATGCGGCGAAATCGATGCGGACCGTACAAAAGTTGGATGAATTAGCGAATTCGGTAAAGAAAGGTGACCAAGAAAGACGTTAAATAAACCAATTTGGAAATGCTGGGGACCAACGATTTTATGAAAAGGGCATCACAGCTTGTTTTGACCGGATTTTTCACGTTCGGTGGAAATTTGACCGAATGCCTAAAATGTAGGGGGGGGGGGGGATGACCCACGCCCCCCCTTCGGGACTCCCCTGCACCGTATTGCACTTTGGAATGATGGCAGTCTACTTTCTTATATTTACATACGATTAAAAATATTTGAAATAAGTTTTATTTCTTTTTTCTTACTCCAAATAGCCAAGTTATCCAAAAATTCTAACTGTTTATTTAGGAGTTTGTATCACTTTTGTAGTCAGAAAATGTGAATCTCAATACAAATGCGGCTTTTCAGTGGCCAGTGATCAGCTTACGGATGGTGGCTCACTGCGTTAAGACTTAAGACTGCATTAAGGCAGGCATATTAGTGACGCAACCAAATAAACTTACGGACCTGACACAATGCCCTAGGAAAACTTCCGCTCCTGGATCCAACCATTTTTAGGGAGTTAAGGGAAGTGGAATCAGGAAGTGATCGACTTCCGTGGGTAAAACGGGTGGTCCGGTTTGAGTGAAACTTTTTGACTGATAAGACCTAATGACTTATGTATGCAAAACCGAACCAAATGCGTCAATGATTGGGGAGCTGGAGGGGAGGGGGGGGGGCAGAAACTTTGTGACATGCTAAAAAACCAAACGGGTGGGCCGAATGAGCTGCAAGTTGGACAGTACCGTTTTATGTGGCCTAGTTTCTTATTTGGCGTAGTGCCGGATCCGACCATGGTAGGAGGAGGATGAAGCGGAAACCGGAAATCTGCAGGTATGCTCCGATTCCAGGGCTGGCCCGAAGGGGGGGGGGAGGGTGAAGGGGGGTGATTCACCCCCCCCCCCTGCCTTTTGCTAAGTTGTATCAGTCGTTTCTTTCGATCTAGCCGTTGTCCCGGACATTCATTTTAACCAAAAAAAAAATCGAGTCGTTTACGAAAATTTGTAATTTTGGCGCTGCCCAGCTACAGTCGTAAACTTGTCCCTAACCGAGTCGTTTAAGCCGGGTTTCATAACCCGGATATTCCAAGACATGATTCATTATGGTAGCAATTCGGCTACCTGTTCTACTCCCAGGTGATTTATGTCTGCCTCACTTAGGTCTTCAGATTTTAGCCTGTCGAAGGTCATTTTACAATAGGGTTAGTTGTTAAAGTGAAGTCTGACTGGATAACATTAATATACCTTATAGACCAAAAGTGAGAGACAAGGGTATGTGCATAGATTGTTGGTCAAACTTTGACTACAAGTGGAAAAAGAAGGCATGGAATTTTTAAACATAATGGAAAACCCATCAGAATTCAAATGACAGGAGACCAGCGAAACAAGTATGTCCAGAACAGTAGAAAAATGTCGGTTAGAAAGCGAGGTTGAGGTGCGTACAATGCTTGAAAAGGACAAGGAAGATTTTAATCTACATCCGAAGTTGCGAATCTGCAGTCGCTGGAATAGCTCATTCTAGTCATGAAGTAAATTGTTGGCATCTATGCTAGTTGTAAAGCACATCTGAAAAGCCTTCGTAAAATTCCACGGCCTATCATATGAAAATATTAGGACACTCATACAACTACAAAATGATCTCTTTTATTTTTAAGTTATTCTGAAAGCGAACTTCTCGTTCTTCAGATGCTGTGTATAGCATCTTCTGTCGCGTATGAGAATCAGATCTAATTTGGTGGCAAGGTCGCAGACGGAGACTGAGGTAGCGTTCCTGTGAAGTTACGATGATTAGAGGAGGGGCGAGCGCCGTATTGCGGTAGTTATCACGCTCTCTGGAACGATAATAGTAACAACGCGAACATACGTCATCACTCTTACGGAAGTTCCTGCAGAACTGATAGTTTATCACTTGCGATGTTCGCGACCATCATAAGTAAATTGTAACGATCGTAACAGTCGTGGAACGTAAATACTAAGTGGGAGGAGCCAATTTACTTATTACGGCGGGCTCTGGAACGGCAATAATAGCAAGAATATTCACGATCGTAACTAATAATAAGTCGCTGGAACGCTACCTGAGGGAGATAGAAACGTTTCAGATGTGCTTGAATATGCTGCATTGGGGAAAGATATACAGTAGTGTTCCTATCGGGCGAAAGACGAAAGTTTGTTTCGTCAACGAATCGGGGTACGTTTTTTACGCAGAACGAATCAGATTCTGCAAACCACTTAAAATTTGCGATTTTTCGGATGTAATTCACTGTAGTTTGACGTACTTTTGTTTTCGTCATGAAAGTATAGTGTATCGAATGGACACTATACTTTCATAATGAAACAAAAGTACATCAAAACTACAGTTAAAGTACAACCGAAAAAAAAGGCAACTTAAAGTTCAATGGGCACTCTGTAACAACCTAGGGACAATGCTTACCCCCTAGATCAGCAGCTTTTTCAACAGTTTCCTCTCTGTGATATTTCAAAGCGTAATTTTTGTGGCCAGTACATGCTCAATTTACTAGCTTGGACAAACATAAAAGTGATGTTTCTTATAATACTTAGTAGATCTTTATTTTATGTATAAATCAGCTTTTATAATTCAGATTTGAATAGCTTATTTGTTTTTGAATGATTTTTGTAGCTATGTTATTTTGTATAAGCTTATAGCATATTCTGGTACATTTTATAAAGCAAGCTAATCAAGCTTCACAATACTATTCCACAAAGAAAAACTTTTAATAGGCACTTTAAGCCATGGAACTTGTGATGAAACACTAGAACAATCAGGTTAAACTGCATCTGCGGCTTGACTTTGGTGACATCTCAAATGTAAGCACTAAATAGAATAGTAGGGTATCTTGTATCCTTTTCTATCAAGCATTGCTGGGAGTTTTTGAATTTCCTGCCACGATATCCCAGCTCCTAAGATTTGGATCGCCGAAATGCCAGAGAGGTAAAGACAAGGGAAAACAAGAAAACGGCCGATTTTCGTAGCGCCTTATAAAGGAACTCGGAAATGTTTATTTGTGAAGTATTTAATACAAAGTAAAGCATTAGAACTGTCCATTGTGCTTTAAGTCTCGTCGGCGAACCGTCGTTTTCGTGAATATAAAGTCCGAACCTGTAAACTCCTGTCGGGTAAAGGCCCGAAGTTTGTTACCGGTAAGTCCGTAGGCCCAAATAGATTTTTTTTTTATATTTTAAATTTTTGTTTTGCTATTAATTCGGAACAAGTCTAGTTTGTTTTTGACGGCCACTATTTTGTCCCTTTTTTCCACGGACAGATTTGTGATTTTATAGCTATTGTTTTATTTTCATTGGGTCATTTAACGTGAAAATTACTTTTTCTGTTATTAATTCGGTACAAATCTACTTTGTATCTACTTTGTTTTCTATGACCACCATTCTGTCACTTTATGTCACTTTTTTCGACGGAAAGATTTGTGATTTCAGAGTTATTCTTTCCTTTTCAATGGGATCGCAAAAAGACGCTCTACTCATCGTCGTTTCACAGAAATTTGCCTGTGGCGCATTGTGTAGTATTCTCTATTTAGAAGAACTGTATGTCATTTACTTGGCGATTAGGCTTGGAATTTTTTTGATTTGAAACAAATTAAAGGCTAGAGTATAGAAAGTAGTTAAATCTTGCCAGACAAAGGCAGATTAAAAAAATTTCACCTGCGGCGCTTGCTTTAATGTGCCCAGGGTACAGCCATTGGAAGCTATCCTCTTTAGCGAAAGCTGAAATGTAAAGCTGAGGCTATGAATGTACGTGTAAACAAATTTTGTTCAGAAGAATAATTTCAGCTGATGCACTGCAGCTAGTCTTACACCGGCTCTATAGAGAGATTGCACCATACCCAACGAAAACGGACGGGATACTAACGAAAAAATTTAATATTAGGAAGTATAGGACTTTCGACTATGAGACTAAATTACCGGCCTTTGATAGCCATTTTGAGCCAGCAAATTGCAGGATCGTTAATCTGGCTCCTTCTTGTTGGAATAATATAACTTTCTTAAATGAGTTTTCCTTCTGAGCAGAGGTTGAAGGCGTTAAAGTTTGTAAGCAATCCAAGAGTCGCCCGATTGGTCAATTGTTCAAATCCGCGTCATCGGCCACCAATAGGATTCGAGACTCCTTTTTTGTGTTCAAACTTTGAAGCCTCCAAGCTCTTACTTCCTTGGAAACACTTTTACAAAAATAGAACTATACGATTAAGGAATAGCCCAATTGACATTCCTGAAAGTCCCTGGCTCAAAATGATGGTCAGACACCCGTAATTTAATTTCAAAGTTGAAAGTCCTATACCTCCCAATGTTAAATTCTGTTGTTAGGTTCCCGTGATGATGGTGTAGCGATATCCGTTTTCATCGGGTAGTGTGCAATCTCTCTATTACTTGTTGGCGGGGAATGTGCGCCGTTGCCGCGAAGTGGCAACATTTCGTTTTTGTCGATACTTGCGAGTCGTATATTGCGATCCAAGAGTCGTTGAAATGAGGGTTCTCACCCCCACCCCACCCGTGAGTGCTTCGGGCCACCCCTGTCCGATAAGCGAAGACGAGATGTCAGAGATATGACGTTATGTGTCCTGGTCGTATTTGGCCACAGTGGAGGAAGTTAGAGGGGGAGTCCCCGAAATTGTATGGCTCTCATATGAGTCAAACGAGTGGAGTGATTTGAATGAAACTTGGCAAGTAGAGAAGCGATGTGCCCAAGATGATATATTTTAAGGTCCGGACCGGATCTGAGAACGGTCGGGGGGAGGGGGGGGAGTAGCATATAGGAGTTTCCTGAAAAGTGCTCAGGCTCGAGTGAAACTTAATAGCCGGCAAGGGAAGAGGCTTTAGATGATCCGTGTATGTTTCTGAACCAGATTCGGCCGCGGTAGGGGTACAATGGAAGTAATGTGGCACTCTTAGGGATCAAACTAGTGGGATAAAACCTTTGCCCTAGATCATCCGAGGCGATGTCGGAAATGCTCAGACTCGAGTGAAACTAGATATCCTATTTCTAGGTCCGATCCTAGGGAGTTAAAGGGGGTATTTTGTACGTTCTCATCTACTTTCTAGCACCACCTATTCGTAACAAGTGCCATATGAGCTCGCAGTCCTTGTTTTCTTCGTAGTAAGGCAAGTCTCTGTACCTATTGCTGACAGTATCCTAACTCTTTTTTTCAGTTCCTCTTTCATTAGAGACAACAATCCTGACTGCTGAATATCGCAGATCGGAACTGTGTATGGTGTGGAATGACCGAAGAAAGTATTCCATTGCAATCAAAATCCTATTCTGATGACGAGGACGAATATCTTCTTCAGTACAGTTTAGACAGACCAACTCGTATGGAGGAGTCGCAGAGGCAAAGAAATAGTCGTACAGGTTTTATTTCGAGGTAAAACTCTCAGCTGCAGTAAAGATATCCATCTTTGAACTTAAGTTAATCTTGAACGGTGCATTGTTGACTAATTGGTAAAATGAAGACCAAAACATCCATTCATGTGTCCTTAGGGATTTCTATTGGATGACTGGTAGTTGACTTTTGTCGCAGCAAGCGGAGGGACATGGCTCTGTTCAAGGTCAACTAACGTCCAGTGAATCATACCTGTACTGTAGGTTCTGTTGTTAGATATTCAGACATATGTATTCTTTGTTTAGGCGTTCTTACGTTTGGCCTAGGACCATCAGTGATTAAAGACATAGCTCAGTTAAGGAAATAGGCTATGGTAGAATATTTTGAGCATCGATGAAGCTTGAACATTTGTTATTTGTGACCTGGTCATCAAGCCGGCTTTAGGTGTCGCGCTGCACTGTAAATCGATCGCTAGTCTTATTAACAGTAGTTGCGTTTTTGATCGAAGTTTTGTTCGCCCGTCGCTTAGCCGGTTGCTTAATTTCAGTTTTTGAACGCCGTCGAAGTTCACCGTTTGCTTAATTAGTAGCTGCGTTCTTTGTCACGGGAGTTCTCACCGGTGGTCTCCGGTTTTTCTTATAAGCTGTTTTTGCATCCACCGGTGACTTCTCACCAGTCTTAAAACCCGTTTTTGAACTAACCATGGTCCGGTTTTTTTTTCACCGGTGCGGACTAACCAGAACCTGCTCGTGAGCCCTGCTGCAGCGAGGAGTTAGCCGATTTTCATCAACTCACAGGTGAACCAAAAAAACGCGTTTTAAGGGAAGAACCGGACACTGGTGACTAAACACCAGAGACAGCCCGGAGTGCAACGAACGCAGCTAGTGTTTTTACGACTCCGGCGATCCTTGCCAGGTCGACGTTTCTTCGACGATTCAAGCAAACTTCGAACTTGCTAGCGCACGAAGTTCGACGGTCAGAGTTTTAAGGACGAAGGAACTGTGTCCGGCGACCAAAAAACGGTATTTTCGGTAAATATTGACGGTAAACGGAGACCTTTGAGGTTGAAGGTAACTTCAAACTTCGATCAAAAACGTTCTTTTACTTGGAGTTTGAATTTTTGGTCTCCTGGTCATTGTCTCATTTCTGATTTCTGTGAAGGCCCCGAGGCAGCGAAAATGTCGGGGTATCCTGGTAATGTGCAAATAGGCAGTGTTGTAACAAGTACTTCAAGTTTGTACTTAAGTATTAAGTACTTCCAAATTTTTTACTTAAGTATCAAGTATTAAGTACCAGACCACAATTGTACTTAAGTAGTACTTGAGTTTTAAGTACAACTCTACTAGCACTATTTCTAGGTCAGTCATATTCAGTCGTATAATGAAAAATAAAATAAAGTCATATAAATAAAGGCATTTGGCAGTTTAAACAAAGAATTAAATACTACGAAAGACATTATAGCTACGCTTCTTTGAACGTTATTTATCCTTGAACAGTGCCACTTGTATCCACTGGACGAAAGTCATCCACCAGTCTACCAAAGTAACTAATTACGGGCTTCTAGGACTTCGTCAACGGGTGTTTTCTTCTTTTTCCATTTAGTCCCTACTGCACTGTTCTAGGTCAACAAACATTAAGTGTGCCTTGCTTAAGACTAATGATTTGTCTTCTTGTCGAGGTGCTGGTACTGAGAATCTGCTTTTAGCATTTTTTTGCCAATCCTGAAATCGAACTACTTTCGAGTATTGAACCCTTTTCGGAAAAATCCTTTTATGTTTAAGAAAAAATCATTCGATCGAAGCGGAATGTACTTGGGAGGGGACTTGAAAGTACTTAAGAATTTGTTGGTACTTGAGAGCTTCAAGTACCTATTTATTTAACTTAAGTATTAAGTATTAAGTACTCAAGGAAAAGTGTACTTACGTAAAATTCAAGTACCTCGATTTTGTACTTAAGTAGTACTTGAAGTACTTCCCAATACTGCAAATAGGCCGTTAGATACCATCACTTCTGTACATTATACGTACACATTTTTTACCGTAATAATTCAAAAAAGCTTGATTGCAATTTCATATCTGTATTAATTTGATACATTTTAGCGTGTATGTAACGTCTGTCTGTCGGTTTGTCCTGGTTTTTATGACATTTGCAGCTTCGCTCAATTGCCATATACCGATCACTTTTCGGTCGGTCTGTCAGGCCACTGTTCTCGAGTTAGCGTACTTCCAGAAGTGCTAAGACGACGAAACTTGGCAGGCATATTAGGGGGCCGACCAAACTAACTTGGAAATAGTCACTTCCCCGATCGCCCAGCGTGGGGAGAGTGGAGGGCGGGGGAATCTGGAATATTGGATTTGGCTTTTTCTCTATTTTCTTCTTTACTCCGTTTTGTTCTAAGTGAAAAATGGAGTTGGAGGGGGGGGGGGGGGCGGAATTCCGGTGATCGCCATTTAAGGTACTTTCAAGTTGTACTAGGACGATGAAACTTGGCTTGAACGTTAGAGACAGGACAGGACAAGATTGGCTTAGAAATTGTCATTTCACAGAACCAACCATCACTTAAAGTAGCCTACTCATCTTAACAGCCAAGTACAAAAAATACTTCTAAGCTACAGCCTTCCTGCTCTCCGATGCGGCGGCTGGGCGCTAAATATTTGAAAACTGAACGTGACGTGGATAAAAAGTAGGAAAATTAGCAAATTTAGTCAAAAACAGAAGATTCTCATATCCTTGTGTGTGAAAGAGCTGTCAGCGGACGTTGAAGATTCTGGCAAACTTTGCTTTGTGTAAAGGGCAATCTCGGCACGGACGAAAAGGTACTAAAAATTCGTAGGTACAAAACGAAATAGTGGGGAAAGATGGGAATTTCAAAAGCTTATAATTCCATAAGGGAGCTAGGTTTATAAAAGGCAGAATAAGCAATAGCAAGAGTTCAAGTTCACGCTGAACTGATTTTTGGATTTTAGGTTCTTCAGCTCTATTTGGAAGTGCTGTACCTGTCAATTTGCGACCCGGTACCAGTCCAGATTAATCCCGGTCGGACAGGAAAAGAAAGAGAGTTTCCCGAAGAACCACATCAAGAATCAGAAGTACAATGTCATCACCTTTGTACCGTTGGTAAGTCAAGCCGTTTTATCGTTCTTTTGTAGTATATCCCGATGAAGAATTATCTCAAAATAGTAGTATGAAGTTTTACGAAAAAGTAGCATGTATACTCTTTGAGCCCAAGCTGACTTTGAAACATTTATTCAAACAATGTTTACAATGGATATACGTCAGCTACGATTATACCCTTGCCAAGAAGGGCCGAAATATCGCTGATGAAGAATCGTAGCTGACGTATATCCGTTGTAAACATTGTTTGAATAAAAGTAGCATGCTGTATCAACTGATGGTACCATATGCTAATATCAAGACTTGATGCCACTGGTGCAAGGCGGGACGCTGCTGAATACTACTGCAGTGTGAGGCACATCGAATTAAAGTATTCTGGACTACTACATATCAATGTATGCAAGTTTTTCGTACAACTACCATACAACTTCAGGGGGTGTTGGGGTTCTTGCTTCAGCTTCAGGGGTCTTGCTTCTTGCCTTATATTTATGTTATGTAGTTTGTCTAGTATGAATAAATGAATGAATGAATATGAATGAATGTAGGAATTTCGAAATCGCTGTAATGGAAACGGTCTTCAGAGGCTCCAGGTCCTTTAATGTTTCCACATAATGCTATTTGTAATGTCTACACTCTTGTGTAGATTTATATTTAGAGACTCTTGTGTAGATTTGTATATGTAGTCACAAGTTTGTTTGTTTTGAAAAATGTCCCCCTCTTTCAGGTGGATTTTATTCACTTTAGAGGAGGAATCTTTTTTTTTTCATAATATTTGCTCATTACAGTAACTTTGAAAAATAATAAATAGATCAAATAGTCAATAAAAAAATTATGTATTATGTGTGACGAACATCTCATATTTCAGGTTCTCTTTCAACAGTTCAAGTTCTTCCTTAACTTCTACTTCTTGGTCATGGCATGCAGTCAGTTCATACCAGGAATCCGGATTGGCTATCTGTATACCTACTGGGGCCCCCTCGTAAGTTGTTTTTCTAGTAGGCGGCTTTGAACGTTTTTACTTCTTTGTGTTGCTGTGGCCTGAAGCGACAGATGCGAAATTTTCACTATTTCCTTAGAAATGGAAGATTCTCTATCCTGGGGTTCTAAATTTTGCTAGATTCATTTTCCGGCCGAAACCGGAAATTGCGCTGGATAAATATGCGTATTCCTTGCCCTGCGCATATTTTCTGAAAATTTTACTACACCATAGTTGCGTTTTTGCAGATACCATGGTATCTGATACCATGGTCTAAAGTCGTTTTTGCAGTTATCGTGGTGTCTGATATCACGGTTAAAAGGCGTTCTCGTGGTCCGATATCCGCGGCTCGACCGTGGTAACTGATCGTGGTATCTTAATAAGTCATCTCACTTTCATCAATTTTTGTCAAATTGGTGGGAAAGAAGTTTGGCACTTAGTGATGTGACTGAATATCAGTTTTTCTTTTGGAATAAGCTCGAAAAGCGCAATTTCGGCAATTGTCGTTTTTGCAGAGCAACCGTATATCAGATATCTGTGAATCACAGATTCAGTTAATACCGTGGTAACAGATACCATGGTATCTGCAAAAACGCAGCTCATGCCTACCGCCAACTAAATCGTGTAATAAATGAGCAGTCACAAGCCACTCTGATGATTTTAATGTCAAGAACACCACTTGGGAGCTCAGGAAATCAGTGGAAGAGCATTGAAACTTCGAATTTTACGCAGTAATACCTTTCGCTACACTTTACCCTGGTCGTTAAAGAGAGCAATAGTAGCTATCAGACCAACTACACTGTCAGAAGTTTCATAACAGATAACACGAGGATGCGCGGTTGCAAAAGATAATGCAGAACAGATAACACTTCGGATGATATCTGTTGTGTTTCAAAATGTTATGCATAATAAGCGTTATCATCAGGAAGAACCGAAAAACCGCCAAAAAGTATCTGCTGAGTTTTCCGACATCATGACGATAAAGAATAAAGTCAGTAGATGCTTTTTGACACTTCCTAAAACATTTCGTGCATAATGTTTTCAAACACAAGATCGTGTTATCTGTTATGAAACTTCTGACAATGTATCCCTGCTGATAATGAAATTGAATCAAATTAAATCGTTTACTGAAAAAATCGTATGACTGATAGCCAGAATTTCCGATGCGCGTTTCTCTACGGATTTGAGCTCTTCCGATAGATAAACCGTGTTCTGAATGTATTACCGAAAAGCCGGAGGGCCATGTTAACAAAATCGCAAGTATACACTAAAGCCGCGTTCACAAGCATGCTTAGCCAAGCACAGATCCCTAGGCACATGCCCTCGCTTAGCCAGGCACCGAGTTCTAGAGCCTAGAACTCGGTGACTACACTGTACAAAGTTTGTCCGTATAAAGATTAAAGTTAACTGCAGTATTTGCTACTCGGATTATTCTTTTGTCTACGCAGATAAGATTAATACCAAATAGAGATAAGATGAATCCAAGTAGCAAATACTGCGGTTAACTTTAATCTGTATACTGAGAAACTTTTTACAGTGTAGGCACGGGTGTGAACGGTGACGCTAGGCACGTTTCTAAGCATCTGTGCTTGGCTGGGCGTGCTTGTGAACGGGGCTTAACGTATTTAAAATTAACAAGCACCGTTCTAAAACTTTTGTTCTCCGCTTTATCGCAAGCCTTAAGTAACGCCCAAGTTTTTTCACAGTAAAAAAAATATTCATCCCTTCATCCTTACCATCCATTCTTCATATATTGCCTATCTCCATATACATCCTTTCACCTGTCATTCAGTTGCACACAATCACACACCAAATGAACTACACTTTCAATATCGTCACCGCACACGAGACTGAAGTAAGGACCAACCCTCTCTTTTGCTTTTCCAGTATAGTTTCGCCTTGCCCCAAGCGGTAATCTATCAGCCACCAATTCAGTAATATACTTAACTTCTTCCATACTTGTTCCCGCTTTAAAAACAGTTCTTCACTCCAAGTCTTTTTGGCTGCAAAAAAAAACCTACAGGGAAACTGGTTTACACACTGTCAGAAGTTTCAGAACAGACAGCAAAAGGATGCGCGGTTTCGACAGACAGTGCGTAACAGGCAACACTTGGGATGTTAGTTATCTGTTGTGTTGGAAAACGTTATACGTTAAATGTTATGCAGAACAGGCATTGCCGGAAGAGCCAATCTACTGACTTTTTTGTTTGTCTTCGTGATGTCGGAAAATTCAGCCGATGCATTTTGGCGATTTTTTGGCTCTTCCTGATGACAACGCTTGTTATCCATAACATTTTCAAACCCTACAGACAACATCCGAAGTGTTGTCTCTTACGCATTGTCTGTTGAAACCGCGCATCCTTCTGTTGTCTGTTATGAAACTTCTGACAGTGTAGTAGTGGTGAACTCAAAAATAAAATGCTCCTCAGCGGGATTTGAATCCGTAACCTTCGGCTCCATCTACCGATGCTCTAACCAATTGAGCTATCAAGGTAGGGAACAAGGGTCGCAAACCACTACAGTCGCAAGTTAGTAACGGTCTACAGGAACAGTTATCTCGCTCAAGGCAGTACATCAAAACTGTTCACAACCCCACAGGACCGTATCCATTGGGGGGAGGGGGGGGGTTGCCTGCTGGTCGGACAAAAAAGTAAAAAAAAACACATACATCAGAGGGAAAAGCCTATACAAATATTTTATTTGTGTATGTTTCGGGGGGATGGGGTGAACCCCCTAACCCCCCCCCCCCTAGACACGGCCTTGCACCCCCAGCTCACGGTGGGTCATTAGTTGCGTTTTTGATAATTCTCCTATTTCGCGTTTTTGCACTGTTCGAATGAAGCGAATTCTCCTTTTCTTGCGTTTTTGTCAGATCGAGAACGGGAAAGCCTCGCGATTCTGCAGAATCGAGAAGTTGCTCCGATGGTGAATTCTCGATTCTCCGTTCTCCTCCCTGATAGGTCAACCGAGTGTGGGTGTTCGATATGCATAAACACGTTTACCGGGTTGCGGACGAGCTGCCAAATTAGTGTTTTTGTCAAAAGCGAGAATGGAGAAGCCAGAGGAGAAAAAATGGTAACGGACAACTGAGAATTCAGATCAAAAACGCAACTGTTATGTGATGATGGAACTTATACGATGGACCTTTACCATGACAAACAAACCAGAAAGTAATATTTTGCAATACAAGTCGGGGACTCCAGTGTCGGAGTCGCAACCACACATACACACTGGAATTCCCCTCTGAAATTGCCAAGCCTGGATTTCTTGGTCGTTTAACCTCCTACTTACCATTTTTCCTATTTCTCTCGCCTCTATAGCAGTACGGGATAGAGTACACTGTAAAAAGTTTCTCCGAATAAGGATGCAGTATTTGCTATTGGGATTAATCTTATCTCTATTGGGATAAAATTAATCCGAATTAGGGGTAATCTTATCTCAATAAAGACATGATTAATCCCAGTAGCAAATACTGCAAGATTTTTTTTTACAGTGTACCCTTTCAAGAGTCTAGCCGGCAAACCCTGGAATACGTTGATAGCCAGTCGTGGATTTCGCGGGGATGAAGAAGAATAAAATATTATTTTTCAAAAGCAGCTGTCACAGCGTTACCGCCGAATTTTACCTTTTCGTCATAAAAAAATGATGAATGACATAACACTCTATCAATCTATAGTCTTGTCACGAAGAAAAAAAAACAAAAGGGACTAACTTATCGGTTATTTTACAACTCAACAAATGCTGGAACAAAACTCCTTCTACATCGTTAATGAAGGGGGGCCACAGTTGCTAGTTTGGGGATTTTGTGAGATTTCTCGCGCTGGGGTGTAATACGTATAGGAGAATAGCGGGGAGGGAGAATGTTACGTAATCGGGGAACAAATAGGGTTTTAATACCGAAATCAGTGCTAAGGCACCATACCATTTTCCATGGTAGCCAGCTTGAACCTTTTTAGTAGGTAATTGTAGGGCACTTTACCCTCCCCATTAATAATCATGAGGGCCCTTTTTTTAATGTTCTCGTGCTCTACTGGCAACCATACTTTTATTTCTCTTTGTTTATAGTGTTTCGTTATCCTGGTAACGATGATCCGAGAAGCCATAGATGACTACCGACGCTGGAGACGGGATTGCGAAATCAATTCTATGAAGTATAGGAAGCTCACTCCTAGGGGAAGAGTCACCGTGACGTCATCGAAGATTCGTGTGGGCGATCTGATTGTCGTGGAAAAAGACCAACGGGTCCCTGCAGACCTGGTGCTCATCCGGTATGAGTTTTTTATTGACCATTCTTTTGGAGACTCATCTCACTATACATTTATCAGGACCAATAATATTATCTTGGGTGTCATGTATGTTTATCTTCCTTTTTTCCGGTCATTATTCCGGTTGCGTCCGGGAAATAAATTTGGAAAAATCAACCCGGGGAAGTATAGCCTATACATACATTACTGTATGAGTTTATCATTGATAATTTTTTTAAAGGCACATCTCCCTACATTTACCCTCACGCTATATTACGTTCTATCGTATATGTTATGTTATCTTCAGTTTTTTTTTGTCCATTATTTCGTCTAATATCGCTCTGAGCTTTTCATAGAGAGATTGCACCATACCCGACGAAAACGGACGGGATAGTAACGAAAAAATTTAACATTAGGAAGTATAGAAGTTTCAAATTTGAAATTAAATTTTCGGCGTTTTATCATCATTTTGAGCCAGAGACTTGCTGGAAATCTTAACTGGGCTATTCCTTAACCGTGTAATTCTATTTTTGCAAAAGAGTTTCCATGGAGGTAAGAGTTTGAAGGCGTCAAGGTTTGTAAACAAAGACGAAGTCTCGTCTATTGGTCGATTATGACACATTTTTTCAAATCCGCGTCATCGCCGACCAACAGGATTCGAGCCTCCATTTTTGTGTTGAAACTTTGAAGCCTTCAAGCTCTTGCTTCCATGGAAACTCTTTTGCAAAAATAGAATTATACTATTAAGGAATAGCCTAATTAACATTTCCAGCAAGTATCTAGCTCAGAATGATGATAAAACGCCGATAATTCAATTTCAAAGTTGAAAGTCCTGTTCCTCCCAATGTCAAATTTTTGTGTTATTATCCCGGTGATAATGATGTAGGAATATCCGTTTTCTTCGGGTAGGGTGCAATCTCTCTATTGACCAAAGATCAAAGGGTCCGGACAAACCATGTGCTCATCCGACCTTTTTTTCAGAGACACATAATAATAATAATAATATAATACACTCTTTCAAAAAGGTTTTCGCCCAAAAAGGTTTATCAATAATATACCTGAAACTATTAATTGAATATTCAGTTTTATATATTATTTTACTTACCGTCCAGTATTCCGGTGTCGGTCGGAAAATAGAGCTGGAAAAGTCTGAAATCTCAGGAAAGAATATCTTCAATCTTTCCACATGTGCAGAAGTAAAGACGATTTCGCATCTGAACTCGGCGCTGCAGTAATACAAAAAGTAACCTTATTAAGTACAGCGCAGCAGTATAAAAATAAACACAGTAAAAGGCACAAAAAACATCAAACAAAAAAGAATAATGAAATATGTTCATGCTTTTTTTAAAAATAGAATGTAAATAGTGACACATAATTTTGACATGTAACTTTAATTGTTTTTCCACAAATTCATTTTCCGGCTTAAGCGGCTTGAGCTTGAAGAGGATGAGGTTGAGGTTGAGGAGATTTGAATATGTTCGATGAAGTGTATTGAAGTCCTCAATTTTGAGATTTGAAACCATTTTCTGGTTATAGTACTGTACTGTACTTACCAGTCTAGAAGACTGTAGTCTTCATTCACCTAGTGAAATGAAGGAGGGGGGGGGGGCATGTGCAAAGCTACTAAGAATTAACGTATGGGTAGCACTGTTGAAAACCAGTCGTAACAGAACAAAACATGTTAATTGAAGAAAAATCATTGGTACAACTCTCAGCTGATTAAAACTTTTGTGCCACCAGTGGCAACGCTGGTCAGTGGGCAATAACTAAGTTAGTTCTAGCAGAAGTAACAAACTACGAGTTCGGGCATTAACCGTTCGACCATCACCACTACCTCGCTTCTGGATCGACTATGGAAGGCGGATCGGGTCAAAAGACCCTCCTACATCACATGATAGAGAACCTGCTTAGTCAGGTTCTGCATTCACACCACCTGCTTTGTCACGTCCTCTGTCACGTGGTGTATTTACACCATGTGCTTTGTCACGTCCTCCGTCGTGTCGTGCAACTACACCACGTGATTTGTCACGTCCTCTGCCATGTGGTGTGAAGTGTTCACACCACGTGCTTTATCACGTCCTCTGTCACGTGGTGCATTTACACCATGTGCTTTGTCACGTCCTCTGTCACGTGGTGCATTTACACCATGTGCTTTGTCACGTCCTCTGTCACGTGATGCGAACACACCACATGCTTTGTCACGTCCTCTATCTGGTGATGTAAATCCATCGCGTGACAATAGAGGTGCTTGGTCAGATGGTGACTTTCCACCACGTGTATTGTATCGCTGTGTAAATACACCATGTGTTTTAGAAGGTGGTGTATTGTAAAAATCAATGAATATTAAAGAGAAAGCGTTGTTATCTGGCCGAACGGGTCAAAACCTAGACTTTGCAGGAAACGCTTCCTGCAAAACCGGTCTGAAGTCCTTCATAATATCTCACATCACGTGCTTTGTAACGTCCTCTGTCACCTGCTTTGTCACGTGGTGTAAATACACCACCTGCTTTGTCACGTCCTCTATCACCTGCTTTGTCACGTGATGTAAATACACCTGCAAAACCGGTCTGAAGTCCTTCATAATATCTCACATCACGTGCTTTGTCATGTCCTCTGTCACCTGCTTTATCACGTGGTGTAAATACACCACCTGCTTTGTCACGTCCTCTGTCACCTGCTTTGTCACGTGGTGTAAATACACCACCTGCTTTGTCACGTCCTCTGTCACCTGCTTTGTCACGTGGTGTAAATACACCACCTGCTTTGTCACGTCCTCTGTCACCTGCTTTGTCACGTGGTGTAAATACACCACCTGCTTTGTTACGTCCTCTGTCACCTGCTTTGTCACGTGGTGTAAATACACCACCTGCTTTGTCACGTCCTCTGTCACCTGCTTTGTCACGTGGTGTAAATACACCACCTGCTTTGTTACGTCCTCTGTCACCTGCTTTGTCACGTGGTGTAAATACACCACCTGCTTACTTTAGACCTACCCTGACCCTGATTTCCGTATCAGCCAAGAAACACACATTTTAGGGGTATTTCGAAATTTTAATGAGAAAATAACACCTGTTTTTCACTTTAGACTTGCGCCCGATCCGTATCCGTTCCCCTAGGGAAAGTTTTGTCATTTTTAGTCACCTTAGATTCTGGAACAAGTGCTTATTGTTTCAATTGAAAACTTACATTTTAAGGGTTAGGAGGGTTGGGTTTAAGGGGGATTTCAGGGTTAGGTTTAAAAACAA
This sequence comes from Branchinecta lynchi, assembly GCA_023053575.1. Taxonomy (NCBI): domain Eukaryota; kingdom Metazoa; phylum Arthropoda; class Branchiopoda; order Anostraca; family Branchinectidae; genus Branchinecta; species Branchinecta lynchi. The sequence continues at coordinate 14,879,569 of JAKZAP010000017.1, read as the reverse complement.
GTGTCATTTTATGATTCGAGTGTTCGAAATACCCCTAAAACGTGAGTTTCTTGGCTGACACGGCATTTTCATTTTTAGGGTCTAGACCCTAGGGAAACGGGTCAAGGTAGGTCTAAAGTAAAAAAAAGTGTCATTTTCTGATTCAGAATGTTCAAAATTCCCCTCAAACGTGTGTTTCTTGGCTGATACAGCAATTTAATTGTTAGGGTCTAGACCCTGGGGAAATGGGTCAGGGCAGGTTTAAAGTAAAAAAAAGTGTCATTTTCTGATTCACAATGTTCGAAATACCCCTCAAACTTGTGTTTCTTGGCTGATACAGCATTTTAATTTTAAATTGTTAGGGTCTAGACCCTAGGGAAACGGGTCAGGGCAGGTTTAAGGTAAAAAAAAGTGTCATTTTCTGATTCAGAATGTTCGAAATACCCCTCAAACTTGTGTTTCTTGGCTGATACAGCATTTTAATTTTTAGGGTCTAGACCCTAGGGAAACAGGTCAGGGTAAGTCTAAAGTAAAAAAAAGTGTCATTTTCTGATTCAGAATGTTCTAAATACCCCTAAAACGTGTGTTTCTTGGCTTCTACAGCAATTTAATTTTTAGGGTCTAGACCCTAGGGAAACGGGTCATGGGTTACGTACATGCTAAAGCAGGTCATGTGTTCACACCCCGTGACAAAGCACAGGCTAAAGCAGTTGGTGTATCCACACCACGTGACAAAGCACATGCTAAAGCAGGTGGTGTATTCACACCACGTGATAAAGGACGTGGTGTATTCGCACCACGTGATAAAGCACGTGGCGTATTCGCACCACGTGATAAAGCACGTGGTGTGAGAAGCCAAATTCAGTCTACGCCCAGTATTGGTTACATTTTGCTCGTGTTTCCAAAGGTTATAGACGAAACTCCTGTGTCATGGATAAGGTTTTCAGACAAGGGGAATGCGAATATGGAATTAACTTTTGCCCCTGAATTTCCCTTGACCCTTCACGGTCCTAGGGTCTAGACCCTAAATATTGAAATTGCTGTATCGGCCAAGAAACACAGGTTTTAGGGGTATTTCAAACATTCTGAATCCGAAAATGACTTTTTTTTTTACTTTATACCTACCCTGACCCGTTTCCCTAGGGTCTAGACCCTAACAATTTAAAATTAAAATGCTGTATCAGCCAAGAAACACAAGTTTGAGGGGTATTTCGAACATTCTGAATCAGAAAATGACACTTTTTTTACTTTAAACATGCCCTGACCCATTTCCCTAGGGTCTAGACCCTAACAATTAAATTGCTGTATCAGCCAAGAAACACACATTTGAGGGGTATTTTGAACATTCTGAATCAGAAAATGACACTTTTTTTTACTTTAGACCTACCTTGACCCGTTTCCCTAGGGTCTAGACCCTAAAAATGAAAATGCCGTGTCAGCCAAGAAACTCACGTTTTAGGGGTATTTCGAACACTCGAATCATAAAATGACACTTGTTTTTAAACCTAACCCTGAAATCCCCCTTAAACCCAACCCTCCTAACCCTTAAAATGTAAGTTTTCAATTGAAACAATAAGCACTTGTTCCAGAATCTAAGGTGACTAAAAATGACAAAACTTTCCCTAGGGGAACGGATACGGATCGGGCGCAAGTCTAAAGTGAAAAACAGGTGTTATTTTCTAATTAAAATTTCGAAATACCCCTAAAATGTGTGTTTCTTGGCTGATACGGAAATCAGGGTCAGGGTAGGTCTAAAGTAAGCAGGTGGTGTATTTACACCACGTGACAAAGCAGGTGACAGAGGACGTAACAAAGCAGGTGGTGTATTTACACCACGTGACAAAGCAGGTGACAGAGGACGTGACAAAGCAGGTGGTGTATTTACACCACGTGACAAAGCAGGTGACAGAGGACGTAACAAAGCAGGTGGTGTATTTACACCACGTGACAAAGCAGGTGACAGAGGACGTGACAAAGCAGGTGGTGTATTTACACCACGTGACAAAGCAGGTGACAGAGGACGTGACAAAGCAGGTGGTGTATTTACACCACGTGATAAAGCAGGTGACAGAGGACATGACAAAGCACGTGATGTGAGATATTATGAAGGACTTCAGACCGGTTTTGCAGGTGTATTTACATCACGTGACAAAGCAGGTGATAGAGGACGTGACAAAGCAGGTGGTGTATTTACACCACGTGACAAAGCAGGTGACAGAGGACGTTACAAAGCACGTGATGTGAGATATTATGAAGGACTTCAGACCGGTTTTGCAGGAAGCGTTTCCTGCAAAGTCTAGGTTTTGACCCGTTCGGCCAGATAACAACGCTTTCTCTTTAATATTCATTGATTTTTACAATACACCACCTTCTAAAACACATGGTGTATTTACACAGCGATACAATACACGTGGTGGAAAGTCACCATCTGACCAAGCACCTCTATTGTCACGCGATGGATTTACATCACCAGATAGAGGACGTGACAAAGCATGTGGTGTGTTCGCATCACGTGACAGAGGACGTGACAAAGCACATGGTGTAAATGCACCACGTGACAGAGGACGTGATAAAGCACGTGGTGTGAACACTTCACACCACATGGCAGAGGACGTGACAAATCACGTGGTGTAGTTGCACGACACGACGGAGGACGTGACAAAGCACATGGTGTAAATACACCACGTGACAGAGGACGTGACAAAGCAGGTGGTGTGAATGCACCACCTGACTAAGCAGGTTCTCTATCATGTGATGTAGGAGGGTCTTTTGACCCGATCCGCCTTCCATAATCGACTGAGGTTTAGCACATCTATATTCTCATTCCAGAACGTCGGAGAAGATAGGCTCTTGTTTCATCAGAACGGATCAGCTGGATGGTGAGACAGACTGGAAGCTGCGATTGGCTGTCGCGTCCACGCAAGCCTTGGAGACTGAGGATACGTTATTTGGCATACACGCCAATGTCTATGCAGAAAAACCCCAAAGGGACATTCATAGCTTCATTGGAACATATAGTCAGGTATTTTAGTTCTTCGCGTTGGTCCATTTCTGCTATACTCTATAGATAGATAGATAGATTAGTATATTTCAAAAGCCCCCGGGCCATATACACAAACAAACAAAAACAAAAATATAACTTAAACAAACATACTCCTTCTCAACTCTAAAGATTTATCTGTGTACACGCCCACTCGAGTAATAACGGTAGGGTTACTATTGCTCAAAATTTCAGGAAGTGATAAAATCACACCCTCTAGATAAATTTTCCTTAAATCAGAAAGTTTCAGGCATCTACGGAGGAAATGTTCCACATTTTCTTCCTCCTTCTCACAAAGTGGGCAAGCATACCTCCGATCAGGAACCACACTACCTCTCTCAAAAACCTTCTGCCTGCTGTTAATTGGAAGGCAGATTGCCCTTAGTTGGATCCAACGACATAAAACTTTCCCGGGTAGATTGAACTTAAAATACACTTCCTCTCCAAAACAAACTTTTACCACTTGATAATGACTCAATGTTATATACTAAGTCCAAAACACGCCAGTGATCCTCAAGAAGAAGGAGTAAGCCTGTCCATACGACTCAGACTCAACGACTCAAACTCAACGACTCAAATCCTGTGTCATTCAATCACCGCGATCATTGGTAGCAGCTGTGACACCACTTCTGCCTTTCTTCCGCTAGCTACCCGGAGAGGCCGGAGATTTTGCATGGGCAAGGTCGCAAAGAGAGATAGTCATCAAGAGTATCTTGGGGACTACCCCTTCCATCCATTTTACCTTACGTTAAATTACCTTAAAATGCACTTGCAAGCAATAAGGACGTTGTATCCCGATGAGTAGCTTAAGGATGGTGATGGTGCTATGTTCTGGTTGCTGCTTCCGGGGCGCACCAGTCCTTTTTTGAGGGCTGCCCGTGCCAGTCCTCATCGAGTCGCTTTTTGAAACCTTGGTGTGTTTCGCTGGTGACAGTTGGTTCGGACCAGAGCAAAATAACACTAAGGAGTAGCGCCAAGACCTATCCTTTCCATGCTTTGCAAACCGGCCATATTAGTTGCGCCGCCCACTACTCTTGCGGCATTTAAAGCGAGATAAACTTACGAGCTTAGAAATTTCTAGTAAAGCGAAGGTGCGGTCTGCACACACCAAGGCTGTATCATTTTTTTTGAATCTACAGAACATGAAGTTATCGGAGCCCGCGCTGGTGAACGGCTGAATGAGTTTAAGTAGGGACGTTCTCTATCGCTAGTGGTGCTAGTCTCGATGATTGAACCGTGAGAACAAATGAAGACTCTAGACGCGATTCATGCTAAAAGCCGCTGTTAGTAAGACCAGGTCAGTGTTGCCAGATCGTGATCCAAGAAATATGCCACTGTCTTTGACAAATTTGACAAAAATACGTCAAAATTTCGTTTTATCCTAAAATTGCAAGGAATCTCCAAAAACTTAGAATGACTGTCAATAGAACGCAAACAATTTTGATACGCCAGCAAAATAAAATCCGCCAGTCGGTCGTAAAATCCGCAAATATGGCAAGACTGGACCAGGCCCACTGTCACAAACATTTTGACGATTTGAAGCATAACTGAAACTCCGTTGTGATTTTTTGAATGACCCCTCTCACTATTTACTCTTCAACTTACAGTAGTTTAGGATATTTGAATACTTTAAAACTAGGCGTGCTTTCAACAAATAACCCACGGTTTTGGCTGTTTTAAGCATTTTCCAAGACCTGTTGACTTGTAGCGAAAACAGGGAATAATTTACATAACCGGTTTTTCTGATGGAAAAACTTCTCGCAGACAACCGTCGACAGCGTGATACACATCGAAGGTAGCAAAACATGGTTAGTGAGAAAATCAGCGTGGTTTTGTTAGAGGGGCTAGAATGTACCGTATTGGGATCTACGGGTTTAGAAATGTATAGAGTGATTATGGAAGTAGGTTGCATTAGACATGTCCTTTAAATCTTATTTTTCGTTAAGAGTAACAGTGCAAATGATGTGAGTGTCATGGTTTTCAGGCTCATAACGCACAATTCACTCACTCATTGTTTTTACAGAGTACACCGTCGTCAACTGAGGAGCCCCTTAGCATCGAGAACACCCTATGGTGTAACACAGTAGTTGCGTCTGGCACCGCAGTAGGCCTGGTGATTTATACTGGCAGGGAAACGAGAAGCGCGATGAACAATTCAGAGCCCAGGAGCAAAGTGGGATTGCTGGATATGGAAGTGAACCAGCTTACCAAGGTGAACAGTGAACAGCTGATTTCTGGCCTCCATATGTCTGGCTGTCTGTCTGTTTGTTCGTATGGCCTAGCGCCACTGTTTGTCTCATTAATCTGTCCTTGCGATCGTTCTTCGGCTCGTCTATCTTCGACCCATTAGTTGCGTTTTTGCAGATACCATGCTATCTGATACCACTGTTAAAGTCGTTTTTGCAGTTATCGTGGTATCTGATACCACGGTCAAAAGGCGTTTTTGCAGTTATCGTGGTATCTGGCATGTTATCGTGGTATCTGATATTCAGATACCACGGTCCGACCGTGGTAACTAATCGTGGTATCTGGAAAAGTCATCTCACTTTCATCAATTTTTTTCAAATTGGTTGGAAAGAAGTTTGGCACTTGGTCATGTGACTGAATATCAGTTTTTCTTTGACTTCGAAAAGCGCAATTTCGGCAATTGTCGTTTCTGCAGAGCAACCGTATATCAGATACCACGGTTACTGCGAAAACGACGTATTGCAGATCCATGGTATCTGCAAAACCGCAACCATTGTTTGTCTGACTGTTGTCGCCGTCTGTCTTGATTTTTTTTTTTTTTAAGTGAGAATTCAAAGCTAACGAAACGATAATTGGAGAACAAACTTGGCAAATTTCGCATAGTCGGTCTTCTTTCTGAGCGATAAGCTTCTCGGAAACACTGTTTGATCTAGCCGTCGGATAAAGAGATAAAACATGTCAAGCGTGATAATCAGTGTAATACCAATAGGGGAGTTAGGATGCCCCTAGGAAGTACACACAACACAAGCGACACGTACAAACCTTTTCGCGAGTAGATCGATCAGCAAGTGTCACTCCTAACAGACTTAACCGTTACCTGCCAAGCAGCAAATCGTTTTAAAAAGCAACTAAATCAGGAGTGGTAAGGTAAACCGTGGAGATTTGATTGACACTCTAAACAAGAGAGCCCCCATGAAGTCGTATATTAGGAGAGAGATCCCATTCGCCTGCAGTTTACGGTATAATTGACTGGATACCTGTGACTAAATCTGCCTGTATGTCTGCATGTCAACCTGTTAGAACTTGTCAGGCACTTGGCAGGCATATCAGGGACCCCAAAAGATTAAGTTCGAAATAGTCACTTCCCCGGTCCGAGCATCGTGGGGGGAGTTGAGAGAGGAATCTTGAAGTATTTTTAACTTTTGAACGGGTGATCGGATGTAATGAAACTTGATATTTGGAAAGACATCATGTCTTAGACGGCCCACTTTCAGTCCGAACCGGATCCGGTGACTTTGGGGGGAGTTGGAGGGGGGGGGGGGGGCGAGGAAGCCGGATTTTTCAGATGAAATTGGCGAGAGATTCTTTTCGTCATTCTTAGATGGGCCGTGCAACTTTTAGTGGGGAAAGAGAATTTTGGGAAGGGAAAAAAATCTAACCTTATGGAACCCAAATCGTGGACGAGCCAAAAGAGGATACTCTTTAAACATGTCAACAGAAATGGAAATGGAAATTGCACCACGAATACTTATTTTATGTCTAAAGCATTACCTTCTTGGTAATTTCATTATCTGATGGTTCGTTTCTATAGGACTTCGCTTTGCTCCTTGTTCCGAACGAAGACCAAGTTGTCGTTCAGCAGCGGATGTTCGTCTAGAACAGAGCAAAATAACACCAGGGAGTAGCGCCAAGACCTATGCTTTCCTTGCTTCGGAAACGGAACATTTCATAGCGCCACCCACTACGCTTGTGGGATTTAAAACTTGCGGCCGGCCACTTGCGGGTTTAGAAATTTCGGATAAAACGATGCGGTCTTCACACATCGAGGAAACAGGGGAGGTTGTATCTTTCCTTATATATAGCGATCGCAATTTCTGTCGGTCTGGCGGTCTCTCGGTCGGTCCGGGTTGTGCTAGTTGGGGCACTTCCACATGAGCTAGGACGATGAAACTTGGCAGGCATATAATGAACCCTAAAAGATTAAGTTGGAAATAGTCACTTCCCCGGTCCGAGCATCGTGGGGGAGCGGAGAGATGGGGAACCCGGAATCTTGAGGTATTTAAATTTTTGAATGGGTGATCGGACCTTAATGAAACTTGATATTTGGAAAGGCCTCGTGTCTCGGATGGCCCACTTCAAATTCCGAACTGGATCCGGTGACTTTTGGGGAGTTGGAGGGGTGGGAGCCGGAAATCCAGGGAAACGCTTCGAGCTGAGGGATAGGGTGGTGTCCCGAAATGCTGTGGCTCGCAAAAGTGGCATAGGGGTTAAACGAGTGAAGGGATTTGAATGATACTTGGAAAGTAGAAAGATCGCATGCCTTAGATGACATATTTTAGGGTCTGGACCGAATCCGAGCACGGTGGGGAGGGGTATCGGAATTCCCGGAAAAATGCTCAGATTCACTTTCTCGTTTCTCACCACTTACTAGTAACAAGTGCCCTCTGAGCTCGTAGCTCTTGTTTTTGCTGTGTTTAAAATATGAAGTTATTAGAGCCAGCGCTGGTGCACGACCGATCTAGTTTTGGTAGGGACGTTCGCTATCGCTAGTGGTGATAGTGTCGCTGCTATTCGCGTGTGTCACCTTTCGCAAGTCTTGGCGCCACGATCTAGTATTATTTTGCTCTGGTCCGAAACTTCATTAATAACTGCATGGTTTCAGGAGTCATGTGCATTTCCGTTGAACTTCTCGAAATCTCGCCTGAACCAATGATAGGTTTTAGCCCTCGTGTTATTACTATTTATACTCCGACCGGCGGTTTATGTCCCACTTCGGATCATTATATGGTAGCGTTCGAGCGGCGGCAGTATTCAACCTTCGAAGGCGTATTTAGGATCGTAGTCTTTCGTTTCGTAGTTCGAGCTGACTTACTGTATTGATAAATCGGTATCACAAAATTCCTGATTCTTCACAACAACTTTTGCTTGGCTTATTTCTAATTGGTATCTCAATCGCATCTCTGTCAATTCTCATCTGCTTCAAAACCGCTCTTCTGTTCCTGCTCTCCGTTACCACCGTTTCCGTTCTTGCACCACATCAGATAAGCCCGAAAACTTCAGTTTCCAGGAAACCTCAGCTTCCAGGATATTCAAACCAAAGTCTAAGTTTCCAAGGGGAAATGAATATTCTTTTACGTCTTTTATATTTTCTGAACTAAGATTAAAATCGCTTCTGCTAATTAATTATTAATGACCAACCCAATGTTACACTCCTTCCTTCACCGTCTATAAATAGTCGTTTTCTAACGGTCAACCGTCAGTTGACCTTCAAGTTTTGGTGAGGTAGCATCAGAGCAAAATAACACTAGGGAGTAGCGCCAAGACTTGGCAAAATTTACACACACTCGAAAAGCAGCGATACTAGTATAACTATCGATATTGAACGTCCCTACTGAAACTCGTTCAGTCGTTCGCCAACGCTGGCTCCGATAACTTCATATACTGAACGTTGCAAAAAATGACACAGCCTCCATTGTTTCCTTGGTGTGTGCAGACCGCATCTTTGCTTTCCTAGAAATGTCTAAACCCGCATGTTTGTCTCGCTTAAAATGCCGTAAGCGAACTGGGCGGATCTACGACCATGACCCGTCTACAAAGCATGGAAAGTATATGTCTTGGCGCTACTCCCTAGTGTTATTTTCTCTGGGTTGCGTATTCGGAAATTGTTCCAGTTTTGATTTATCAGGGGAAAGTTTTGCTGGAAAGTAGTCAGTTATTTGAATGATGCAATCTTTGTTCAGGTTTTATTCGCTGCAGTGATGACTTTGGCTATCCTGATGATGTGTCTGAAAGGATTTGAAGGACCCTGGTACCGGTACCTCTTCAGATTCGTGTTGCTGTTCTCCTACCTCATACCTATCAGGTAAGATCAGAATTAGATAATGAGGAGAATCCTCGGTGTCAGCATATGGTTCGTGGCGCTGTGACCGTATTTTTACTGTAACCTACTGCTTACGTACCCTGACGTTCGACAACCTGACCATTACCCTTGCCAAAAAGGGCCGAAATTGCTGCCAAAGCGTCGTAGCTGATGTATCCGTTTTACACGATTGTTTGAATATATGTTTCCCAGTCAGGTTGGGCCGACTGTTCAGGGTTGCTGAACAGTACATCCCTTCGATCCATACTGCCCCCTAATTTCAAGCCACATCGAGAAAGACCCGAGAGAGCTGTGGCAGAAGCTGTACCTCTCATACAGCCTATTCAGGTGTCTCGAAACCGATATCTAAAAAGCTTTGTTCCCTCCTTTGTCAAGTTTTTTAACGCCAGTGCTAGTAAGTGATAGTGTACCTGAGGTTCACTCGTTTTATTAAACGTACTGAACGATTAATTTTATTATAAATTAATTCATAAGTGTTGACTGTAAATCTATTTTTATTGACGACCAAACGAATATTCGGCTTGTCCGCTTCACGTTTTAGAAATAAATTGAATTTAATTGAATTGAATCAAGGCGCAGCCTATCTAAATAATAAACCTTCCGTAGAATATTCAGTGTGAGCGTACTGGTTTGTGGCGGTGTGACCGTATTTTCACTCTAACCTTTTGTAAACTTACTGCAGACGTATTCCATTAGCCACGCCTATGCTTGGGGAAATACGCGAGAAGTAGGGAACTCCTGTACCCAATCTTTCATTGTCGAGTCACGGTTACGCTGCTAGGAATAATAGTGAACATTCTTCCGAAGGCCAGTTATCTGTTATTTATGAACGTTAATTTGTATGTTATGTGTATTTTATTAATTTTGGTCTGTTATGTTATTGACCATATTTATGATAAGACGTCGGTATAAATGTCGCGAAATTGTATATTCTTCTAGATTGTTATGTTATGAGTTATGACGCAAAAACAATCCATCGGCTTGTCCGTTATCTGTTTCTTAGGTTATATTGAATTGAATTGAATTGAAATTTCATGTTGGATATCATTTCATGTCATGTTCATGTCAGCTATATTTTTTTTTTTGTCAAATGAGAACTACAGAGTAACCTAGAGGGAAAGCCTATAGGCGTGTAAGGCTCGCCTTCGGTACTTACTTCTTTGGCAACCCATTTTGAGCTCGATACGCGTGTCCGGGCTACGGACGACTGTATCGCACGAGATGGTAGACGCGAAGGCGACCTCACTTGGCGGCTTGGCGAGGAGCCGCCAGATTGAGGGGTTACGTCGGTAGCGTAAACGATGGCGCTCGGTAAGGAGTGGATTCAGTTCTTGCTTTCCAATCTGCTGTGGTGAACACTAATAAGTCGTAATTCATAAACTCATAAAATACATGGTTATAATGGTTTGAGGTTGGTATAAAATATAAGTTAGATAATAGATAGGTGGCGAGGCAGAAGGTGGTAGGATGATCAGTAGTTTAGACGGCATTTATAGGCAGAGTGTACGTGATTTGAGCTGAGCAGAGTTCGGCGAGGGCGTCGGCGGAAGATGAATCTAAAGAAATAAACTTACTATAGTTATACATTTTGAATTCCTGTACTAACAAGTGTTCTGGTGAACGGCTAGATTATCTCGCTTGATTTTCTCACTTGCCGTGTTTTGCTACCTTCGATGTGTATCACGCTGTCGACGGTTGTCTGCGAGAAGTTTTTCCATAAAAAATCCTGTTTTTTTAAATTGTTTCCCTGTTTTCGCTACCAGTCAACGGGTCTCGGAAAAAGCTTAGAACAGCAGAAACAGTGGGTTATTTGTTGAAAGCACAGCCTAGTTTTAAAATACTGTAAGTTTAAAGGAACAGAAAACTTGACTCGAACTTGACTCGGAGAGCTAGCTGACATATCAAGAATGTACCCTCAGTCGATATTGAGAGTAAGAAAATTCTCGTTACGACCATTGCAGTTTCCGGAAAGTTTCCGAGAATTCAACTTTTGAGTTAGTAGGAAAAAAAGCAAAAGGTTTGTGTGCCGGGAGTAGGAATCGAACGCACGACCTCTTGACTACTATCCCGATACTATGGCCGAAACACGGCCAAAGGCGAACGTTTACAGTACATAAGTGCATAATTACAGTGCATAAGGGGCAAGGGCCTGCCAGCTAGCTTTGGGAACACTAAGGAGGGGGTTCGAGATAACAAAGAACGGGGGTCTTGTCGACAATAAGTCCTTGTATCTTATCTAAGCCCCCCCATGTCGGTTAGATGGCCGAAAGTTGCGTAGTCAAGTTTTCTATGCCTTTAAGAGTAAATAGTGCGAGGGTTCCTTTAAGATGGAGATCGCTTTGTTCGAACGGTCTTTTGCCATTTCTGCCTTTTGACACTGGGAAAAGAAAGGGACCTGCACTTCGTGGTGATTTACTTGGTTGGTTTCGAGCTGGCAGACGACATCCGTTAGAAAAGACAGGGAAGTAAATCTTGGAGAGGTTGGCGTGTTGTAAAATAATTAAAGAAACTGCCTGGACCCAAATACCTTATGTATTTGGGTGGGGGCATCCAAGAGAAGTGTCCTTACATGCGGCAGGGTCGGGGGCGTCACAATGGGGGGAAAGGTTTTGAGAAAGTTTGTCGGCGGAGAAAGTTTTGTATGCTTTTGTCGAGCGTCGGTCGACTCGTCGGCACATCGAGTTCTTTTTATACGCAAGAAATAAAATCCTGCAAACATTTGTTGGGCAAAACAAGGAAGAAATTGAATTCTGCATGCTTTTTGTCGGGCCTCAGTATTCTCTACGGCATATTGGGTTCATTTTATAGATAAGGAAAACAGAATCAAACTTGTATGCTTTTGTCGGGCGGCGTTGACCCGTTGGCACCTCAGGTTCTTTTTATACGCAATAAATAAAATTCTGCAAATACTTGTCGGGCGAAACACGGAAGAAATCGAATTTGGCTTGCTTTTGTTAGGCCTTGGTGTTGTAGTCGGCACATTGTTTTTTTTTTTTATACATATGGAATGCAGAAGAAATAAAAAATGTTATGCTTTCGTTGGTCGTCGGTCGACTCGTCAGCACATCGGGTTCTGTACGTAAGAAATTAAATTCTCTAAACTTCTTCGAGCACACCCAGGAAGTTCAAGTCTCGTCGCACAACGGGTTATTTTTACACGTCAGAAATCAAATTCTGTATAATACAGTCGGGCAAAACACAGAAGAAATCAAATGCTTTTCAGAGTGTCGGTGTTCTCGCGGCACATCCGGTTCTTTTTACACGTAAGAAATCAAATCTTGTAAACGTTTCTTGGGCTTTATCACACGTAAGAAATCAAATCCTGTAAACTTTTATCATCGGCTTCTAATTACATGTAAAAAATAAAAATTTGTACAGTCTATCCGGTCAAAACACAGAAGAAATCGAATTGTGAATGCTTTTGTCGGGCGTCGATGTTCTTTCGGCACATCGTATTATTTTTCTACGTAAGAAATGAAATACTGCAAACATTGTGGGGCACACATTTTTACGGAAAAAATACAGATTTAGAAAATTTCGCATGCGGCGCTTAGTTCAAATTATTCTGGGTATAATCGTTGGAAGCTTCGCTTTAAAGCTAAAGTTGAAACGAAAAGGCGAATGTGTGAATTTAAATATACGAATTTACATTAAAGGAACAATCTCAACTGATGCAATAATTTGTTTTATACAAAATCTCGCCTGCGGCGCGTTTTGTAGTAAACTCTATTTGGAAGATTAGTGATTCATTTACTTGGCGTTTTAAGATTGACATTTCTGGGGGTTTGAAACACGTTAAAAGCTAGAACTTGTATGGTAGGTATAGAAAAATGTTTCCGAACGAAAGGCAGAAAAAAAAATTAGCGAATTTTGTAGTATTCTGTACAGTTTTACTAGTTTTGTAGTGTTCTTTGTAGTGTCGGTGTTTCATTTAGTTGGCCTTTTAAGATTGATATGCTGGGTTTGAAACACGTTAAAAGCTAGAACTTGTATGGTAGGTATAGAAAAAAAAAATCGGAAAAAAGGCAGATTTGAAAAATTTCGCATGCGGCGCTTACTTTAACTTGTTCTGGGTACGGTCGTTGGAAGCTTCGCGTTTTAGCGGAAGCTGAAATAAAAAGCCGAATATGTGAACTTTAATAGACGAAATTACATAAAGGGAAAAATCTCAACTGATGCATTACAGTAGTTTTTACACAGGTTCTCTTCTATGCTGGTAGGATGGGCGCATTTTTTCGCACATTTTTTAGTCCGTCGGCACCAACCGGACGCCCCCCCCCCCCCAAAGGTGAAAGGCTAGTGACGCCCCTGGGTAGCGTTCCTTGTGCGATATTTACAGACAAGTCAAGCTTCTTGGAATTTGTATTTTCACAAAAGATTTTTCTCCACCATTCCGTCAACCTTCCCTCCAAAAATGTTGCTGCTTGGTCCTTATTAAAGTTATGATAGTTCGATTATTATTATTATAGTAATTATTGTTTATTTGAGATCCTTAAAAGTATAAAGTATAAAATTGGCAACATAAATATATCAGTCATTTTAACAGACACGTTATATCACACAAATACACAGATATGAAATAATCTGACCAACATATATATATATAAAGACTCAAAACAAGCCGAAATATCGCTGAAGAGTATATCAGCAATCCATCCTTTTTAGTCTTGTTTTGGTATCCCAAAACGTAAGTGGAGGGATACTTATGACATCGCAAAAGTTGTCCATCTGTCCGTCCGTCCGTCGTTCTGTCAGTCCGTCGTTCTGTCAGTCCGTAGTCCTGTCCGTCCGTCCTCCTGTCCGTCCGTCCGTCCTTCTGTCCGTCCGTCCTTCTGTCCGTCCGTCCTTCTGTCCGTCCGTCCGTCTGTAAGCACGAGAATGAGATATTTTGATGAAAATTGGTGGGAGGATCGTTTTGGTCAAGGGAAAGGTCAAGTTCGTAGATGGGCTTTGTTGCCCTACATTTAGGGGTGGTGGAGGGTTTCAAATTAAGGGGCAAAACAAAATATTTTTTGAAAGCTATTGAGATAGATTATTTATGTGTAAGGGGACATGCTGAATCTGAATATATAAGTTATTTTCTTGCAGGACGAGTAGTTGACCCGGAATCCGGCGAAAACCGGTCACAAAATTTGTCGTCCAATTTTCGGCTATAGGATAGGATAGGATAGGATACTTATTTTATTAATAAACACGGTTTAACTCTTCTGTATTTACATCTACTGCACTAATGGAAAAACCTACGTTTTTGCTGGCGTGCAGTAGTAAAGGTTAACCATTTTCTAAACACACCAACAAACAATATAATAAATAACTAATGAAAAAAAAGAAAAAAAAAGGAAAAGAACAGACCCCCCCCCCCAAAAAAAAAAAAAAAGCAAAACAAAAACAGACCAGACTCCTTCACATTATAACCTCCAAAATAAACATATACCTCCCAACAACCCTACTCCCTCCCTACCACCCCGACCACCCATCCACCAATTCCTCCCTACCACCCCCAACGAACCATTCCTCCCAACCAGCCAGTTCTTTGGCTATAGCAGTTCTTTTTTCTCAAACCAGTATAGCTCTGCGCGTGGATGACGACATTCAGTTGCTTATTCTATGGACGTTGGAGAGATCTAGTGTAATCGAAGGTCGAAGTGGTTATATATAATGTTCAAACGAGAAAATATGTTGTTCAAGCGAGGATGTTGTTCAGTGAGGATTCACTGGTAAAGTACAGGTCAAGTTCGTAGATGGGTCCTTTAGTCCTATCTTTAGAGGCAGAGGAGGGGTTTCGAATTTACAGTAAAAAGATGTATGTTTTATTAATAAGATATTCATTGAGGGGGTAAGGTGGTCAGCTTAATCCATATCTGAACTTATTTTTCTTGCTGGACAAATGGTTCATCACGAATTCAGCTGAAACTGGAAATTTGGTTGAAGCTCAAAGTTGTTTCTGAAATCGATTAGAGATTCGGTTGTGGGTACAAGGAGACATGCTGAATCCATTTTTGACCTTTAGTTTAACATTGAAAATATTCAAGGAATCTGACGAAGACTGAAGGCGAAGACATGATCCAATTGTTTGAATCAGATGTTAGATTTTGGGATCCCATCGAAACCTTTGGTCTTGATATATATGATTCCCAGTCAACTTGTGCTCAAGAACTATTTAACTGATCGACGCTACAGAGATAATAGTGTAAAATGAAGAACAGTTAACAATGCACCTTTTTTTCGAGCCTTTTTTCAGAAAAAAAGGAATAGGTTGTGGTTTAGCTGATAAGGATACTATCAGCTGTTTTGTAGAAGTTTTGCAGGTTTCTTCAGTTTAAAATTTGAAGATAAAATGTTTACTATATTAGTAAAAAACCATGAAGAAACTTTTGAAGATTTCTAAAATGTTACTTTTAAAGCAGAAAGAATGTGAGAAATGGGTAAAATAATGTGATCTGTCACATTTGCTATATCGCCCCGCCGATAAATGTTATATAATTTAGTTTTTCTTAAAGACCCTAATCTTAAAGGATCCGTCGTACCTCTTATGGGGGCAACCTACCTCCGTAGCTGTATTCATTAGTTCTTAAGCCCGGTCCATATATTGTATTCTGAACTCGCAATCGACACCTCACTTATCTTTGCACTTGCCACAGTTCACTAGTTTCCATGGGCATTATGCTCCCGACTAGTGTAAAACTGTTACACTGTTTTTGTTTAATTTTGACAAGTTTTTGCTAGAAGTCAGTAGGTCTGGGAAATGGTAAAGCAGCCACATTGATAATTTGTTAAAAGCATTAGTTTTACAGTATTCATATAGTTTAGAATGTTGGAATGTAAACAGTAAGGAGCGCGAGGCGTCCTTAAAATCATGATGGGACCAATTAAGTTCATTGGTATCATTTGGAAACAAGAAACCGACCTGATTTTTGACGAATATGTTGCTTTCCAGTTTACGCGTTAACCTCGATGTGGGAAAGGCCTTCTATACGTGGACTATCCAGCGGGACAAAAAGATTCCAGACACTGTTGTCAGATCAACAACGATCGCCGAGGAGCTGGGGCGGATTAGCTACCTTCTATCGGACAAAACTGGAACATTAACGCAAAATGTGATGCACTTCCGAAAGCTTCATCTTGGAACTGTTTCGTATAGCAATGAGACCTTTGATGAGGTGAGGAGCCACTCTTAATACTCTTGATGACTAACTCTTCTTGCAGTTGCAAAATCGCCTTGTACCTAGCGGAAGAGCCGGAAGTGGTGTCACAGATGCTCACAAACATCACCGTGATTGGCTAACGCAGGATTGAGTTCTTGAGTTTGAGTCGTTAGTGCGTCGTTTTCTCGTTCTTCCCGAGGATCAATGGCGTGTTTTAGAGTATTCCGCACGGTTAGATGCAAGAAGATTTGAAATGAACCACACCTATTTGACACTGCAAAACGGATACGTCAGCTGAATTGTTCTAGAACTATATTTCGACCCTCCTTGGCAAGGGTCCTCTTCAGTCTCAAGCCATGTTCGAGAAGAGGACCCTTGCCAAAAAGGGACGAAGTATAGCTCTAATAAAATGCAGCGGACATTTTCATTTTGCAGTGTCAAATATGATTCACAGTCAGCTTGAGCTGAAGAAAGAACTACAAAGAAGAAAGAACTACCGCTTTCTGAAAACGGCGGGTTATCAATAAATTACTTACTTACTTACTTACTTACACCTACTTTCGAGCTTCATTACCGAATGTTCATTACCTACCCGACTTTTGGGGAAAAGCACGGGGGCCGGAGAATTTGCATTTGCCCGTTATCTGGATCTATCTAATCTGGAGTTCTATTCTGTTATCAGGCAAGTTGAAAAAAATCGATTTGGCAGCTAGATCTACGCTATTTTCATCACGGTACAAACAGTATGCAGATCATACTTGACAATTACGCCCCAGTTGTTCGATCTGTTCTCGTTTACGAGGTTTCGAACATCCTACGTAATTTTTATCCGCCTTACATATGCCATTGATTTTTACATGTTTAGCTGTTTTCAAAGCAGACCAGGGTCCCGCTTAATGCTACCGAAGAGCTCATTGGGTCAGAAAGCCTGTTTATTCCGGTTTCTTGTCAAAATAAGTGGGAAGATCGAGCAAGGACGGGTTTGTTATCACCGAGAAATCCAGCCGAGTTTCGAAGGAGCCAAGTATTTTAGATTATAGGAATATAAACTTTCTCTACTGCTTTAAGAGATTCCGGACCGAGTTAGTGCTAAGATTTTCCGGTTGACTGTCAGGTCAGCCACTTGACACCTGCTGATAGCGAGTTCTAAGCTATTTTATTATCCATCTGTTATCACATTTTGCGAATATAAGTAAGTAAGTAAGTAATTTATTTATGACCCGCCATTTTGAAAAGGCGGAGTAAATGAAGAAAATAAAGAAAATAAACAAAACAAATAAACACGCAGGAAAAGACACTTAATTTTCAATCTTCGGTCAGGAAGCAGTGGACGACGTCGTGCGCTGGTTGGGCCCTGTTTTCCATGATTTTTGAAAGCGACGAGGAAACATCCAAAAGGGTCACACTTGCATCTTGAATTTTGAATATTGTATCCTAATCATTATTGTAGCATATTTGATAGTGCAGAACTGTCAGCTGGATTTTACAAGAGCTATGTTTCGGCCCTTCTTGGCAAGGGTCCTCGGCTCAAGTTGGAAGAACGAACTCGTGGGAAAACAAACTGAAGATTCTAGCTTAGCGTTAAATATTTGACTTTGTGAATTCCTTTGTGAGAGTTGCTTGGAGTTAAAAAGATTTTCGATCCTGAAGAGGACCTTTGCCAAGAAGGGCCGAAATATAGCTCTAATAAAATTCTTCTAATGCTTCAAATATTTCCTAACGGTTTTCTTTTCAAAATGTTTGAAGGTAGCGTCGCTGCTGCAGCAGTACTACAACCAGCCCACCACCCCCACACATAGTCACGCCTTATCCACCAAAATGCGCCGCACTGTCATAACACGCGTGGCAGATGCCGTGAGGGCAATCGCTCTCTGCCACAACGTGACTCCAGTTTATGAAGATGCTGACGAAGAAATCATTGTGGATCTGGAGTTGGAAACCGAAGCTGATCAGCATCGAAAGCAGAATGTGACGTACCAGGCTGCAAGTCCGGACGAGGTTTGCCTTTTTAAAACTTTTAATAATAATAATGTACTTTATTTCCTTAGTATAGCTTGTATTATACACGCTAGCACTGGATCGTCATTCACACAAATAACATATGACAATTACATAAGTAGACATTACATCTACACGTACAACTTGAAAATATAATTTGGCTTAACTTCATCTACACGTACAACTTGAAAATATAATTTGAATTAACTAGAATTAAAATATTGGGTAAAATAATTTAATTAAAATAAAATTAATCCGTCGAAAGAGTGAGAGAAAATAAAAGAACAAATATATATTGTGGTTTTAATCCTGAAAATTCCAAATCTTGAAATTAAAATCTGTAACAAAGCAAATCTAATATCAAGTTACGAAGACACGGTTTAAAAAATGCAACAAAAAACAGCAAGGCAAATACATAATATAACTAAGTTTGGTTAGATTTGGTCTCGTTTTTTTAATTATATATTTATTGATACAAAAAGTGGTAATTGTTAGAAAGAATATCCCCAACGTAACAGTTCACAAATGGACACTATAGTACGAACACATGACTATAGTAACAAGACCAAAGGTTTCGATGGGATCCCAGAAATCTAACATTTGATTCAAACAATTGGGTCATGTCTTCGTCATTCAGTCTTCGTCAGATTCCTTGTAAGGTAAAGGTAAGGTACAATTTTAATGGCAAATATAAATAAACCTGGTGTTTCTTAAAAGCATCAGACATGCCAGTGGCATAAAAAACGACGCTTCACTAATTCTGATGGGTTTGTAAAAATTATTAATACAATTCTAGCCTAAACCATTGTAAATAAAAAACAAACAAACAACTATCACACATCAACACTAAAAATTAGTTTTACTGTTAAAATAAAGGTCAAAAATGGATTCAGCATGTCTCCTTGCCCGAATACCGAATCTCTAACCGATTTCAGAAACAACTAGAGCTTCAACCAAATTTCCAGTTTCAGCCGTATTCATGATGAACCATTTGTCCAGCAAGAAAACTAAGTTCAGATATGGATTCAGCGGACCTCCTTACCCCCTCAATGAATATCTTATTAGCTTATAAAACATACATGTTTTTACCGTAAATTCGAAACCCCTCCTCTGCCTCTAAAGATAGGACTAAAGGACCCATCTACGAACTTGACCTGTACTTTACTAGTGAATCCTCATTGAACATAATCCTCGCTTGAACAACATGATTCCTCGTTTGAACACTATATATCAACCACTTCGGCCTTCGATTACACTAGATCTCTTCTCCGAAATGAATGTCGTCATCATCCACGCGCAGAGCCATACTATTTTCAGAATAAAGGGGTAGGGACTGCTCTAGCCGAAAATTGGTCGACAAATTTTGTGTCCGGTTTTCGCCGGATTCCGGGTGAACTACTTGTCCGGCAAGAACATAACTTTCATATTCGTATTCAGAGTATCTCCTTACCCCTAAATCAACTATCTCAACAGCTTTTTAAAAATATTTGTGTTTGCCCCTTAATTTGAAACCCCCTCACCACCCCTACATCTATGGCTACAGAGCCCATCTACTAACTTGACCTTACCCTTGACCCAAAGAATCCTCACACCAAGTTTCATCAACATATCTCGTTCCCTTCGAAAGTTATCGTGCTAACAGACGGACAATTTTTGCGATGTCATAGGTATCCCTCCACTTACGTTTTGGGATCCCAAAAATTAAGTGACAGTGTAAAGTACAACTAAATTGTATTATCTCGACTAACTCCCTTCTTGACTGTATTAACTTTCTGCTTTATTCAGGTTGCCTTGGTAAGTTGGACGGAGAGCATCGGCATGACTCTTGTCTCAAGAAGCCTGACCACGCTTGTTCTGAAAAACCCTAGCGAAAGAGTCGAGAAGTACACAATTCTTCAGGTCTTCCCGTTTACATCAGAAACGAAGCGTATGGGAATCATTCTAAGGTAAGGACAACCTACTCGTGTGAGTGGAGGGGGGTGTTACGGTGATGACCTTTCGCTGCTCGCTTGAAGGAAATAAGGTTATTCGAATTCCGGATATCTAGATTCCAAATTGACGGCGCAAAAAATCAAATTAAACAAGACCAAAGGTGTCGATGGGATCCCAAAAAGCTAAGATTTGATCCAGACAATTCGGTCTTGTCTTCGCCAGGCTAATCATCAGAGAAAACCGAGTTCAGATATTCTATCTACCTATCTATACCTCTATAAGCCATATCTATTTTGAAAATATTGACCGAAACTTCCTGCTTTACTACTGCCAAATTTGCGGTTTCGCCCGAATTCCGAGCGAACTACTAGTCCAGCAAAAAAAGAAAAATTCAGAAACGAAGCCGGCGTATCTCCTTATCCCTATAAAGAAATCTAATCAACTTTAAATAAAGTTTTGACTTAAAAAAAATGCGGGTACAACCGGATTCCGGACTAATTATATGTCCGGGTAAAAAATGATCATTATATACAGACTCAGCGTCTCTTCTTACCCCTAAATATATCATCTAATCAGCTTCAGATAAAGCTTTTACTTTAACATATTTTCCGGTTTTTGCCGGATTACAGGCGAACTTGTTGTCCGACGAGAAAATGGTTTTCACCATCGGGTTCAGCATGTCTTCTTACCCATAAATCAAACATTTAATCAACTTCAAATGAAACTGTTACTTTTAACCAACTTTCCGGTTTTGGCCGGATTCCGGACGAACTGCTTGTCCGGAGACAAAATGATTTTCAGCATCATGCTCAGCATGTCTTCTTACCCCTAAATCAAACATTTAATCAACTTCAAATGAAACTTTTACTTTTAACCAGCTTTCCGTTTTTTGCCGGATTCCGGACGAACTACTCGTCCAGCGAGAAAATGGTTTTCACCATCGTGCTCAGCATGTCTTCTTACACCTAAAACAAACATTTAATCAACTTCAAATGAAACTTTTACTTTTAACAAACTTTCCGGTTTTTGCCGGATTCCGGACGAACTACTTGTCCGGCGAGAAAATGATTGTCACCATCGTGCTCAGCATGTCTTCTTACCCCATAATCGACTATCACATTAGCTTTTTAAAAATATTTTGTTTGTCCATTAAATTGAACCCCCTCCCCCACCCCCAAATATAGGGCTACAGAGCCCATCTACGAACTCGACCTTACCCTTGACCCAAACAATCCTCATACCAAGTTTCATCAAAATATCTCATTCCCTTCGAGAGTTATCGTGCTTACAGACGGACTGACGGACGGACGGACATCTTTTGCGATGTCATAGGTATCCCTCCACTTGCGTTTTGGGATCCCAAAAAGAAGCCCTTTTTGTTGAGGGCGAGGGCGTCTGGTGGCCTACTACACGTGCAGACTTCACGGGTTCGTTGTAGATTTCCCCGATCGATCCACACTAAGGTTTGCGTACCGAACCACAATAGGCTATAAACCACCCATCACACACTAGACCTTACAGGCCAGCCCACTCTAAGGAGCTTTAACTAAGACTCATAATAATGACCTATGGTCCGTAAAATAAACAAAAGGTTTTATTCTCTGTATGAACTTACTTACAAAATAAGCAACCTTTAGGTAAAAAGGGTTCTTCCTGGCCGAGGCCCGGAAAAGAAGTATTAAGATGATTCATGCTGGCCCGATGAGTCATGAACATAGAGTTAGTAAAATAATATAGAGTCAGGACAGTATACAAGATTAAAGATACTGAGCGGAAAGGGACCAGCGCTGCCCAACGGCGGCACAAGTAAGCAGTACGGGGTGCAGATGTCATCACCGTAACATGGGGGGGGGGGAGGGAGGGGTCGTTTGATTTGGCCCAGATATACTCCTTAGTCCTTATTCTTGATGGGGCGGGTTTTGTCGCTAGATGAGTCATGGGTCAACAGCCGGGGTTGTCAGACTTGTTAGTTGTCTGATAAACTAGAAGAATTTTAGAAACTAGAAGAACATGGAAATAATATTCGTAAATCGTTAGTTATTTTTCGTAGAACTAAAAAACAGAAACGACTTGACTAGATTATGATTGTTCCTTTATTTTAGATCTCGACAAAGGGTCCTTCGTATCTTGCCCGCATCCGAATTCGTTTTCCAGTCAGAATAGGGAATCCGGCTGGAACTTATTACTGGGCTTGTCTTCGCGTTATTACTAATCTTTATTGACAAGTTACACACGGCAACGTGCTTAAATTAGCACATTCTTTAATTAGTTTTAATGTCTTTCCGGTACGAGTCCGACTTTAAACTTCATAGTTTAGAAGACGTCATTATTTAGTAATGCTGTGGTACAGTCGTGCACAAAATCAAGGGCAGAATCTCCCAACACTTCGACTTCAAAGAGCAGCTCGTGGATCGATCATCCTGTCGATCATCCGATCTTTTTTTTTTTTATTATTTTATTTGTATATGATGTCATGCCCTTGAAGTTTGAAAGGGTTCAGTCGAAGCGTAAGCGTAAAAAATGGAAGGTAAACATTTGAATGAAAATGACGTCGGCCTCTTGACATGGGGTGACCGGATACTGACGGTTATCCCACTACCATCCCACACGAAGCTGACTTGGACGTCTTTCAGGGATGAAGCTACGGGGGAGATTAGCTTCTACATGAAAGGTGCAGACACAGCCATGAGCAAACTGGTCGAATATAATGATTGGTTGGAAGAAGAGACCGGGAATATGGCAAGAGAAGGACTGAGAACTCTAGTGGTGGCGAAACGAAGCTTGACTGAAGAAGAATATTCAGATTTCGAGGTTTGAACTTTTGTATTGTATTTGTCGTTATCGATCGCACTGACTCACATTGTGAGCGTGTTCCACCCTTCCACAAATAGTAACTATTAGTTTATCAGCGCTTGTCAACTATCAGTTATCAGCGCTTGTCAACTCAGAGCGTGTTCCACCCTCGTGCCAATAGTAACTATTAGTTACTATTTCCGTTCCAACCTCACGAAAAGTTACTACGCTGACCGTTCCAACCTTGTCGGAATTTTTTTGCTTACCATGTTTGGGAGCGTAGTAAGCGTAGTAACTACGCATCTCTGTAACGTGATTGGTCGGATTCGCCCCTGGCGTGAGATCCTGCTGGAAAATAGAAAAATCGTTCCAGCCTTGACGGCAAAAAGCCAGAATTTGTGACGTCATGCGTAGTAACTACGGTAAGTAGGATGGAACACGCTCTGTGTAGCGTCTAACACAGCACAAGGATGCAAGTTTTAACAGATCTATAGGATAATTATGCTATGAACGTTTACGTTTTTATAAAACACAACACGAAAAATGGTTGCAATGTTCCTTTTGACGTAAAAGTAAGACTTAGAAAGGTCATAACGTCTGCTGAAATTACGCATCTTTGTGTTGAATGGTACGTGTAGTACAGAGTGAGATGTAGTACTCTACATCTCCGTCATCATCGGGGCACGCGTACAAGCTTGCGAAATCAAGATTCCACAACGACGTTTTTAAGTCGGGTTTTGGCAACAGAATTGTTGATCCTTGGAACAGCCTTACGAAGATGCGGTAAATGCTGCATCGATCAATAGTTTCAAGTCCATTGTTGATGGGATTTTTAACTCTAATCAGTTCGACTACTCAAAATTTCTTATAGTTATTTAGAGGCGAAAGCCTTTTCTCTTGCTTTGTATTATTATATTGACTTGGAGCAGTGACCCCAAAACACTGGTTTAAAAAAAAATCAAAAAAATCTGCGGACTAGTTGTCTATTCAGGTTTTTAAGGTATTGGTACACTAGTCACTATCCGCAGTTGAACAGTATTCCTGTTTCGTAAAGTAGTTACGGATATAGTGATGCCCTGGGGAATGGACGAAATGAATGGAGAGGAGTCGAGTATAGTCACGTGCTGTATAATTGAAAGACCAGGTGCGGGAATATACGTAATATCCGAGGAACGTGTGAAGCATAGTTCCGAATACAGATGGCCTATCTGTTCCCCTCTTCTGAATAGAGATGGCCCATCTGTTCCCCCCTCCCCTCCCGTCTTCCGTGCGTCGGTCCGAGAGGAATACTGGCAATCAGTTTTCTACATACCCTGCTAATTCGTCTGCCCATTTTTTACGTAGTTTCGTCCCATTATTTATTTCTGGTCATATCTTGTAAGTGTATTAGTTAATTTGTTTCGTGTCTGTGTATTTCGTAAATCTGTATTCCTCTTCCAGCCTTTAGCTACTTGGATTAAACTTGATTGATTGATTGAATACGAGACCAATAGGAAAACTAGTCGATTAGTCCTTATTTATCTAATTTTCAGACAAGATACAACGCTGCGAAGCTATCTGTAGTAGACCGGAACGCCCGACAAGCTAGCGTTGTTGAAACCCTGGAACGCAACCTGGAGCTTCTCTGCCTTACTGGAGTCGAAGATAAATTGCAAGAAAATGTGAGGTCAACGCTTGAACTACTCAGAAATGCTGGGATAAAGGTAAGTGACCCAATGTCAGAAGTGTCGTAATATTTACACATGGATGCGCAATTTTAACAGAAATAAAATAACAAATTACAGAACAATTTTGTTTCTGTAGAACCTAACACTATAAACATGAACCTGAACTGAAAGTGGTTTGCAACGTTACTTCAAAGAAAAAATTACACTTAAAGTTTAACTGAACAGGCAACTTATTTTTACATCTTAGATTCAAATACATTGAATTATTACAACACCTATTGGGGATTTTCATTCTGTCCACAGTAGTCTTCAGTAGGGACGTTGGGAACGTGGACGCTTTCCCATGGTGAATCCGTCCACAATTTGCCCGCGAAAATCACTGCACTATCACTGTCACTAGCTAGCACTAGTTTTTGGCACTGCAGACTGCAGACACTTCTTTGTTTATTTGATACACAATTTATTTTCTCGTTTGCTGCTGGTATTGTTGCCAAATGTTCCAGGCACCATAGAGATATCACAAAAACGGGAAGAGCGTCAAGCACAATGGGATAATCGATTATTTGGAAATATCAGAAAAACAAACTAACGCTTTTTCATCGGGTTTTCAAGATTATTTAAGCGAACAAGTGATGGGTAACTAGACTGTCGTATCCTAGCCCTTTTCGGTTAAACTTTAAAGGATCCGTCTTGCTTCTTCTGCCTTTCATGGCATCCCTAGCTCGCTGGAATTGTAAGCTTCTGAAATCCCCACCTTCCGCCATTGTTTCGTTTTTTCCACGATCTTTTAGCGCTTTTTCGACCGAGCCGTGTTTTGTCAGTCACGCAACGCAAACTTGTAGAAAGCTTCGGGTGTCCGCCGACAGTTCCTACACACATAGGGATATAAGAAGCTTCGAAGTTTTGTTTTTCGTTTTGGAATACCTGGTAGACTGTAGGGTCTGTTATCTGTTTTGGACTTCTTTTATTTTGCTTGTTTTCCCCTTTTTTAACCATGGCGCTTTTCGTTTTCAAATATTTTGCGTCCAGCCGCGTCTGAGAGCGGTAAGACTTGATTGAGTTGACAAGCGCTAATAAGAATATCTCTAATTTGATGTCGAAAGTAATGGTCTTATCGAAAACGGCATTTCTGAGCCATTTTATCGTGAATAGATCATCTCTAGTAAGAGTTGCGCTTTAAAAGGCCATAACACGAAATTTGTGGATTTTTACAATAATGTTATTTTGTCTTAGTTATTTTGTTATGAATTTTATTTCGGTTGTTGACTTCAATGGTTTACCTTTTATTTTGACTACGAATTTGATTTTAACAATTGTTGTATATATTACCTGACAAAGGTCAAACAATTTGGTTGGACAACCACGAAATGTTGTACCTGAATTATACAATAAATCTAATCTAACAGAAATATTCCGTAACGTCGACGGATGGGATCGACTAAAAAGAGGCACGGCGGGGCTTGCCGCAGGAGGCACGAGTAGTAAAAAGAGATTAGCAACTAGTAGAAGTAGAGAAGTAATGGATCGTCTAAAAACGGGAAGGGAACGGAACGACACGGTGCAGGAGGAACGCGTACTAAAAACGGGAACAACGTACTACAATCGGGAACATTGCACCAGGAGGAACACTTCGAAAAGGGGGAACGCTGCACCATCCTTCCTGTTTTTTTTTTTTTTTAATAAAAATGGGAATGCAGGCCTGTTCTTTTGCACTTGGGTTTCACTTTCATGAGAACCAATTACTAAAAGCGGGAGTACGTTAAAGAACATGGGTCCTGCATTCCCGTCTCTAGTAGTTGGTTCTCATGAAAAAGGAACCAAGTGTCAAGAACAGGGGTCCTGCATTCCCGTTTTTGGGATCCCAAAACGTAAGTGGAGGGATACCTATGACATCGCAAAAGTTGTCCGTCTGTCCGTCCGTCCGTCCATCCGTCCGTCCGTCCGTCCGTCCGTCCGTCCGTCTGTAAGCACGATAACTCTCGAAGGGAGTGAGATATTTTGATGAAACTTGGTGTGAGGATTCGTTGGGTCGTCGGACCAGTCAAGTTCGTAGATGGGCTATGTAGCCCTACATTTAGGGGTGGGGGAGGGGGTTTAAATTAAGGGGCAAACAAAATATTTTGAAACAGCTAATGTGATAGTCGATTACGGGGTAAGAAGACATGCTGAGCACGATGGTGAAAACTATTTTGTCATCGGACGAGTAGTTCGCCCGGAATCCGGCCAAAACCGGAAAGTTTGTTAAAAGTAAAAGTTTTATTTGAAGTTGATTAGATGTTCGATTTAGGGGTAGGAAGACATGCTGAAGACGATGGTGAAAACCATTTTCTCGAAGGATAAGTAGTACGCCCGGAATCCGGCCGAAACCGGAAAGTTTGTTAAAATTAGAAGTTTTATTTCGAGTTGATAGTTTGATAGTCGATTTTGGGGTAAGAAGACATGCTGAGCACGATGGGGAAACTCATTTTGTCATCGGACGAGTAGTTCGCCCGGAATCCGGCCAAAACCGGAAAGTTTGTTAAAAGTGAAAGTTTTATTTGAAGTTGATAAGATGTTCGATTTAGGGGTAGGAAGACATGCTGAAGACGATGGTGAAAATCATTTTCTTGACGGACAAGTAGTTCGCCCGGAATCCGGCCAAAACCGGAAAATTTGTTAAAAGCAAAAGTTCGAGTAGATGACAGATTAAGGGGTAAGAAGGGAGGCTGAGTCGGTTTATGACGATGTTTTTTTACCCGGACATATAATTTTTCCGGAATCCGGTTGTAACCGGATTTTTTTTTAAGTCAAACTTTTATTCAAAGTTGATTAGATGTTCTTTATAGGGATAAGGAGATACGCTGGTTTTGTTTCTGTATTTTTTTTGTTTGCTGGGCTAGTAGTTCGCTCGGAAATCGGCAGGAAGTCCCGGTCAGTATCGTCAAAATAGATATGGTTTATAGAGGTATATCTGAACTTGGTTTTCTCTGATAATTAGCCTGTCCAAGACTGGATCTGGCGAAGACAAGACTCGATTGTCTGAATCCAATATTAGATTTTTGGGATCCCATCGACACCTTTGGTCTTGTTAGTACTTGAGAACAAGGGCGCAGCATAAAACGCGATTAAGTTCCGTTCCCTTCCCGTTTTAGTCGATCCCAGAAGTAAGTGAGAGTTCGTAACTCCAGAGCCTAACAGAAGGCAGGTCAGAACATTGTTCCTTCCCCTCACTCCAAAGCCTGAAAGGACCCTTTTAATTTTCGTTCCTCTTTTTAGTCGCCTCCTACACTGAGCGTGTTCCACCCTTCTAAGAATAGTAACTATTAGTCACTATTTCCGTTCCAGTTTCACGAAAAGCTACTACGCTGACATTCCAGTCTTCTCGAAATAGTAACTAATAGTAACTATTTGCTTACCATGCTCGGGAGCGTATTAAGCACTACTATTATACGTAATTGTATAATAGTAGTGACACTTATGACGAATTATTGTTGTACTTGTCAATTTAATTCGCGTTCGTAGTTTTAATAAATTGTATTTTAAACCGTGAATTGTATATATAAATCACAGGTTACCATTGTAAATATATCCCTTGGTTGATCTTTTTATTTGTAATAACATGTCCAGCACTATTTTTTTTTTGTAAAAGATATTTATGGATAAACCGATAAATAAACTGAATTGTACATTGTAACTACGCATACTGTAACGGGATTGGTCGGATTTGGCCACTGCATGATATTCTGCTAGAAAATAGAAAAATCCCTCGACAGATTCTCTTATGTGATATCTAGTGAAACTGCGCCTCCTCATGTTGCGAAACTTCTGACAGTGCGAAGATTCTATAAAGCTTGAAATCTGAGGAAAGAGCCGACAGAACTCTGATAACAGCGGCTTCTACAGTTCCAGTTCTCCTTCTTCAGTAGCTTGAAAGGATGGATGCGAGCCAGGATCAGCTTCGCTGTCTTACTTGAGTCAGACATTGGACTGCAAGCTCCATTGTTAGCCTTAAAAAAGGTCGGAAAAGGTTGCTAACCTCCCAGTGGATTGGGTAAAGGAGGGGGGGGGGGCATCCCAGGCACATTTCGTATCGAGGGACGCGAAATAGCCGGATGCTAGAAATTCTCCACAACGTCCCATCTCAGCTTCCCCGCACATCACGGCTTGTCCCTTCTTCTAGAGTAACTTTAGTGTTTTTGTGTTCTTTTTCAGTTTTTCAACAGGTTATAAAAATCAAAAATCAAAATAAAATAAAATAGATTTAGCGAAAGAACGGCATCGTCTTGTTCAGTTTAAACTCCTCTCCCTCACACGCTTTAAATTTTTCATTTCACAGTTGCGATAAAATAATGGAAATAAAATGAAATTTATGTATTATTGTTAGAATGTTTACTGGAGCAAAAATTCAGCGAATACAAATTTAAAAAAAAGTTAAAGACCAGTGTGGTCTTACAATAGTCCATTGGTAGTGGGTTTGCAATACCCCATTGTGTCCGTTGCCAAGAAGAATAAAGAAGCCGAATTAGAGTTTGAAGGATCTAAACTTATTTCGATCCGCAAAACCTCTCTCTGGAAGGGGGTGGGGAGCTACGGAGCCTCGCTCCCGCTGCAACATAGCTTATCACTTTAACACCATCGATAACTGGCAGAAAAGATTTCGGGCGCTGAGATATTTTTTTTATTTTTTTTCAGTTCACTTTATTCAAAAAACATGCGACGGACAGAGCTGATTATTAGTTTTGTTGTCATAAAACAGTCAGTAATTTATTTCCGAAAGGAGATTCGTATAAAGCATTGAGAAAAGACAATAGTTGCTTTTTTGCACATACGATGGTATCTGATATCACGGTTAAAGCCGTTTTTGCAGTTATCGTGCTATTTGATATCACGGTCAAAAGGTATTTTTGCAGTTATCGTGGTATCTGATATTCAGATACCACGGTCCGACCGTGGTAACTGATCGTCGTATCTGAAAAGTCATCTCAGTTTTTGTCAATTGGTGGAAAGAAGTTTGACACTTTAGTGATGTGACTGAATATCAGTTTTTTGGGATCCCAAAACGTAAGTGGAGGGATACCTATGACATCGCAAAAGTTGTCCGTCTGTCCGTCCGTCCGTCTGTAAGCACGATAACTCTCGAAGGGAATGAGATATTTTGATGAAACTTGGTGTGAGGATTCGTTGGGTCGTCGGACCAGTCAAGTTCGTAGATGGGCTTTGTAGCCCTACATTTAGGGGTGGGGGAGGGGGTTCAGATTAAGGGGCAAACAAAATATTTTGAAACAGCTAATGTGATAGTCGATTATGGGGTATAGACATGCTGAGCACGATGGTGAAAACAATTTTGTCATCGGACAAGTAGTTCGCCCGGAATCCGGCCAAAACCGGAAAGTTTGTTAAAGTAATGGTTTTATTTGAAGTTAATTAGACGTTCGATTTAGGGGTATGAAGACATGCTGAAGAGATGGTGAAAACCATTTTCTCGACGGACAAGTAGTTCGCCCAGAATCCGGCCGAAACCGGAAAGTTTGTTAAAATTAAAGGTTTTATGTCGAGTTGATTAGATGTTCGATTTAGGTAATAAGACATGCTGAACACTTATGTGAACACAATTTTCTACCCGGACATGTAGTTCGTCCGGAATCCGGCGAAAACCGGAAAGTTGGTTAAAAGTAAAAGTTTAATTTGAAGTTGATTAAAAGTTTGATTTACGGGTAAAAAGACATGCCGAACACGGTGGTGAAAATCATTTTCTCGCCGGACAACTAGTTCGCCCGGAATCCGGCCAAAACCGGAAAATTTGTTAAAAGCAAAAGTTCGATTAGACGACAGATTAAGGGGTAAGAAGAGAGGCTGAATCGGTATATGACAATGATTTTATACCCGGACATATAATTATTCCGGAATCCGGTTGTAACCGGATTTTTTTTTAAGTCAAACTTTTATTCAAAGTTGATTAGATGTTCTTTATAGGGATAAGGAGATACGCTGGTTTTGTTTCTGTATTATTTTTTTTTGCTGGACTAGTAGTTCGCTCGGAAATCGGAAGAAAGTTTTGGTCAGTATCGTCAAAATAGATATGGCCTATAGAGGTATATCTGAAATTGGTTTTCTCTGATGATTAGCCTGTCCAAGACTGGATCTGGCGAAGACAAGACTCGATTGTCTGAAACAAATATTAGATTTTTGGGATCCCATTGACACCTTTGGTCTTATCTTTTGGGATAACTTCGAAAAGTGCAATTTGGGCAATAGTCGTGTTTGCAGAGTAACCGTATATCAGATACCACGGTAACTGCAAAAACGATGAATTGCAGATCCAGTTACCGTGGTAACAGATACCATGGTATCTGCAAAAACGCAACGAATAAAGAATAGAAATTCACGCTCTTCTTTCTTCAGGTTTGGATGTTGACTGGCGACAAGTTGGAAACGGCGACTTGTATCGCAAAGAGTTCAAGGCTTGTATCCCGAACGCAAGCTATTCACACTTTTGCTGACGTAAGCACTCGTGCGGAAGCTCATCAGGAATTGAACGCTTTTAGAAGAAAACAGGACTGCGCACTAGTCATCCAGGGTCAGTCGCTTGAGGTAAGTCTACTAATACAGTAGCAAAAATAGGCCCTGGAAGCCGTTCGACTGAAACACTGTTCGTTATTCATCCTTGTGGCGTGGAGAGTGCCTAATACATTCTGTAAAGGTGAAGGGCTCCTCGTTCCCATTTCCAACCACGGGTAAGGTAAGGTACAGTTTTATTGACAACTGCGAAAAAACTGAAGTTGCATAAAAGCGACAGATTCGTTAATCTTGATTGATTTCTAAACAAATTATTAGAACCCCTAGCCTAAGATGTTACATTTAAAAACAAACTAACAACTTCATCACAAGAATTTTAGGGAAAGATAATTAACAATCAAAACAAACGAAAATACAAATACCAACACAAGAATTTTAGGACAACAGACAAACATCGAAAAAAGGAGAAACAGCTTGTGGTAGTATAGTGTTATCTTTCGCCAATCACAAAAAAAAAGAATCTAAAAATCGAACAGAAGAAATGTAATTGTTAGATAACATATACTTTTTGAGAGTCATTTAAAAAACTTTTCCATCTTCAGACACTAATAATATTGTGCAGTGAGTTTCATATTTGTATACCTGTTTGACGAATAGAACAAGACCAAAGGTTTCGGTGGGATCCCAAAAAATTAATATTTGATCCAGACAACTGGGTGTTGTCTTCGCCAGCTCCAGTCTTCGCC
This sequence comes from Branchinecta lynchi, assembly GCA_023053575.1. Lineage (NCBI taxonomy): Eukaryota > Metazoa > Arthropoda > Branchiopoda > Anostraca > Branchinectidae > Branchinecta > Branchinecta lynchi. The sequence continues at coordinate 14,847,707 of JAKZAP010000017.1, read as the reverse complement.
AGGCTAATCATTAGAGAAAACCAAGTTCAGATATACCTCTATAAGCCATATCTATTTTGACGATACTGACCGAAACTTCCTGCTTTACTTCTGCCGAAGTTTCGGTTTTGGCCGAATTCCGAGCGAACTACTTGTCCAGCAAAAAAAGAAAATTCAGAAGCGAATTCAGCATACGGTATCTCCGTATCCCTGTAAAGAACATCTAATCAATTTAAAATAAAACTTTAGCTTCTAAAAAAATAACGGTTATAACCGGATTCCGGACGAATTATATGTCCGGCAAAAAAATGATTGTCATGTACAGATTCTGCGTCTCTTCTTACCCCTAAATCTGTCATCTAATCAACTTCAAATAAAACTTATCACTTTTAACAAATTTTCCGGTTTTGGCCAGATTCTGGTTGAATTAGTTGTCCGGGTGAAAATGCTTTTCACATAAGTGTTCTGCATGTCTGCTTGCCCCTAAATCGAACATTTAATCAACTTCAAATCAAACTTTTACCAACTTTCGGCTTTTGCCGGATTCCGGACAAACTACTCGTCCGGCGAGAAAATGGTTTTCATCGTCGTCTTCAGCATGTATTCTTTCCCGTTAACAAAACATTAAATCAACTTCAAATGAAACTTTTACTTTTAATCAACTTTCTGATTTCTCCGGATTCCGGGCGAACTACTTGTCGGACGAGAAAATATTTAGCATATTCATGTTCAGCATGTCTTCTTGCCCCATAATTGACTATCACATTAGCTTTTTTAAATATTTTGTTTGCCCCTTAATTTGAACCCCCTCCCCCACCCCTAAATGTAGGGCTACAGAGCCCATCTACGAACTTGACCTTACCCTGGCCCCAAAGAGTCCTCACACGAAGTTTCATCAAAATATCTCATTCCCTTCGCGAGTTATCATGCTAACAAACGGACAGACAGACGGACGGACAACTTTTATGATGTCATAGGTATCCCTCCACTTACGTTTTGGGATCCCAAAAACTAAATCTTGTACAAGAATAACGATTGGTAGAAAGATTCGGGAATACAGTTAGATATTTTTATTGATCTAACTCGTAGCGCCGACATGGCACTAAATACATCGACCATTCTATATAATTATTACATAAAAGAGAATAAATCATTTGGAATTCACTCGTTTTGTTTTTCTGAGAGTCCTTGCACTCCTGTTCCAGTTGAAGAAGAAACAGCTCCTAAGCACTAATTCTCGCATCTCTCCGTTTCCAACTTTGTTAAGCATCGCCAACAAACAGAGCCTCTGATTGGTTTGAAACAGTTCTTACCTCCGATTGAGCCTATCCTACCTCGCGAGGGGCGGGGCTTAACTGTGAATAAGTTATCCAATGGAACACTTGATTTGTCTAGGGATGCTAGAGGTTTTAAACACACTATTTATTAACACACTAACCTAAGCCTCGTTTGTGTTGCATGCTGCAGGTCCACTTCTCGGCCGATTCCGGACTGATTCTTTCTACATCCGTTTTTGCACTGCAGCGCTTCCGAGGAAGACGGCAGCGCTTCTCGAGAATCACGGACTTGCTCCCCGACCAAGTCCGTGTTTCCTGCAAGATGCTGCAGCGCTGCCGCTTCAACCAAGAAGAAAGTGAATCCAAAACGCATATTATGCAAACGCAAAGAAGTGCTGCAGCAGCGATGCGGCAGCGCAGTTGCAACAAAAACGAGGCTCTAATCATAAAAGCACATAACATGACTCTCTTGCCAGTGGCACGGTACTATTCAGTCATTCCAAACCAGCTTCTCTCCTCGATGTAGATGTTTACTGGGGGTCCCGTCAGTACCGCAACACGTCAGTTGACATAAACGTCAGTTCGCCACAGAATTCCGTCAGTATGCCAACATTTTCCGACAGTTCGCCTACACGTCAGTTGACCCCCAAAAATCCGTCAGTTGATCAACACGTCACTTCATCAACACGTCAGTTGACCAACACGTCAGTTGGCCAACACGTCAGTTGCCCTACACGTCAGTTGACCAAACGTCAGTTCGCCTACTGTCAGTTGACATAAACGTCAGTAGACCTACACGTCAGTTCACCTAATCCTAAAATCCGACAGTTCAGCTACACGTCAGTTCGTCTACCGTCAGTTCGGCTACCGTCACTTCACATAAGCGTCAGTTGGTATAAACGTCAGTTGACATAAACGTCAGTTGGCATAAACGTCAGTTGGCATAAACGTCAGTTCACACACATTTTCCGGAAGTTTGCTCACATGTTGTTGTCGACGGGATAGTTACGGAAGCTCGCCCAGGGGATTAATAAGAGAAGCCGACAATTCACTTTTAATGAGGGCAAAAATTAAGTCAGGAGGCTCTCGTCAATTCTGACAGTTTTGGTTCACGTTACGAAAGAAAGAATACGGTTGGTAGACACCAGGGAAAACTCTCATTGTAATTGATAGCTTCGCTAAGCTGGGGTCAGGGAGGCGAATAAGGACAGTCGGTTCTGATAAATGTATTTTGAAGAGAGCTAGCTTACAACTTCAAGATATAAATACTAATTGCTGGGCAACTAAAACACAATTAGATTTTTATGGCACTTGCAGCTCCGCCATATACCGATCACTTTTTGGTCTGTCAGGCCACTGTTCTCGAGTAGGGTACTTCCAGAAGTTCTAGGACGATGAAACTTGGCAAGCATATTAGGGACCCGACCAAACTAGCTTGGAAATAGTCACTTGACCGATCCGACCATCGTGGAGGGAGGGGGAGGTGGCGAAATCCAGAAAACAGGGGCATGCATAACTTTCGAAGAGGTGATCGGATCTTAATGAAACTTGATATCTGGAAAGACCTTGTGTCTCAGATATCTCATATCAAGTCCGGACCGGATCCGATGAATCGGGGGGGGGGGGGAGTTGGAGGGGGGAACTGGAAATCGTGTGAAACTCTTAGAGTGGAGCGATCCGGATGAAACTTAGTGGCAAGAACAAGAACAAGCTCTAGATAAACACCTGACAGAACAGGATCGGATTCGGACACTATGGGGGGAGCTGGAGGGGGGTTCCGGAATTCCGGCGATCCGTAGTTAATATACTTCTAGGTGGACTAGGACGATAAAACTTGGTAGGCATATCAGGGACCCGACCAGATTAACTTGGAAACAGTCACTCCCCCATCCGACAGTCGTGGGGGAGGGGGAGACGGCGGAATCCGGGAATTAGTGGCATGCATAACTTTCGAACGGGTTATCGGATCTTAATGAAACTTGATATCTTGAAAGATCCCATGTCTCAGATGTCCCGTTTCAAGTCCGGACTAGATCCGATCAACTGGGAGGGGGGGGGTGTTGGAGGGGAGAACCGGAAATCTTGTGACGCGCATAGAGTGGAGCGATCACGATGAAACTTGGTGGGAAGTACAGGCACAAGTCCTAGGTACGTCACTGACAGAATCGAACCGGATTCGAGGGGAAGGGGGGGGGGGTGTCCGGAATGATCGTGAGTTAAGGTACTTCCAGATGTGCTAGGACCATAAAACTTTGCTGGAGTATTAGAAACTTGACATCATTGGGTTAGAGATCACCATTCCTTAAAGAACTCATCTTAACCGCAAAATACAAAAAATACTTTTAAGCAAATTTACTTTTTCACGATCGCCATGTACATGATCCTTTTTGCCTCAAGGGTTTTTCTTAGAAATTAATTTTCAGCACCCTTATAGTGCGAATCTTAACCAGAAAGTGGAAACAATACTTCTGACCATCACTTTCATCTGACCCAGCCTTGCAAGTGCCATTTGAGCTTCCAGCTCTTACTTTTGAGATCCCAAAACTTACGTGGAGGGATACCTATGACATCGCAAAAGTTGTCCGTCTGTCTGTCCGTCCGTCTGTAAGCACGATAACTCTCGAAGGGGATGAGATATTTTGATGAAACTTAGTGTGAGAATTCGTTGGGTCGTCGGACAAGTCAAGTTTGAAGATGGGCTTTGTAGCCCTACATTTAGGGGTGGGGGAGGGGTTTCAAATTAAGGGGCAAACAAAATATTTTGAAACAGCTAATGTGATAGTCGATTATGGGGTAAGAAGACATGCTGAACACGATGGTGAAAATCATTTTGTTATCGAACAAGTAGTTCGCCCGGAATCCGGCCCAAACCCGAAAGTTTGTTAAAAGTAAAAGTTTTATTGTAAGCCGATTAGATGCTCGATTTAGGGGTAGAAAGACACGCTGAACACGGTGGTGAAAACCATTTTCTCGACCGACAAGTATTTCGACCGGAATCCGGCCCAAACCGGAAAGTTTGTTAAATTTAAAAGTTTTAGTTGAAGTTGATTAGATGTTCGATTTAGGGCAAGAAGACATGCTGAACACTTATGTGAAAACAATTTTCTATCCAGACATGTAGTTCGCCCGGAATCCGGCCAAAACCGGAAAATTGGTAGAAGTTAAAGTTTTATTTCTAGTTGATTAGATAACAAGGGGTAAGAAGAGATGCTGAATCCGTGTGTGACAATCATATTTTACCCGGACATATAGTTCAACCGGAATCCGGCTGGACTCGGAAAATGTGTTATAAGCTAAATTTTTATTTGAAGTTGAGTAGATGTTCATTATTGGGGAAAGAAGATACCCAGAGTTCATTTTTGAGCTTTCTTTTTTTTTCGCTGGACAATTAGTTCTGGAGTTTGGCCGAAATCGGGAAATTGGCGGTAGTAGAAGGAAGTTTTTCTCAGATGATTAGCTATTTGGCCTTAATCTGTTTCTGAATTTTAATTGTAAGAATGTTCAAGGAGTCTGGCGATGACTGGATCTGGCTAAGACAAGACCCAGTTGTCTGGATCAGATACTGAATTTTTGGGATCCCATCGAAACCTTTGGTCTTGTTTGTCATCGCTGAGGGATAGCTAGGCCTATGAGACTAATGATTGCGTCATCAGTTCACACAAAATATGTTTTTGGAATATAAACTTTTTAAATCCACGATGAGTTGACTACTTCCCCACGATGGTCGGATCGGGTAAGTAAGCGACTTAGGGTTTTTACAGAAAACACATACATCTTAAAATTTTTTGTCTGCGACACACTGTTGTTTGGAAAGTAATCTGGTCGATTTTTACCATGAAGGAGTCTGATTTTCGAAATTTTTGACTGCGGCATAAAGTTTTAAAACAGTCTGGTTCACTCTGTGCTAAAACTGTATGTATTTAAGTAGAAAAATATTTATTTTCAATTTTTTTTTGTAAATAATGCATACAGCGGGTACGCCAGCTACGATGCTTTGGCAGCGATATTTGGCCCTTCTTGGCAAGGGTCCTCGTCAGGCTGTCAATGTTCATCCCTGCCAATGAATCGTAGCAGACGTACCCGTTGTATGCATTATTTGAATATATTTTTCAAAGTCAGCTTGGGCTCAAGGAATATTTTTTTTGTATGGCACTTGCAGCCTCTGGCTCAAGTGCCATATACCGATCATAATTCCGTCCGTCGGTCTGTCGGTCGGTCCGGTTTTTTTGTCACATTTTTTCGAATTAGGGTACTTCCCGATGTACTAGGACAATGAAACTTGGCAGGCATATCAGCAACCTAACCAAACTAACCTGGAAATAATCAGTTTCCCAATCCGACCATATTGAGGGAGTGGAGGGCTGTGCGAACTTGAAGATTGAGGGCAGTTTGTCACACTTCTTCGAGTTCGGGTACTTCCAGATGTGCTAGGACCATGAAACTTGGCAGGCATATCAGGGACCCGACCAAACAAACTTAGAAATAATCAGTTTTCCGATCCGATCATATCGGGGGGGGGGGGGGAGAGGGCGGGGGAATCCGGGAAATTGAGCAGTGTGTAACTTCCGAACGGGTGATCGGATTGGAATGAAACTTAGTAACTGAGTAGATTCTATATGTCTGATGTCCCGTTTAAAGTCTTGACCATATTCGATAGCTAGGGGGGAGTTGGGGGGGGGGGAGACCGAAAATCTCGAGAAACGGTTAGAATGGAGGGATCGGAGTGAAACTTACTGGGAAGAACAAACATCTGCTCCAGGTTAATCTTTACACAGTTGGACTGGATCCGGACACTTGGGGGGTGGGGGTGTAGGGGGTTTCCCGGAATTCCAGTTTCTGGGGATTTTCATGACGTAACTTGGCAGGCATATCAGGGACCCGTTCAAACTGACTTGGAAATAGAAAAAAAATCTTCGATATGATAATCTTAGGGGGGAGTGGAGGGACGGAAATCCTGAATATTGAGTCATGCGCAACTTTGGAACGGGCGATCGGATTCGAGTGAAATTTAATAAATGAACAGAGGACATATCCCTGTGGCGATCTTCGTCATTTCCGGATCGGATCCGACAACTGTTGAGGGGGGGGGGGGAATACTAGACCCGCTTAGACTGGTGTGATCGGGATCGAACATTGTAGAATAACAAACAGATGCTCTGGGCATCATTTACAGAACCGGATTGGCTCCGGGTATTGTGGGTGAAGTTGGAGGGGGGGGGGGGATTCCGGTGATCGCGAGTTAAGGTACTTCCAGATGAGCTAGGATGACGAAACTTCGCTGGAATATTAGATATTCAACAAGATTTGCTTATAAATAGCTACTTCCCAAATCCGACTATTACCGTATCAACCTTGACCGCAAAGTAAGAAAAATACTTTTAAGCAAAATATGTATGCTCATGGTCCCCATCAGCCAAGTGTCATTTTTGCCTCAAGGGTTTTGCTTACAAAGTTCTAGCCCCCTTACAGCGCGCATCTTAACCGCAAAGTTCTTTTGATGAAAAATATATCTTAACCCCTGCAAGTGCCATATGAGCTTACAGCTCTTGTTTTGTTTTTATGAATTTTTCGGAACTATTGGAATAATAGCTATTTCTGGGGAGAAAATTTATTGATGTTAGGCTCTAATGTGGAAAATGTGGCTCTATATTAGAAACTTTTTATTTTAGCAGACAGAAATATATTTTTTTTACTTTTTTAATTTATTCTGAAGGGGGAGCTTGAAAGTAAAAGGCTCATTTAGAACTAACTTGTGAATGGGACTAGTGATTGCATTACTATCAATTCAATTCAAAAAAATTCTAGTTTTATCTACTATTTTGGAGGGCTACTACTTTTTGGGATCCCGCACCTATGACTTCGTAAGAGTTGGCCGTCTCTCCTCTGTTAGCACGATAACTCTCGTAGGAGTTGAGATATTTCGTTCAAATTTGGCATAAAGAATCTATGGGTCAAAGTACAGATCGATTTCGAAGATGGGGTCTGAAGCCCTATATTTAGGGGTCGGGAGGGGGTCAAATTAAGGGACGAAAAAATATTTTAGAATCTAATAAGATAATCGATTCAGAGATAAGGAGAAATGCTGAATCCGAATATGAAAATTATTTTCTCGCCGGACAAGTAGTTCACCGTGAATCCGGCAAAAACAGGAAAATTTCTGAAAAAGAAATGTTTAATCTGAAGTAAATTAGAGGTTCAATTTAGGGGTAAGAAGACACACTGAACACGTATTAAACAATTTTTTTTTTTCGCCGGACAAGTAGTTCGCCTGGGATCCGGCCCAAACCGGAAAATTTGTATAATATAAAAGTTGTATTTGAGCTTGATTAGATGTTCAATTCAGGCTTAAGAAGACATGCTGCATCCGCATATGGCAATTATTTTCTACCCGGACATATTCTCCCGGAATCCGGCTGAAAAAGTAAAGTTTTGAAAAAGTAAACGTTTTTATCTGAAGTTGATTAGAGGATGGGTGTAGTGGTAAGGAGGCATGCTGAACCTATTTGTCAATATTCCACGCCGGACAAATAGTTCGGGCTCCGGCCAAAGCCTGAAGATTCGTTAAAAGTTAAAGTTTTATCCGTAGTATATTGTAAGGTGGTATATAGTACATAACGGACAAGAAGCTCGCCAAGAACCAGGCAGAAACCGGAAAATATGTGAGCAGTAAGGCAGCTGGAAGTTTTGATCAATTTCGTCAAAGTATATACGACTTATAGGAGTAAACACGCAAGCTGAATCCACGTCTCTCTGTTTCTAAATTCCAGTTAAAATTGGTTGGCGAAGACCGGATATTTATCTACAAGATCCAACTGTCTGGATCAGATATGAAATTTGTGGGATCCCGTCGAAACCTTTGGTCTTGTTTGAAGACAATAGAGGAAGCACTGGCCAAGAGCCAAGAGAAAAGAGTTCGTCCCTCACTGTTTCCGGTACCCGTTCGGAAAAGATTGAGAATCACTGGCACATTTTGGTCCTTCACCTTGCGATGGTTGTTAAGCCCTTATTTGTGTTTAATTATACGTTCACCTCATATTTTTCAGTTTTCGTTTTACTAGCCCCGTCTGCCGCATCTGATTGCAAGCTCCCGGTGATTCTTAACTAATTTTACCCTCATCAATATGCGCAAATGTCGGCTTCTTTTTATTAATCCCCTGGGTTTTATTCCCTCTGCTTAATTGCTTTCGGTGACCCAGTCGACTTCGAACTAATAGGCGGGTCTGAATCTCTGGGGGTGGTGACGGATTTTGTAGGCGAAGTGACGTTTATGTCAACTGACGTTTATGTCAACTGACGTTTATGTCAACTGACGGTAAGCGAACTGACGTGTAGGGGAACTGACGTGTAGCTGAACTGACGTGTTGACGAACTGACGGATTTCTAAAATAGGTGAACTGACGGTGACTGAACTGACGTTTATGTCAACTGACGTTTATGTCAACTGACGGTAGGCGAACTGACGTGTAGTGCAACTGACGTTTAGGTGAACTGACGTGTAGTCGAACTGACGTGTAGTGGAACTGACGTGTAGGGGAACTGACGTGTTGACGTACTGTCGGATTTTTATGGCACTTGAGCTTACTCAAGTGCCATATAGCGATTGTTATTTCTGTCCGTCAGTCGGTCTGTCGGTCTGTCGGTCCCGGTTTTGCTAGTTCGGGCACTTCCAGATAAGCTAGGACGATGAAACTTGGCAGGCATATCAGGGACCGGACCAGCTCAACTTAAAATTAATCATTTCTTCAATCCGACTTTCCCCGGATCCGGGAGTCCGGAAACTATAAAGCAAAAGTGGAGCGAAAAGTAGCAAAAAAAAGGGCTGCCCGAGTGCGGGAGCGAACCAGGAACCTCTGAGTTACAAGTCCAACGCTCTACCAACTGACCCACGAGTCCATGTATGAGATAGCGAATGCGGGACTACAAACAAAGTGGATAATCTAAACAAATTACATTGTTAGGATAATGAAACTTGTCAGGAATATTGGATGTATTAGGGAGCGTATGCGGGAGTATATATTGTTAAAAGATTGACGACCTGATTAACCTGGACATAGTCAAGAAACATAAATAATAGTTTGGGCACTTCCACGCAAGCTAGGACGATGAAACTTCGCAGGCATATCAGGGACCCGACCAGACTAAGTTGGAAATAGTCACTTGCCCGATCCGACCATCGTGGGGGAGGGGGCGGAATCCGGAAAATAGGGACATTCATCACTTTCGAACGGGTGATCGGATCTTAATGAAACTTGATATCTGGAAAGATCTCGTGTCTCAGATGTCTCATTTCGAGTCCGGACCGGATCCGATGAATCTTGGGGGTGGGTCTTGAGGGGAGTGGAGGGACGGGGAATCCGGAAAAATTTGGAAAAATTAAATATTTTAGCTTACGAACGGGTCGTCGGATCTTAACGAAACCGAGGGGTTGCTCACTCCCAAAAACGATGTACACCAAGTGGCGCGTGCCGCGGTGCCGAGCCGGTGCCTTGTCGGTGCCGCGGTGCCGTGCCGGTGCCGAGCCGGTGCCGCGGTGCCGTGCCGGTGCCGAGCCGGTGCCGAGCCGGTGCCGTGCCGGTGCCAAGCCGGTGCCGCGGTTTTTTTACTTCAAATTACAGTATTGTGATAAAGCACGATTTCTGATGTACATGTAAACAAATTTCATCAGATATTGGCCGAGAATGAAGTCGGCAATGTGTGTTGAATACAAGAGCTAGCAGCTCATATGGTACTTGCAAGGCTGGGTCAGAGGATGAAATTTAGGAATTTGTAAATTCTTGGGTTTCTTGTGTTTAATTATAAGCCATACCCTTGAAATAAGAATGATTGTGGGCCCTTGGAAATCAAGAGAATGATCTGGTGAGAAGTATTTTATTTTTGCACTTTAAGGGCACTAGAAATTCATGTGAAAGCAAAACCCTTTAGGCAAAAGTGACTATGGGCTCATGGGGATCACGTAGTTGTATATTTTGCTCAAACTAATGCAACCTATAATACTAATGCAACCTACTTCCGTAATCATTACATATATTTCTAAACCCGGAGACCCACGTTTCGTGCGGTACATTCTAACCCCTCTAACAAAACCTCGCTGATTTTCTCACTTGCCGTGTTTTGCTACCTTCGATGTGTATCACGCTGTCGACGGTTCGAGACGGTTGCGCGACGGTTGTCTGCGAGAATTTTTTCCATCAGGAAAATCGGTTATGCAAATTGTTTCCCTGTTTCGCTAGAAGTCAACGGGTCTCGGAAAAGGCTTAAAACAGCCAAAACAGTTAGTTATTTATTGAAAGCACAGCATAGTTAAAGTATTCAAATACTTTAAAATACTGTAAGTTGAAGAGTGATTAGTGCGAGGGGTCCTTTAAGGGAGCTGGAAATTCATTTTGAAGCAAAACCCTTGTTTCACAAATAATCATGGGCTCATGGGGATCATGAAAATATATGTTTTGCTCCAAAGTATTTTCTGTACTTTGTGGTAATGATGAGTACTTTAAGGAATGTGGTTGGCTCTATAAAAGAATTTATGAACCAATCTTTTCCTTCCTTGACTACCTACTTAGGCTAACTGGTACATATATTTAGCCACAGCAAGTGCATGAAAATGGCAAAGTTCGAAGCACGAACGTTCAAATAAGCATACCTCTATTGCACTCCCAGAGTGTCTGATGGGGAAATTGACTTTTTCCAAGTTAAATATGCCTGCCAAGTATCATTCTTAGCACACTCTACAAATATGAAAAAAAGATTGGTCGCCACTGAATTACCTTCACCAGAAGCAAAATATACTGAAGCTGACTCAAGTTTTGGGCGATATTCGATACCGATAACGATATATCCATGTATCGGACAAAATATCGATATCGAAAGTAAATATCGATATCGATAACGATATTTGTTCATTCGTAAAGATTGCAATTTATCCAACATAACCCACACTTATATATACGAAATTGGAGCAATGTGTATTCCGCAATTCCTTTCTTATTTATCCGGAGTTCGAGATGATCCAGTATGCGATATATCGGATATCGATCGATCGATATATCGCACCAAATATCGATATCGAAACGTAAATATCGCTATCGAAAACGATATTTGTTCATCGTAATTATTGTAAATAATCCGAACTAACCTACACTTATATATCCGAAATTGGACAATATGTTTTCCCTAATTCATTTCTCATTTATTCTGAGTTTGAAATGATCCAAGATACTATTTAATGAAAATTTGGTTCTTAGCTTTTGGCGAAACGAAGCATGGTAAGCAAATATCAATATCGATATATCGATTATCGAATATCGAAAGTGAAAATATCGATATATCGATTGTTGAATATCGAAAGCGGAAATATCGATATATCGATTATCTAATATCGAAAGTGAAAATATCGATATATCGAAAAATCCAAGTATCGCCAAGCACCAGTACCAAACCATGGTTGACCACTTTGCGCATTTGGTCAACAGCATCTCCTCATATCTAGTTCAGCTTCTTCTTCGGTTGCATGTTTTCAATAATTCTTTCATTCAAGTACCTTCGTTATTGGGCGCCAGATACCAGATACCAGATGGCGAATAGTATTCTGCAGAAAATTTGTCCGTGGCCGGCGTATCGTGCTAGAGGCGCGCCGGTGCCGTGCCGGTGCCGTGCGGTGCCGAGCCGGTGCCGAGCTGGTGCCGAGCTGGTGCCGCGGTGTTGCGCCATTGCCGTGCCTTTGCCGTACCGGTGCCGTGCCGGTGCCGTGTCGGTGCCGTGTCGAGGTGTACACCGGTGGCGGAGAGAGAGCAACCCCTCGAACGAAACTTGATATATGGAAGGACCTCATTTCTCAGACGCCGGTGACATTGGGGGGAGTTGGAAGGGGAAACCGGAAATCTTGAAAAACGCTCAGAGTGGAGAGATCCGGATGAAACTTGGTAGAAAGAACAAGCACAAGTCCTAGATACCTGACTGACATAACCGGAACGGATCCGCTCACTTTGGGGGAGTTGGGGGGGGAGTTCTAATTTCTTGTGATCCCGCGAGTTCGATGCTTCCTGATGTGCTAGGACAATGAAAATTGGCAAGCATGCCAAGGACCCGACCAGATTAAATAGGAAATAGTCACTTCCCCTATCTGACCATCTGGGGGGGGGGGTGGGGGTGGAGGGACGGGGAAGCCAAAATTGAGGTATTTTTAACTTGCGAACGGTTGGTCGGATCTTGATGAAAGTTGATATTTAGCATGACCTCGTGTCTCAGACGTCCCACTTTAAATCCGGACCGGATCCGATGTCACTGGGGGGGGGGGGGGAGCTGGTGGAGGGAACCAGAAATCTTGACAAACGCTTAGAGTGCAGCGATCGGGATGGAACTTATTCGGCCACGGTAGGTGGAGATAGAGTGAGTACCGGAAATCGTGTAGCACGTCTAGGGATCAAACAAATGGATTTATTGGGATGAAAGTTTGAACAGTCATGTGCATTTGCTGCAGACAATCGAGACGATGCCGGAACTGCTCAGAATTGAGTGAAACTAAATATCCTATTTCTATTTCCGAACCGCATTTTTGGATGGCGGGTGTATTTTGTGAGGTTCTCATCTACTTTCTTGTACAGCCTACTCGTACAAGTGCCATATGAGCTCGTAGCTCTTGTTCGTTTATGCGAACTGACGTTTATGCGAACTGACGTGTTGCGGTAGTGACAGCGACCCGTTTACTGAAGCACCCCGAGCTCTGGGGATATTCGCTGGTCATAATACAAAGCAAGAGAAAAGGCTTTTGCCTCTAAATAACTCTAAGAAATTTGGAGTAGTCGAACTGATCAGAGTTAAAAATCCCATCAACAATGCACTTGAAATTATTGATCGATTCAGCATTAACTGCATCTTCGGTAAGGCTGTTCCAAGGATCAATTCTTCTTTTGCCAAAACCCCACTTAGAAACGTCCTCGTGGAATCTTGATTTTGCAAGCTTGTACGCGTGCCCCCGATGATGACGGTTAATGCTGAATCTTATGATGATGGTTAATGCTGAATCATGTGGAGAGTCGATTGTAAAGCATTGTCCTAATAGGTGTAATAAGGTGTATTACCGCGTATAAGACTTATTACAGATTCCTCTTTTCGTCGGAGCGCGCTGTAATAAGGTGAATAAGGAGAATAGACTATATAGCGTTCTATTCTGGCTTATTCAGGGCCAATCAGATCGCTTGCTTGGTTCAGCCAGCGGGCCGAGGAAAGGAGCAGGGTCGTCAGGGTTGCCACGGGAAGCAGTAAAGTTATGCTTTGTTGGAAGCTGAAGAAATAACTTTTCTTCAAAATAACACGTTTTGTTCTGTTGCGACTGCGTAATGCTACTTCGAAGACCAATGCTGCCCATCCATAGATTTAACTGCTTTTTACAATATATTGGGCGTCAAATTGTACTGGTGTACTTCAAGTAACACTAAGAACACTTTTCTTATCTTCAGAAACTCGAAACACTGTATGACCTTGGCAACACTGCTCGCTGCATTGATAAGAGCCTCTCGGGTTCGTATTTGAACGGGCGTGTGTATTAAGACGTAAACATCGCGTATAGCGTTATTGAGCTTATTACACCTATTAGGACAATGCTTAACAAGGGAGCAAAAGCCCGAAAACAACTGTGGGGAGAAAATCGAAAGTAGGTGGACCCGCTCGTGATTGAGAAGGAAATAATCGAATAGCTTCAGTTGTCAGTTCTGCTTTAAACCGTTAACCAAATCGCTATGCCACTCCAGAATCTGGGCGTTCTAGAAGCTCATCAGTCAGCCAATGTCTTTTGAGGAGTGCCAGCCTCACGGATGCATTCTTTCAGTGTGTCCATGTGTGTCGAATCTCAAGCCTGTTAGGACTGGACATTGTCATAGTAAGCATGGCAAAACCTTCTGTGACGTGATCATACCGCCCCGTCAAACCCATCTGATAATGGTTCGTCCGAATCAGCTTTTATCTCACAGACAGTTCCTAAGATTTGAGTGCGTGGTATTTCAAAGTATACCCTAAGTTACATGTAAGGAATAGAACCGTTAAAACATAATAGTCAAAGTAGGCTTCTTAGAACAAGAAAAACAAAATGGACTGTCTGGCTCCAATTTCCAACCGGCGTCGCCCGAATCACGGAATGTCAATTAGGTTAAGTCTACTTAGAGCGTGTTCCACCCTTCGAACAATAGCAACTATTAGTTACTATTTTCGTCCCAGCCTCGTGAAAAGTTACTACACTAACCGTTGCAACCTTCTCAAAATAGTAACTAATAAGTAACCATTTGCTTACCATGTTTGGGAGCGTGGTAACTACAATCTCTGTAGCGTGATTGGTCGGATTACCCCGTGGAGCGATACTTCACCGAAAATAAATGCGTTCCAGCCTTAACATCAAGAAACCAACATTCGTGACGTCATTCTTAGTAACTACGGTATTTAGGGTGGAACACGCTCCTAATTGACCGTTGTATGTACTCTAGGTTTGTCTGCAGTACTACGAGGTTGAGTTTATTGAGCTGGCCAGCGCCTGTCCATCCGTGGTATGTTGCCGTTGCTCTCCAACCCAAAAGGCTCTCATAGTCCAGCTGATACACAAACATACGGGTAAGTTGCATCCTCGTACGCTTGCGATCCCGAGTTTTAAGAGAGAGAGAGATAAGGCGTATTCTCGCCGTTCCCCGAGGACTCCACTTGAGGAGTCCCCGCGTTTTTGTTTGTCAGGGGGACTCACTCCCCGTATTCTCGCGAGTCCTCACCAATCGGTAGTGCTCCCATTATCATCACCATCCTCGAAAAGGACTCGCTTTCAGATTTGGAGGGGAGTCAGTTTTTGCTGGCGTTGGTGCAACGTAAAATTAATTAAAAACAATCAGAATCAACAAAACCAAAAATAAAGTGGATCCAGACTAATTTCGTCGACGACATATTTTTTGTTAGAACAAAATCCAATTTCGAAGCATTCCCCGTCTTCTCGCTGTTTCTGTACGTGGAGTCCGCATGGAGTGATTTCTCGCCGAGTCCTCAGTGAACGGCGAGAATACGCTTATAGAGAGAGATAGGTTTATTTAAACAACATCGTAGCTGACAGCTAATTTGCGTTGCTCCACTATACTTAATAACAAACTAACACACACAAAAAAAAAGAGAAAATATCACTCGGCTTTGTTTAGCAAATCCGTAAAAAAGGTACAAACGAATTTGCATAGCGGTTCGTTCGCGAAGCTACTGGAACCAGTTTATTTTGGTGACGCGTACGGTTGTTGGGCGGTGCAGTGGGTGGTAAGATGTCTCGATGCTGGGGTTTGGAGAGAAGAAACTTACCAAATGTCAGGATAATCTGCTCGTATCTTTGGGCCAACGTGGGGAGATCGAGTTTAGCTTGGTCTTTGTTTGGTTTGTAACCTTTATAATTCGAGTTCCATCGTTAACTTTCAAAGTGGGCGGTTAATTTGGTTTCTAGAAAAAGTAAGGTGGGGTGGGAGGGGGGGGGTGATGTTCAGGGATATCAGGGGGGTATTCTTTTAGATCCGTCTGATCATATGAACCAGGGCTGCTGATGTTTGAAAGGTGGAGGCTATTTCGCCTCTCGATTTGTCTGTTTCAGCTTTATGTACGAACTGGTGGGTTAAGTAATTCTCTGCAGTTCAGTTCATTCTATGGTAGCCAAAGGCTGTATAGTTACAGTAGCAAACACAAATGTATTCCATAACAAGGCTCTTTCATTTTTGAATTTGCTGTATACATCACAAATAAATTGGGAATGGTTATACAAAGCATTATGAAGTTCTTTCTAGCCGCATTAAAGGTTCACTCAAGCGTCTATTGTTCCAGTTCCCCATCACAGACATACAGTTCCTGCGTTCTAGTCCAGTTTTCCCAGAAGAGTCAGTTCCCATGTATTAACTTATAATAGCTATGTAAGAATTTATAATAGTTATGTAAGAATTGTTTTTCTTTCTTTAATAGAGTGTGGTTGGTTAATTGAATGACTCTTTCGTGTGTGGTTGGTTTATGCTGTACGCATTCTCGCTTACTACGTCAAATAGTTTGTCATTTTTGTTTATTTTTCCAAAGAGGGGAAAAATAAATATCTATTTTTATAGATATTTATCTATAATATAAATATCTATAAATATCTATAATATTTATCTATCTACCAAATTTATTTATTTGGTAGATAGCAGGTCATTTCATACAGGTCAGATAAATTAAGTTATATTATTTTTGTTAGATTTATAGGGTACGTAGTTGTTGTTATTATAGTAAAAAAAAATTTAAAAAGCACTGCATGTTCGAATTGTTTTTCTCCACAGTGCTTGTGTCATCTATTTGTATTTTTGTGTAAAATTAAAAAAAACTTGAACTTGAACTCACGCGATGTCTCTCCGCTGTCAAAGCAAATTACCCATTACGCGCAATCTTGACTGACGTCATTTATAACGTTGTCTCTAATTGGTTTGTTCAGTCCGTACCTCCTACTGAACCAATCACGAACGACGCGAGAGGCGGGGCTTAATTGTGAAAAGATTGTCCAATAGGAAGATTAGATTTAATTAGAAAGCAATAGCATGAAAACCACAGTGAAAGGCAAATAAAACAAAATAAGCGACCAATGATGGCGACAGAGGCGTTACTAGCCAAAATGTTTGGGGGGAGGAGCACAATCTTAAATACGTTCATACTGATACTGTCCCCGATTGTGATGCAGCCCCTGACGGACTTGTACTTCAAGAAAAGAAGAACAAACCTTAGGTTAAAGCTCTAGACATAATAATAATAATAATACAAAGCAACAGAAAAGGCTTTCGCCTCTAGAAACTCTAAGAAATTTTGAGTAATCGAACTGATCAGAGTTAAAAATCCGATCAACAATGCACTTGAAATTATTGATCGATTCAGCATTAACAGCATCTTCTGTAAGGCTGTTCCAAGGATCAACAATTCTGTTGTCAAAACCCCACTTAAAAACGTCCTTGTGGAATCTTGATTTTGCAAGCTTGTACGAGTGCCCCCGATGATGACGCATAATGCTGAATCTTACTAAATCAGTCACTTCAAAACTGTCATAACTTCCACTGATTAATTTGAATGTTTCAATCAGGTCTCCTCTAAAAAATCTGTATGCAATGGAGAAGGCACAACTTGGCTAAGCTCACTTGGTAGGGAGGATCGCGCAGATCTGGTACGAACTTCGTAGCTCTCGGTTGAATTTTTTCATAAGCCTCAATGTCACAATTGTAATATGGCCTCACTGTGGTGTGACTGGTGCGATGATCACAATTCAGCTATCGGGCGAACCATTGACTTGAAAAGAAGTGAGAACAAACCATCCTGCTTAAATGTAAAGTTTCTTCGAATTACACCAAGGATTCTATTACAGTTTTTTATGGTAAGGTTGTCATTTTAAGAGAAATGCAGATCCCCGTCGATCAGGACCCCTAGATCCCGTTCGGTCATGCATTCGGGTACCGTATGGCTGTTGAAAGTATATTAAACATGTCTATTAATACAGTAGAGAATGGTCATTAATATAGAGCACTAACATAGTGATTAGTAGTAGAGTCATTAGTAGAGAATAGGAGAATTGAGTTAGGGATACAAGTTTACTTTAACGCCACCAAAGTGAAAGAGGAGAAGACGTAGCAGTTACAATCATTTTGTCAGTAGTTACCAAGAGTGGAAAAGAAGTTACGCGGGTATAGGGGATCATGTTACGGGTGACGAAAAATCTGATGTTCGGTCTGGTTCCGTGAGGGTATTTCAAAAATTAACTGAATTTGAATTAGAAGAGAGGAAATCAATGGTCACTAGGATTTTTGTTTGCAGGTAAAAGAACTGCTGCCATTGGAGACGGTGGGAATGACGTTTCGATGATTCAAGCGGCCGACGCTGGCATTGGTATTGTCGGGAAGGAGGGACGACAAGCCGCGTTGGCAGCGGATTTCGCATTGTCTCAGTTTAGTCACATCGGTAAGTGAACCTGTTTCATTCTGGCATTTTAATTTGTATGGCACTTACCCTTCGGACAAGTGCCATATATAAGACATCGCAATTTCTGTCGGTCCGTCTGGTTTTGCCAGTTCGATCATTTCCACATTAGCTATAGGACGATGAAACTTGGCAGGCATTTCAAGGACCCGAAAAGATTAACTTCGAAATAGTCACTTCCCTGATTTTACCATCGTAAGGGGAGTGGAGGAAGGGGGAATCCGGAATCTTGAGCCATTTATAACTTTTGAACTTGTGATCGGATCTTATAAAACTTGATATTTGAAAGACCTCGTGTCTCAGGCGACGCACTTCAAATCCGGACCGGATCAGGTAACTTTGGGGGGGGGGGGGCAGAAATCTTGGGAAACGGGATAAAACTTGATAGAAGAACAAGCATCCTAGATATATTGCTAAAATAACCAGATCGGATTCGGGCACTCTGGGGGTGTAATTGACATTACGAACAACATATTAATTCGTAGAACTCAGGAACAACGTCCGGAAAGAAAAGATGGCAAAGAATCTATCTAAATACTGACTAGGTTCTTTTAATGATTTCCAACTATTTCTGACTCCGCAGTCTGAAAGATCCTTGTTCTGTCGCCTTGATTAAATTATGACCAAGTTTTTGTTATAAAATAAAAAGGGTCTGAAGCTGACTACCTCAGACAAGCTTCCCCGACGTCCTTCGGTGTCAATGATGTGGTCGTAGACAGACTGCAACTTCACCGGCGAATCACCTGCGTTCCTTGCTCCTTGGTTTTGCCTGAGTGTCCCATACGAGCATTGAAGCTCAAAACACGTTTGGTCCTGTAACCGTAGAAATAGATTTATTTAAAGAGATTAATTCTGGCGTCATGCTGTCTGTCTATCTTGCCGACTGTGATTAGAGCCGCATTAAACCACCCTCAAATTTACCGAAAACTTTATAAATGCAAAGGTGCAGAGATTGTATATGATTATGAGACTATGTTGGAATTCTATGGGTTTCGAATTGTTGTTTGGAGTTTTAAAGCCGTGGCAGAGTAAAAGAGAGGTCAGGTTCTTTATTGGTATTACTGCTTTTACAAAATAAAAATTTACACACATTTGGCAGAGCCCGAAAAGGCTGGACCTTAACAGTTAACTAACTAATGACAATAGTAATAAGTGCAAACACATCAAGGCCACAAAGCCTCTAAAAAAAACTAACTACAAATACAAATAATTAATAAAGATACAACGTATGAACGCCGGCTGGCACACTAACCATAAAGAAACAATAGCCTATAGACAGCCTGTAATAAAGTCGTAAGTATTGTCAACTAGCAATTTTTAAAGCACACAGCTCTTACTAGAAACGATCGTTTCACGATGAAATGGCCCAAGAATTTCGGTTTCGAAAATACCATTATTTTCCACGCGATATTACAGATTTTCTTGATAGCGCTTCTCGACTCCGTATAGCCTTCACGCTCTCCGACGCGGCAGCTGGACGCAAATTATTTGAAAAATTTCCGTGCAGTGGTTTAAGAGTGGGAAAACCGTACAAGACAAAAGAAGTACAAAACAAAAGATTGACCTGATGGTCTGCCATATTTTTCGAAATGAAAATATTACTTCGAAGCTTCTGATATTCTTATGTGCGAAGAGTTGTCGGCGGACCTTGAACCTTTCGGCGAAGCCTGCGTCGCGTGACGGGGAAAACTCGGCAGGGCCGAAATCGCGCTAAAAAGCCGAGAGTTCAAAAGGAAAGAAAGGCGAAAAGCGCGGATTTCGCAATCGGATAATTACAATTGGGAGATAGGGACAATAAAGGAGGCAGGACAAGCAAGAGGGGTCCTTTAAAGATAAATTTTTCAGGGCGCCTGTTGCTGGTCCATGGTCGGCGGTCCTACAAGCGATCAGCTGCGCTTTCACAGTTCGTCATTCATCGCGGCCTGATCATATCGACGATGCAGGCAGTCTTTTCCGCGATTTTCTACTTCGCCTCTGTAGCGCTGTATCAGGGCTTTCTTATGGTTGGGTAAGACTTTTGTTGGGTAGACTGTGAACGTGTTCCATCCTTCTAACAACAGTAATTGTTAGTTACTATTTTCTTTCCAACCTTGTAAAAAGTTACTACTCTGACCGTTTGAAACTTCTCGAAATAGTAACTAATAGTAACTATTTGCAGCGTAGTGAGCGTGGTAACTACGCATCTCTGTAACGTTGGATTGGTTGGATTCGCCCCTGGCATGATATTCTCCTGGAAAATAGAAAAATCGTTCTAGCCATGACGGCAAAAATCCAGAATTCGTGACGTCATGCGTAGTAACCACGGTAAGTAGGATGGAACACGCTCTGTATCACTAGTACAGTTTAACTGACGTGTGGGCGAACTGTCGGAATATGTGGCCTTTGTGGGTTGTGACGTGTGGGTGAACGGTTGAAAAATGTGAGGGTAGTCACGGATTTCGTGGGTGTTCTGACGTGTGGGTGAAGTGACGTGTTTGCGTAGTGACGGAACGCCTTGGTTCACACTGACTACGTAAAGGTACGTGGTACGTGCGTGACAATGCCAATATTTCCATTTGTGTCTTCATAATGGTAATGCTGGATACGGAAGACAATGCTCGATCGCGTTTAGAATTGGCTCCAGTAAGTATTATATGTTCTACTCACATCGGACCGAACCTGCATTTGACGCATACAAAATTCGAAGGAGAGAATTCGTAGCCGACTGCAAAATCGGGCTGTGTATGCACGTAGCTTAAAGTATCCTCGACTCTAGTATATTTGACAATGCAAAACAGATACGTCAGCTACATTTTATTCGAGCTATATTTCGGCCCTTCTGGCACAAGACGCTGGTATATTTGACAATGCAAAACGGATACGTCAGCTACATTTTATTCGAGCTATATTTCGGACCCACCAGCTAGAAAATAAGCTTGTCATGACTCTAGTATTGTTTCTCTTCTAGTTACTAATTCCCCCGTATCTACGCTAATACTCTGGTTCTGGAATTCTTCATGTTACAGAGCCTTTTTACTAACTAAGTATCGGGTTAATCTTACCAAGCGACTTCTTGGCTTACATTCGCTTTTTGTTGATAAATCTGACACAAGATCCCGAATGCGAGGTGTGAAGTTCTTGACAGTAAGGTAAGCCGTCCGTCTGACGCACTTTCTTTCGATGGTTTTCAATCAATCAATCATTGTATTTATCCCTGAATATCTGTTTCACAACATGGTAACATAGTACTGTCAGCATAGGAAAAGAGTATAAGTTAGGAAAGGAGTGTAAACGTTAACTATTTTTGCTTGGGTGAACCTTGAGCGATAAGCCGGAAGCCTGGTATATTTCGTTGGACTCGGAAATTCCGCCTCCGGATCTGTTTGTCATCAGATGCTTTTTCATTGGCTGCTTACGGCGTCGTTTGGACGCGGTTTGTTTGACAAGGGAAAGGGAGCTTGAGTGCGCGAAATGCGGAGAGGACTGCCACTTATCAAGTTCTAAAAATGAAAGATGTAGCTCTATCTGAAACACTGTTTATGTTAAAGTCGTACCTGTACTACCAATGCAACCTAGTTCCGAATAGTAGTCGTTCAGTCTTAAAGGACAACTCTTACTGGAAATCTTCCAGTAAGGAAATCTTCCAGTAAGAAATCTTCCTGATCCTGGAAAGGATCAGATTTTTTTTTTCGAAAATACCAGTACTTTGCACCTGAAATTAGCGATTTTCTTGTTAGCGCTTTGTCGACTCTATCCCGCCTTCCTGCACTCCGACGCGGAGGCTGCGCACAAAACATTTGAAAAGTGAAGAATCCGCGGCTAAAACGTGGGAAAACCAAACAAATAAAAGAAGTCAAAACAGAAGATTCTCATAACCTTTTGTGTGAAGGAATTGTCAGCGGACCTTGAAGATTCCGGCAAACGTTAGTTTGTTTGACGGGCAAAACTTGGCTCGCCTAAAAA
This sequence comes from Branchinecta lynchi, assembly GCA_023053575.1. NCBI lineage: Eukaryota > Metazoa > Arthropoda > Branchiopoda > Anostraca > Branchinectidae > Branchinecta > Branchinecta lynchi. The sequence continues at coordinate 14,825,529 of JAKZAP010000017.1, read as the reverse complement.
AGTGCTAACAATTCAAAGGCACAAAACGAAACGATGGAGGAAGGTTGGGATTTTAGAAGCTTATAATTCCATTAGGGAACTAGGTATATTGTAAAAGGCAGAATAAGAAAGAGGGGTCCTTTAACCCTAGAGACCTAAAATTCATACGTTACATTCCAAACTCACTAACGACACTACACTAACCTTTGCACTTTCCATGATTGACGATTTTCCTTTCGCATTTTTCTCCCGACTAGTGTTCGCCTATCCTACTACTGATGCGTAAAACCGGTTATCTGAATCTTGCCGAGTTTTTGCCAGAAGTCAATGGGTCCGGGAAAAGGCTTAGAACAGCCAAAGTCGTGTATAATATGTGAAAACAGAGCCTATAGTTCTACAGTATTCGGATATTTTTTAATATGGAAACATAAACAGGGAATAGTGCGAGGTTTGCCTTAAGTTACGTTCAGTTGCACTTGCAAACAGTAAGGATGTAGGCAAGGCCGTATCCAGGGGGGGGGGTAGGGGGTTTAACCCCCCCCCCCCCGAAACATGCAAAAATCATCAATTTTATAGGCTTTTCCCTCTGATCTATGTCTTTTTTGTACGACCGACAGGCAACCCCCCCCCCCCCCCCCCCGAAATAAATTCCTGGATACGGCCTGGATGTAGGTCGATGAACAGCTTGCAGTTGGTGATGATGAGTCTTTTCGATACAGCTTTAGGGGCGCTCCAATCTCCTCTCCACGATTGCGCGCGCAAGCTGCTTTTGAAACCCCTCTGGTATCTCGTTGGGCAGGCCGTTCTCCAAAGGAACGACTCGATTGGTTAAGAAGTGTCGGTAAACGAGCACGACCTTCGGAACACGAAATTGTGAAAAGTCGGAAGGATAGACTAGAATAATAACTTTCGTTAATTTTAGTTTCAGCACAGTGTATACCATGCTTCCAGTATTTTCGCTTGTTTTGGACAAAGATGTCTCTTCGTCTGTGGCTATGACGTATCCAGAGATTTATCGGGAGCTGTCGAAGGGGAGGTCACTGAGCTTCAAGACGTTCTTCATATGGGTATTGATTTCAATTTACCAAGGTTAGTCTTTTCCGATAGTTCGCTTCCTCTGTTGTGTCGTTTACAATTAGTTTTGAGGCATGTTATCACTGCACGGAATGATACAAATCACTCGATCATTCAATAGTTTATTCTAAAACCTTTTCCAGAATTCCGACCAAATTTTCGTGCGCGGTCGTGAAAATCCTTTCCGTTTTCCCAGTTTTCTTAACAAAAGTTGCGTTTTCGCAGATATCATGGTATCTGTTACCACGGTAACTGGATCTGCAATTAGTTTTTTTTGCATTTACCGTGGTATCAGATACCACGATAACTGCAAAAAAGACTTTAAACCGTGGTATCAGATACAGTAGTATCAGATACCATGGTATGATACCACTGATCCCCTTCCATGGTATTTTCGCTGATAGGTCGTCATCGGCCATTCTTTTCTAACGGTCAAGGTCGACGGCTCAAATGCTTCCGTGCCCAGAGGTAAAATCCCGACTTTCTTTTCGATCTTTTGTAATAAAAACAATTTTTTTACTTGATAAAATGCAAAATAAATAGGCATATATTTTTTTCAAATTGTAGTTCTGGTTTCATTTTTTTTTAGAAGAATAGTCTTTAGGCTTAGGCGAAATGAAGTTGGCGTAAGTCTCGGGTGTATCTTGTGGTACAGGGTGACTTGTAGGGAAAAGCATCGAGACTCATGCTTGCTTCGAAAACCGGCCATACTCATAGCGCCGCCCACTGCGCTTGCGACATTTAAAGCGAGCCAAACTTACGGGTTAGAAATTGCTAGGAAAGCTAAGATGCGGTCTGCATACGTCGAGGAAACTGGGGAGGTTATACCTTTTTTTGCTTTGTTCAGAATCCGAAGTTGTTGGAGCCAGCGATGGGTGCACGGCCGATTGAGTTTCAGTAGGGACGTTCAGTATCGCTGGTGGTGCTATAGTGTCGCTGTTATTCGAGTGTGTGTCACTTATTTCAAGTCTTGGCGCTACTCTCTAGTGTTATTTTGCTCTGGTTTTGTCTAGAGCGAAATAACACTACCGAGTACGCCAATCCTTGACCAAATTGACACACACTCTAATAGCAGCGATACTAGCATTACTAGCGATAGCGAACGTCCCTACTGAAATTCATTCATCCGTTCACCAGCGCTGGCTCTGATAACTTCAGATTCTGAAACTAGCAAAAATACGAAGATAATTTCGTAAACCACATTGGCCTGACATATCACAAAAAATCAACGAAGGAACCAACGAAAATGGGGTTTTCGTCGACCTATAAAAAAAACATTTTCGTTGGTTTCTTCGTTGATTTTTTGTGAGCAAAAATACGGTACAGCCTCCATTGTTTCCTTGGTGTGTAGAGGCCGGACTTTTGCTTTACTGGAAATTTCTAAACCCACAAGTTTGTCTCGCTTTTAATGCCGCAAGCGTAGTGGGCGTTGCTACGAATACAGCCGGTTTGCCTAGCATGGAAAGCATACACTGTAAAAAGTTTCTCCGAATAAGGATGCAGTATTTGCTACTGGGATTTATCTTATCTCTATTGGGATGACATTAATCCGAATTATGGATAATTCTATCTCAATAAAGACAAGATTAATCCAATACTGCAAGATTTTTTTTTACAGTGTAGGTCTTGGCGCTACTCCTAGTGTTATTTTGCACTGGTTTTGTCTCGTAAAAAGGAGTAACTAGTGTATTTCGGACGTTTGACGCAGATGTGGTCAGTGTAGATTTTGATTATGGTTAGGTGATATCTCACTTTTACGATCTATTGATATTCTCACTTTCGATATTTCAGGGCCATTTTTCGCTTTCGCATACCTCTCGCGCCGCTAAAACTCGAGAACGAACATTGTAGTCAAAGAACATTTTGCTGTCTTTTGTTAAAAACTTCGATTAATCTTCCTTCTTTTGGGGAACTCAGGCGTCGGTCTATCTTCTCTCTTCAGACCTGGATCCTTCGGTCTAGCAATCCACTCCTTGTGATTCTCTCGGGCCAAAACATGCGGCTATCGTTACCTGTGTGGATGACATGGAACCGTGAGCTGTATTCAGCATTTATGTTGGGTAATTTATTGTTTGTATATTTTTGCCCACACCCATTTTTAGTTGTTAATATGTATTGTTAGTTGTTTTAGTATGACCCAAGCTGGCCGTTTTATTAGATTAAATAAATAAATAAATATCGAATATTTATCGAATTATATTGAATATATCGAAACAAATTTTTTTTTCTTTGTTAATAAGTGTTAATACTCTTGATGACTATCTCTCCTTGCCGACGCAAAATCTCCGGCCTCTCCGGGTACCTAGCGGAAGAAAGGCAGAAGTGGTGTCACAGCTGCTCCCAAAGATCGCTGTGATTGTTTGACACAGGATTTGAGTCTTGAGTTTGAGTTGTTAAGGAGACGCTTACTCCTTCTTCCTGAGGATCACTGGCGGATCACTAGAGTATTAATAAATTAAGCTTATTATAGCTCCAACTTCGGCTGTTGCAAACGGTTCAGATTTAGGGGCTAACAACTCTTCTTTTGTTGTATAGGTGCTGTGATAATGTACGGCGCCCTGATTCTCTTCGACGAGGAGTTGATTCACATTGTCGCCATCACATTTTCGGCGCTTATTCTAACCGAGTTAATAATGGTGGGCTTGGCGGCGAAGTCCTTCCACCCCTTCATGTTGGGTGCGGAGTTGATCTCGTTGTTGCTGTATGTTGCCAGTTTGGTCATCTTCAAGGAGTCATTCGGTAAGCTCATACTTTTTCTTAATTTTAGACGCGATGGAGGGTCATAGTTTTTGAGGGCATTCATTGGTCAATATTTCTTCAGCCCAAGCTGACTGCAAATCATATTTGAAAACCGTAAGTTCGTGTTGCGAACTTGAGCGGCTTTGAGCCTGAAGAGAAATATTCTTTGAGCCCAAGCTGAGTTTGAACATATATTCAAACAATGTTAACAACGGATACCTTAGCTACGATGCTTCATCAGCGATATTTCGGCCTTTCTTGGCAAGGGTCCTCGTCGACCCTTGCCAAGAAGGACCCTTGCCAAGAAGGTCCGAAATATCGCTGATGAAGATACGTCGTAGTTGACGTATCCGTTGTTAACATTGTTTGAATATATGAGCCTGAAGAGGACCTTTGCCAGGAATGGCCCAAATATAGCTCTAATAAAATTCAGCTGATGTATCCGTTTTGCAGTGTCAAATATTATTCATTGATTGTATACACACGCTTCAAATAAGCGTTAGTAACCGTGACAAGGCCTTGTTCGACTCGGGTAAGTTTTAAAATTATTTAAATAATAATAATTAATAATTTTACTTTTCACCCATCAAAATGCACATGTCATAGACGGAGTATGAATAAAGAAAGAAAAGAAGAAGGAAACACTATACCAAAGAATCACTATATTAAGAGGAAACCAAAGACAACATAGAGACTATGCCAGCATTATACTATCTATAAAACTGTCGTATTGTAGAAGAATGTTCTCCCATTGATACTTAATCTTATTGTTGTAATTCTGTATAAGTTGTCCAACTGCGTTTGGATTTGTGTTTATATATATTCATAATGCATAAAACGGATACGTCAGGTACGATGCTTTCACAGGGATATTTCGGCCCTTCTTGGCAAGGGTCCTCGTCAGGATGTCGAACTTCAGGGACAACGTCGGGGAAAGAACAAACCTGCAATCACAATACAAACCTGATTGCAGGTTTGCTCCTTCCCCGACGTTGTCCCTGAAGTTCGATAGCCTGACGAGGAACTTTGCAAAGAAGGGCCGAAATGTCGCTGCCAGAGCATCGTAGCTGACGTATCCGTTTTATGCATTGTTTGAATATATGGTTCCCAGTCAGCTTGGGCTCAAGGAGTATTTGTGTTTATAGCCTATATCTGTAAAACGTATTTACTTACGAAAAGTTAACGATCAAGGAAGAAATTTTGCCCCAAAAATATCGGAGTAGATAGTATGGGAAAGGTATATTCAAACAATGCATAACACGGATACGTCAGCTATGATAAAGAAGACCGAAGGTTTCAATAGCATCCCGCAAATTTCATATTTGATCCAGGTAGCTCAAATGGTAGAGCGCCTGCCTTGTTAGCAGAGGGTCCTGGGTTCAAAATTCCGGCTGAAGAGCATTTTTGTCTTCAGTTCACTACTTATAAAACTTTTGCTTTTAACAAATTTTCGGGGTTTGGCCGGATTCCGGGTGAACTAGTTGTCCGGGTAGAAAATGCATTCACAAAACTTATGAGTGTTCAGCATACCTTCTTACCCCTAAATCAAATATTTAATCAACTTCAGAGGACACTTTTACTTTTAACCAACTTTCCGGTTTTCACAGAAAAAATAATATTTTGTATGCTTTTTATCATGCATCGGTCGATTCGTCGGCACATCGGGTGTTTTTATATGCTAGAAATAAAATCCTGCAAACGTTTATCGGGCAAAACACTGAAAAAATCGAATTCTGCATGCTTTTCTCCGGCGATAAAATGGTTTTCACCATCGTGTTCAGCATGTCTTCTTACCCCATAACCGACTATCACATTAGCTGTTTAAAAATATTTTGTTGCCCCTTAATTTGAACCCCCACCCCTAAATGTTAGGCTACAGAGCCATCTACGAACTTGACCTTGCCTTTGACCCAAAGAATGCTCGCACCAAGTTTCATCAAAATATCTCATTCCCTTCTAGATTTATCGTGCTAACAGATGGACAGACTGTCAGACGGACAACTTTGCGATGTCATAGGTATCCTTCTTATGTTTTGGGATCCCAGAAACGGAAAACACACCCGTTTTATGCATTGTTTGAATATACGTTTCCCAGTCAGCTTGGGCTTAAGGTGTATTTGGTATGGGACCAATCTAGGAATAACCTATCTAGTTGTGAACTAGAAGACAAAACTGCTCTTCCAACTGGATTTAAACTCGGGACCGTCGGTTTCCAAAGTCTGATGCGCTCCAACTGAGTTACCGAGGCTGATCGGGAATCCAACCGTTAAGTGTGTCGCGAAGTTACGGCCTGAAAGAGATCCTTGCTACACTGTAAAAAGTCTCTCTGAATAAGGATGCAGTATTTGCTACTGGGTTTAATCTTATCTCTATTGGGATAAAACTAATCCGAATTAGGGATAATCTTATCTCAATAAAGACAAGATTATTCCCAGTAGCAAATACTGCAAGATTTTTTTTACAGTGTAAGATGAGCCAAGGAATTGCTGAAACAGTATTCAGCTGACCAGTCTCTTTAGATATACACTCCACCAGCCCAAGCTGACTGGGAATCATATGTACAAAATACTTAAAACGGACAATTTAGCTAGCCCCTGTTCTGCGACATTTTGGCCCTTTTTGGCAAGGGTCCTATTCAGTCCGTAGCTGGAGAAGACGAACCTGTGATCTATCGCTGAAGAATGTCCGGCCAGTCGACCAGGCAGGGCTCATACGTTAACGAATAAGGTAGTGAGCAGCAGCGACAGACATAGAAAACAAAAATATGAAGGATGTGAGATAGGATTGTTGTGAATATCTTGTCGAATGAAGTAACCGAAGCTTCCAGACGTCCCATTACATATATGGGTTTGAGACGCAAAAGATAAACTGGTCCGTTTTTTCTTTCCTTGTAAATTTGAACCAATTTTTTTTTCTTTTAGATGTTAACTTTATCCAGTCGGCAACGTTTTTCTGGAAAGTATTAGTCATTACCGTTGTAAGTTGTGTGCCTTTGTACATTCTTAAATTCCTCCACACCAAATTCGCGCCACCTAGTTATTCCAAATTGACGTGATATGATTGTGCTTAGCTTTTTAATGCTTTCTTTGAGTTTAAAGTTTTCACTTCGTTCTCTAGAAGCTAATGGTACTGACAAACAATAGCCGCGTTCGTTTTCGTCTTTCGTCGTTGTCGGTACAAAAATGTCGTTTAAATATTTTCATATTAGTGTTTTCTTCGGCACGTTCTAGAAAAGTCGTTTCACGAACGACGTTGATACGAAAACGTTAATAGTCGAACTAACTTAATATTTACAACAGCAGCTATAATTAAGTACTAAAATGGATTTTAGCATAAGAGGACCATTGTCTTTTAAACTTGGTTTTACAACTTTAATTTTTTTTTGTCAGAAATTTTGAAAATCCGCGCCTAATTACTGAACGGAGATGGTGAAACTGATATCGTGTTCCACCCTCGGACCAATAGTAACTATTAGTTACTATTTCCGTTCCATCCTCACGAAAAGTTACTACGCTGACCGTTCCAACCTTCTCGGAATAGTAACTAATAGTTACTATTTGCTTGCCATGCTCGGGAGCATGGTAAGCGTAGTAACTACGCATCTCTGTAACGTGATTGGTCGAATTCGCCCGTGGCATGATATCCCGCTGGAAAATAGAAAGATCGTTCCAGCCTTGACGGCAAAAATCCAGAATTTGTGACGTCATGCGTAGTAACTACGGTAAGTAGGGTGGAACACGCTCTGACTTTCCGCCTCAGTTCGTCGTTTCAAGAACGACGAATGAAATGGCAGTTCAACCGAACAAAGAAAACTCCTTATTATCGGCAGTTCAACGCCGTTCACGAACGGTGTTGTAAAGAAAACGCTTGTAGTAGAATGACGGTTGGAACGGCGAACCGAACGACGAAAACGAACGCAGCAGCTTCATTTTTTTGTCAATTTTCCGTCATCCACTTAACCGACCTATTTATAAGCCGTTTTCCCCATCCCGTCCGCCCGGGGGCTTTTTCGCGCTCTCCAGAATTGCATGGAAGATGGGGATTTCCTACCTCAGAACAAACGTAGTTCGTTGGCCGATCTGTATCGAACCGACAGGTTGGTTAACCGACCGACAAACGGTGACGAAAAATATTTTGTAAGGTCTTAGGTCTGTTATCTTGTAATGTTTGACACTCAACATTTTATTATACATATGGACAACTATAAAAGCACTTAATGGCAACTAAACTCAATGAATGGCTTCGCCATCATGATTGATTTACCCAAACTAATTTGTATAAGCAAAATTTAAATCGTGCTAGGAGAACATCTAACTATAGGAAAATGTTAACAAAACACAATCCTGCAGGTTGGTTAACTGGATGACTGTAAAAAACGCAGCTAATCAGGCTTTCTTGGACGGATTTGGAGTGTCATATTAATGTGCGAACTGATTGGTATGCCTGACCGAATATATTTCACTTCCATCATAAAGTGGAACCAACTAAAATTCTTCTGTCCATAATTGAAGATGGTAATGAAAAATCTTGGCAGGAATTCCAGTCTGCCACCAACAGGTCCTGATCGTTTGTCAGTATAGGCGATTTTCCACTGCACAATTCTGAACTACACACATCTAAGTGTTTGTCGCGGAAACACGGCTGTGTTCCACACAGTCGAGCTACAAGTAGAAACTAGCAGAAACGCTGTTTTGTCTGTTTTTGACGGTAATATCAGATGTCACAAAATAAAAATAAATCCAGATAAAATCTTAATAAAAATAGAACTACATTTACTACATTAATAGAACTACATTATTTGTCATTTCGAGCCACAAAATCTTATTGTTCGTTTGGGCCACACACACGACTTCGAAAACACTGTTTTCGCTGTTTAGGGAGATGATCCGGGTGTGGCGTGGGGTTTGAACGCAAAACTGCATTTAAAGCGATGGACAATAACAGTTCGGGGGGGGGGGGGGGGGGGTGCAATTCTCCGTACTTGCAGTAAACAAAAAATTAATTATTTGCGACCGGGTAAGTTGAAATCTATTTTTGAAAACTATTCGAGGTAATACATAAATCGCGTTTGTCTCAGCTGAGATTTCTGCTCCTGTTTCTACCGTTAATTGCCTTGGACACACGACCAGGATTGTCTGCTCCCGGGCTGGAATTCCTGCCCGAATTTTCGGCACCATCATCACTTCCGTATGGAAAAGTTGAGATTTTTTCTTATCATGTGTTCGCACACAGAGTCAGAATTTAAGAAGAGTTTCACATGTTCAATTCAAACAGGTATGGCCAGCATCCCTTAATTCTTGCAGAAATTGATGAAGTATGATACGGTACCTTTGTTTCAAGCTTCTATGAAGGTAAAATAGCCCATTAATTAGAAATGCGTTCGCTTGTGCGTTACCACGCCTGCCTGGTTCTTTTAATTGACACTTCTGACGCCTTCTGTCTGTCATTTCTTCGATAGGAGTGCTATTTAGATGATTCACTTCAGATTGTAACTAACTGACCATTTTTTTTTTTTTTTTTTTGACCGGAGGTTGTCTTATATCCGCATTTATGTCTTCTCTTGTACGTTCAGATAATTAAACTTACCCGCGCGTGATCTGTGTTTAATTCTCACTTCACTCAATTGTTCATTACCGCAACTTCACTGAACTGATCAGAATGTCCATTTCTTGTGAGTCTTTCGGAAGTTGGACCTCGGAACCTCAGCCTCCAAGGGTCCTGTCTACGGACCCTGGGTGGCTCTTGACGGATCCCAGAAGCTGAGCCACTAAAAAGGACGATGGATCCTTGGTGGGTCACCGGTCCCCGGACTGGGCTGAATACGATATAGCGGTTACGTAATTTTATATTATTATTATTATTTATTTAAATCCTTCAAAACTGAAGAGTAGTGTATAAAAAGGAACAACATGTCAATCAAACTCACACACACTTACAACTAATAAACAGCTGACCGATAAAGATAAATTAGCCTACTAAGTCTACAATGAAATACAATGGAAAAAACCAAGTTCAAAATAAACAAACTACACTGTCAGAAGTTTCATAACAGATAACACTAGGATGCGCGCGGTTTCAACAGACAATGCGTAAGAAGAGATAACACTTGGTGTCTTATCTGTAGTGTTTGAAAACGATATGGATGAAATGTTATGCATTACAAGCTTTGTTAGGAAGATCCAAGAAAGCATCCATTGACCTTATTCTGTATCTTCATGATCGGAAAACTCAGCAGATACTTTTTTGGCGGTTTTTCGTTTCTTCCTGATGTTAACCCTTATTATGCATAAAATTTGAACCACAGCAGATAACATACTAAGTGTTATCTGTTACGCATTATCTGTTGAAACCGCGCATCCATGTGCTGTCTGTTATGAAACTTCTGACAGTGTAACCAGGGCGCTCTTTTTTGTGGAAAAAGGAAAAAGGTTGTGACGAAGAAGCATGTTGTCAGCCTTTTTATGAAAGATTTGGATTTTACTATTTTTAGTTTCCCTTCACTTTAAAGTTAGAAGTTAGGAAAGAGTTACTCGCAGAAACAGGGAAACCAGGAAGGAATTTTGAGAATTTATGATAAATAACTTCCTAAGCAGAAAGTTCAGAAGGACGGAAAGAAGAAAAGAAGCAGACGGAAAATGGACGTGAGGAAGTGCAACAGCCCTATAAATAGAACCAAGAACATCTCTGCGATCTTTTTTAACAAGATAGACTTTTATTTATTTATTCATTTATTTCCCTCAGAACTGAGGAGTACAAAAACAAAAATATAATTGTTTCGGTTGTTTTAATTTTATGCTTAGTTTTTTGCTGGTAACTGTTTACGGCCCATTTAAGAATAACAACAAACAAGAGCAAAGGTTTCGATGGGATCCCACAAATCTTGGTCAGTCCAGACTATTGGGTCTTTTAGACAATGACGATGATGGAAGAACGGATAATTATGAGTATATTAGTGGGATCGACTAAAAGCCGGAAAGGAAAGCAAAAGAGAAAAGTAGGCAAATATACGAGAACCAGGAAGGGCAAACTAAAACGGGGAAAGAATTACCGGAAATCAAGAATTCGAAAAACTGGCAAGCCTTTCCTCTGTTTAGTATCTTGTGAAGGTTCGGCAATTTGAATTTTTAAAGTTGGCAAGCTGCATCGTGCTTTTCCTCTGTTTAGTATCTCGTGAGGGCTAAGCAACTTACATTTGTAAACATTCACCTGCTCTTCCTTTTAGTACCCTGTCGGTAGGCGACAAAATCATCCGAGTCCAGAGAGGGGTCGGCAGCTAAGATACTTCAGGTCCACCATTTCTTCCCTGGTTTTAGTAAAACTTGTCACGGATAGTACCTAGAGTACTAAAACGCGGAAAGAAATTGGGAATTCTAAATTCTTCTTCTTTGAGAGATTGACAACTATCAAAATTCTTTGTTCACCGTCCCTTCCTCGTTTTAGACCGACAGGGTACTAAAAGGAGGAAAAGGTGAACTTTTAAAAATTCAAATTGCCGACCCCTGACGATATACTAACAGAGGATAAAAGCACGGTGTAGCTTGCCAATTTTTGGAATACTAAAAGGAGGAAAAGGTGAACTTTTACGACTGTAAGTTGCCGACCCCTCCCGAGATACTAAACAGAAAAAGGCTTACCAGTTCTTCGAATCCTCGATTTTGTAATTCTTTCCCCGTTTTTGTTTTCCCGTCCTGGTTCTAGTATCTTTTCCTGCTTTTTTCGTTGCCTTTCCTTTCCTGCTTTTAGTCGATCCTTTATTAGTTACTGAACCCTGACGGGACACTACATTGTTTACCGATAACTCCGGGTTCTAAAAGAAGGTACTTTGTAGAATCTCTTTTATTAACGCAAATAAGCTCGAGTGCTAGAAAGAAGCACGCCAGAAAAGGATCCTAAAAGGCACGTCATGGAATCCTCTTTTGTTAACGCAAAGAAGCTCGAGTACTAAAAAGAGGGATCGACTAAAACCAGGAAGGGAAGGGAACGCGAGAAAGCAGGAAGGCATACTAAAACGAGGAAGGGATGGTGAACTTTGAATTTGAACAGTTGCCGACCCCTCAAAGAATACTAAATAGAGGAAGGGAACGGTGTGGCGAATTCTGCCGACAGCCTTCCTCGTTTTAGTATGCCCTTCCTCGTTTTAGTATGCCCTTCCTGGTTTCAGTATAACTTCCTGCTTTTCTCGCGTTCCCTTCCCATCCTGGTTTTAGTTGATCCCACTAAAAAGAGGCACGCCAGAAAACGTGACCTAAAAAGGCGCGTTATGGAATCCCCTTTATCAACGCAAAGAAGCTCAAATACTAAGAAGAGGCACGCCAGAAAACGGATCTTGAAAAAAGGCAAAGACGGTACACGCCTCCTGGTGCAGACATGCCTTCTTTTACCCGATGAAAAATTTATCTCAAAATAGTACTATGAAGTAGTACGAAAAAGTTGCATGCAGTATTAACGATGCTACTACATGCCTCTACTTCAAGGCTACCGTGTTACTGCATATATATGCTACTATTAGGAAGACTGGATGCTACTATGGTAAGACAGGATGCTACTGGATACTACTACATAAGATTGGACCAGTTTGAGGCACATTAAATGACAGTATTCTTTGCTATTACATAGTATTTACATGCAACGTTTTCGTACTACTACCATACTACTACGCAGGCTACAAATTTTTCATCGGGTAGTATGCCCTGTTTCTTTTTAGTACGCATGCCTCTTTTTAGTAGGCTTGCCTCCTGCACCGTGCCGGACCGTGCTGTGCCAGAGTCGACTAAAAAGAAGCACGGCAAGGTAAGGCACGAGTAACAAACAAAAATTGGCTAAAAATTGGCTATAGTAGTAGAAGTAGACAAGTAAGTGAGAGTTCAAACCTCCAGAGCCGTTCCTGCCCCTCACTCTGAAGCCTGAAAGGGCTCGCTAAGTTTTCGTGCCTCTTTTTAGTAATTTTGCTGTGCCTCTTTTTAGTAATTTTGCTGTGCCTCTTTTTAGTCGATCCTTTTCGTTGTGGCTTCTTGTTCTACCTGGTTTTTGTTCAGTTCGACGGCTCAGGGCTGCGCTTCAGAAGAGAAAGAGCAAGAACGACTAATTTCCGAATAAGGAAAAGGGCTTAACGAACGAAAATTGAAGACGCGCTGCATTTGCCTGCATTTCTTCTTTGCATCACCGTCACACCGAGCCTTAAAACACATTGTCTAGAATCCCAGTACTCTTCTGTTTCCAGATTTTTTCCGGACCCTCTTTTACGAAAACCTATTGAATCCCTAGAAATGCGGCCGAGTCCTAATCCTATTATGGCACACCTATTGCCACGAACTCCCTAGTCTGTCCTGCAAACTTGGACCTTGTATGTTCGAGATAATTTTTATATTTCTGTTTTGTGGTCTCCAATTTTGTTGGGTCTGTTATGTTTTAAGAAAGCGGTAGGGAAATGACATACCGTGGGAAGACACGTTATTTGGATTTCGGTGCGTTGCAAGACCCAACTGACCGCTTTCAGCTTGGGAAGGTCATCGGTGTCGGCACCTATGGAGAGGTTTACGAAGCAACGGACAAGGATAATGGTGAGTAAACTTCTGATTTGTATAAAGAAGAAACACAAGATCGAATTTAAACACAAGATCAAGATTTCCCGCCCGGTTTTCCTGCACTTTCGTCATCAAGTGGAACAAATCTGAGCTTTTCCGTATCAATGTGATGATGGTGTCGAAAAGCCTGGCGGGAGATCCAAGGAGGGTTTTCGCGAGACCTCGGAATCACTTTCCGGCGAGCGAAGCGCATAGCGAAAACTGTGGGAAAACGATTCCTGGAATAACTTTCCACTTTCCTGCTGGACTGATCGCGAAAAAAAGCTGACATCGCCGGGAAAATGTTCAATTCCAAACTATTTCTAACAAATATGGTTCACTTAACGGTTCTTTGATTCTCATATATCACATCGAAGCCACCCTAATAACGCTTGCCATTTTTCTTTATTTATTAATGACACTTGCACTGTTTTTTTCCCACACCTTTGAAATGCCCGCCGAAACGTTCAACTTTCCGTGGAGCTTTCCACTATCCTCGTGGAATCACTTTCCGGGAAAGCTGCTTCGGTTTCCGAAGCGCGAAAACCGGGTTGGAAAGTTCGGCCACTTTCCGAAGTAAAGCGAAAACCGTTGCAAAGTGATCCCGACTTTGCTTTCCAGCTCGCAAAAACCCTCCTCTAGTCCGATCCTGAGGATGTGTTCACTCTGTTAGTGTCAGAGCTTGGTAACGCGCGGCTCTTAACAGCGCGAGTTTGAGACACGACACATCGCATACTTCTTCAGGATGTACACGTTGAAAACTAGCAAATTCTAAATTTGCGTCGTTTTAGGCCGAGTGTGACCGGGCCGTATATCGTTGTACGTGGCTCACGTACACGAGGCTCACGTGGCACGTGCCGAAAGATGGATCGCGAATAGCTGCGTTCCACTTCTGGTGGGAAGCGTCATTGAGACGTGTGAACAGAGTACGCTGGAATTTTTAAAAGTCACGCCTGAAGAAAGTAGGAAAATTAGTGGGAAGGTGTCTCGCAAGTAATCTGCCATTTTAAGTTTATTTTTCGGCAATGGCAATGGCTTACCTTTGAATTTGGTTTATACTTCTAGCGTACAGAGACATACAGGCAAAGAGAGGTACCACTAATCCGAAATAATTAATTCATTCGATGAAATCGATTATCTGTGGATAGCGGACAAAAGAAGGAACGTATTTTTATCAGGATTCCAGGCCTATTTAAGTGAATAAGTGATGTTTTGTGTTGTGTGTGTTGTCCAATTTGGTTAAACTTTAAAGCCAGGTTCCAGGTCGGGGAGGAGTCTAATTTTACTGGACGAAAATTCACGACGTTGCCTGGTGACAGTTCATGCACGTACCGAATTTCGGCAGCGATGGTAACACAAAAGAACGAAATTTGTTTCGCTTTTTCTACTCTATTAAATATTGATCTTTTAGTGTAAGGATTGTACGGCCCAACAGCATGTAGAGTAATTTGTTTGTATCCTTGTCCTTCGATCGATGATAAGCCTAGGTTCCCACAGAAAGTGAATTCGCCTTCGCTAGTCGAATTTGGCATCGCAAGTGAAAAATCCTCGCAGTCAAATCTGAGCCGCGCCGTATCAACTATACAATTCGAAGTTGATTCGTGTCTTGTCTTAGTTTGTTAGCGAAAAAGATTCGTGTTCTGTGGGCACTAAGCTTTAAGAGATTTTTTTCTAGCGTAGGGCCGAAGGGAAGCGGTGCGAATATTTGCCCGGCAAAGTATAGTGTGGTGACACAAAATCCTGGGGGCGACGCGACAATCGCCATTTTCCGGAACGAAGCTTAAATCTGTGTCACACTTTTTCTCTTCCAGGAAACCGGAAAGTTGCTATCAAGGTTCTAGAGCGACTTGAAAGTCACCTGGTCGAACTTGAAGAGGAGTATAGGACGTTGAAGGATTTGAGCAACCATCCGAATTTCCCGGCTTTCTACGGGGCGTTTCTGAAAGAAGGATCAAGTTCCGAGGAAGACCAGCTCTGGTTCGCCATGGAGGTAAGGATTTCATCTGGGTGTCTTTTTCACTTTTCATTTCAAATGCTCTGGGGGCTATGGAATTTGACGTAAAGGGATGCTCATTAGCTCCAGTGCCTGCAAGGAAAGGACGGGAGCTGGGCTGTAGCTGGTTGAACGCTTGGCAGAGAACGAGGATGGACTCGGGCCATCGAAGCTGGTAGGAGTTGAGTGGCTGCTTTTTGGCGAGACGGTATGCTTCCTGGGGCATGTTAAGCTTGTTGGAGGAGGCGATGCTTGCTAGAGGCATGGAAAAAGATGTCGGAAGCTTTACAAAGAACGGAGGGTGTGATGCTTGCTGAAGGTTCGAAAGAGTTGGCAGTTTTATGTGGTCAAAGACGGAATAAACGGAGGCCTCTTACTGAGGCATGGAAGCTTTCGGGACGAATATGTACTGGCATGGAAGTGGATGGGGACTCGGCTGGAGGTACACTAGGAGACGCCTGTGAACATACGGTTATTTGGATAGATATGAGAAAATTTAGTATGAACGGTAGATCCTTGTTTCTGGGCCTTTTTGGAGCTTCTCAGTAAGCATACGGCTTCCTTTACTAGTTTGCGTGATGCTGGTCTTTTGTACACATTTCATTTGTCGTTGTACTACAGATATGAAAGATAATATGAAAAGAGACAAGATCCCCTGGTCTGGCCAGAATCAGGGTCATCGTCTGTTCGGGAAAAGGTGGGGTTGTGTTGCACTTAGCGTCCAAGAAGGTCCAGTACCCTCTTTTTGAATGTGTGTTCCAGTTCCAGGTCTTTTCGGGGATAAACCACATTCACTGATCGAAGTGATCTTCCCGTCTTCTTTTCTCTACTCGAGCGATAGCAAATGTACTTGAGGGCAAATATATGTTTGTGCCGTTTGTCGTTAACACGTTCAGTACATGTCTATGTAACGTTAGCACCATCACCGCCATGTGGCCCGTTATGTAGCTTGTGAGTGTTAAAAAGAATTATGTTTTGTAAAGACAATCAAATTAGCTCGCTAGCAGGTTTTTGTCCAATAAACCTTACTTACTTACTTAAATTTTTTTCGCGGGCGTCTGTTATATTGAAACTTCAAAGTGTAATCTTCCAAGAAAAAAACTGACTTCGGCAACCGACGCGAGCTTTCATTCTCATTACCAGTTTTGCCACTCGACCGGCACCGCTTCGCGGTGCCGGCTTCGTCAAAAAGTGGCATTTCTGCGATATCCTTCAACCAAATGCGCTAAAATTCGGGGCATGCCCAAAAGTCTGAAAAGAGTCGAATTTTTCTATTTTGGGTACAGAAAGGGTAAACAAATTTATGTGGTGAACAGAGGCGTTACTAGCCAAAATGTTTGGTTGGTGGGGCAAGGTATTTTATCAACTTGCTCGTCATTTTTACCGACTATTTCTTTTTTTTCTAACAAAATGACTGTTTTGACGAAAAACCGACTGATATGCAGAAAATCCGACTGTTTTTAAGAAAAATCTGTTATTTTTACGAAAAAACGACTGTTTTTACGGTAAGTCGGTGTCTTCGCACCGAATCGGTTATTTCTTACCTTCTGGCCCCCAAAATTCGGGGGGGGGGGACATAGACGGTACCTGGGGCTTCTTTTTAGTCTATGCTTCGGACTTGAGCATTTATCAGATAAGGTTAGAATAACAGCTATATCCTTTTGGCTTGGCTGGCTCTGGCCTTTTGCTAAGGAGTGTTTATCACCTGATGACCCCACCTGAGCCATACTACCCCTCCGAACGTCGTATACTGACACATCATATCCACCAATACGTTATTATTCTGATTTCCGCTTGCGAATTTAAATTCGGGATCGACTAAAACCAGGAAGGGAAGGGAACACGAGAAAAGCAGGAAGGCATACTAAAACGAGGAAGGGCATAATAAAACGAGGAAGGATGTCGCCAGAATTCGCCGCACCGTTCCCTTCCTCTATTTAGTATTATTTGAGGGGTTGGCAACTTTTCAAATTCAAAGTTCACCATCCCTTCCTCTTTTTAGTATGCTGACATAGGTAGGCATTAATTTCAGTGAGGGATCGGGAACTATACAAATTGTAATTTACCTTTTAATTTCTCGTTCTAACGGTACTCCAAAGATATCTGAAAAGTTGCCGACCTCTCAAATAATACGAAATAGAGGAATGGGACGGTGCGGCGAATTCCGGCGACAGCCTTCCTCGTTTTAGTATGCCCTTCCTCGCTTTAGTATGCCTTCCTGCTTTTCTCGCGTTCCCTTCCCTTCCTGGTTTTAGTCGATCCCGCTTATTCAAGCAGCGTATGTACATTTGCCGAAACTGTTTAGCTCTATACCATCCAACAGGATGCTAGACTATAACCCAAAGCACTTTCGTAATGGCCACCCCTTCCGCACATTTCTACCACCCCATTATATCCAATCAAAAGGTATATTTTTTGTAAAGTCGGTGATCCACTATTTTTGGCTTTTTTCTTCTCCGGTTTTTGTATGTTGTATTGATGCGAAGGCTGCATTTGACCGGGTAAATCACGAAAGACTACTGGGATGCCGTCTTGATCGCGGTGTAGATCCCCGAATCGCGCTTACCCTGTTGTTGGTTTCACAATCAACGATTTTGTATTAAATGGAGCGGGGTGCTTAGTAGACGGTTCCCAGTACTGAATGGGGTCAGGCAAGGTGGTGTACTGTCTCCTCTTTTGTATAATTTATACGTAGATGAGCTTAATGTGACGTTAGCAACTGCTGGTGTTGGGTCCTTTATTCAAGGGATGTGCTTTTACAATTGCAGCTATGCCGATGACCTGGCTGTCCCAGCCCCGTCTGTGTCTGCACTCAACAAATTACTGGGTTTGTGTGATAGTTTTGCTAGTCGCCATGACGTTGTTTTCAATACTAGAAAAACATTATGCATGGCCTTCATTCCCCCTGGTATGAGAATCCTAGTAATTCCACCAGTGTTTCTTTCAGGGGTTCAACTTGAGTTTGTCTCATACCCCTTCATGTTAATGCATTGGCCAGATCACTCTGTGCTCGCGCCAACCTCCTGATCAGGAAATTCGCGAAGTGTGACGGAGTGGTGAAATCTTTCCTGTTCCGGGCTTACTGCACACAACTTTATGGTATTTTTCTTGTGACTAATATCACGGTCAGACGCAGTAATTCTTTCCGTGTTCTGTACAATAACTCCCTCCGGTGGTGGAACGGTTTTCCTTGGAATTGTAGTGCCTCGGCAATGTTTGTTGGTGAAGGTCTTCCATCTTTCTCTGAAGTCCGTAGATCAGCTTGTTTTTCGCTCAGAATCGTCTATTGGCTGTTCTCTCTGGGCCGCACATGCGGCTATCTCTTCCCATTTGGCTGAAATTGGGGGATTTGGTATATTGTGGGTTTGACCCAACTTAGTGTGTGTAAAGTGTTCTTTTATTTTGCATAATGACCCTAGTTGGCCGGTATTAGATTCAAATAAATTAATAAAAGGTACAATTTATAATTTTCACTTGCGGATTAAAGCTTACACCGATGTCTGCAGAAAAAGTTTATCCCTCATATCAGCTATGAGTTATGTCCTCTTGGTTTCTGGTGACCTACACGCTAATCCAGCTTTAACTTCCGTTTTTATGGCATTTGCAGCTTCGCTCAAGTACCATACCGATCACTTTTCGGTCGGTCAGTCGGTCTGTCAGGCCACTCATCTCGAGTTAGGGTACTTTCGGAAGTGCTAGGACGACGAAAGTTGGTAGGCGTACCAGGGACCGACCAAACTAACTTGGAAATAGTGACTTAGCCGATTCGACCATCGGGGGGGGGGGGGGGGAGGAAGGGGAATCCGGAATATTGACGTGTTTTTAACTAATGAGGAATCGGATCTTAATGAAACTTGACATCTGGAAAAACCTCCTGTCTCATATATCACACTTCAAGTCCGGAATAGATCCGGTGACTTTGGGGGGGGGAGTTGTGTGGGGGGGGGGGGGGGGGGGAGTTGTGTGGGGGGGGGAATCGTGTGACATGTTCATAGTGGACGGATAGGGATGAAACTTGGTGGGAAGAACAAGCACAAGCCCCAGATACATAGTTGACAAGACCGGACCGAATCCGAGTATTGTGGGGGGAGTTCGAGGAAGGGTTCCGGAATTCCGAAGATCCCGAATTTAGATGCTTACATATGAAAACCATGAAACTTGGCAGGGGTGTCATGTCATGGACTCGGCACTTTTAACTTAAGAACAGGTTTTACTCCGATTTGACCATCGTGGAGGGACTGGAGGGAGGGGGAATCGGGAATCTTAAGAGATGTCTAACTTTTGAACGACTTGATATTCGGAAAGACTCATGTCTCAGATGTCCCATTTCAGTGCGGACAGGATCCAATCAATGTGGGGGAGTCTGGGGGGGGGGGGAATTTAGTGACACGATTAGAGTGTAGCGATTGGGATGGCACTTGGTGGGAAGAACAAACTTAAGCCTTAGATACATCAGTGCCAGAACCGGACCTGATTCGGGCACTCTGGGGGGAGTTGGAGGTTGGTTCGGAATTCCGGTGATCGCGATTTAAGGCACTTCCAGATGTGCTAGGACGATGAAACTTGGCTTGAACATTAGAGACTTGGCAAGATTTAGAAATTGCCACTTCCCAGATCCGACCACCCCTTAAATTGCTCATCTTCACCGCAAAGAACAAAAAATACTTTTAAGCAAAATCTACATTTTCATAATCCCCATGAGCCCATGATCATTTTTGCTTCAAGGGTTTTGCTTAGAAATGACTGTGTAGCACCCACTGCGCATCTTAACCGAAAAGTAAAAAAAAATACTTTTGACCGAACCATATATTCATGATCCTAAAGAGTTCAGGATCATTTTTGCCTCAAGGGTACATCCGATACATTCTCCTGATTTCCAAGGCTCCATCGCTATTCTCTATCTCAGAGGTTTTCTTAAAAATGATCGCAGCAAACCCACGAATTGGTAAATTGCTACTTTCACCAAGTTTTCAAAGTGCCATATGAGCTTCCAGCTCTTGTTATACATAGGTTAACAGGCTATGAGCCCCCCCCCCCCACCACGAGATAAACACAACCATATGCAGCAGAAAAGCCGCCTACCCCCTAGGATAGGTCAGGTCCTATTGGGTGGCCCACGTGTAGTAATATAATTATCTAATAAACTCTCTCTGACCTGATGATGTATACGTATATATAGTTTCCATCAATAAATCCTGTCACAGAAGAGCCAGTCCCTTATTGTTAACTCTAAAACAGAAACTATCTAGTGGAAGTGGACTATCTAGACTGACAGATATAATCAGAAGAGCTGAGAAAGAGAATCTCAAACCTGGGATCTCAACCCAGTGTCGAGAACAATGGTCTCCCACGGGACAAGCTGCCGACTGGTCAATGATTAAGGTCCAGAGTAACCTTCCGTGAATCAACGCGGCTTTGTAATTCCTGTTTTTCTTGCCAGACAAAAGACAAGCAACTTCGGTTGGACAAACTAAGTACGGGAACGAAAGCGGTATAAAAAGCCAATTGCGGTATGCGGAATAATACAAGTTTTACGCGGCATTTCCCTCAGAATCGTGGTATGCGGCATAAGTGGCAACACTGCTCATGACCTCGTTAAGCATTGTCCTAATTGGTGTAATAAGGTGTATTACCGCGTATAAGAGTTATTACAGATTCCTCTTTTCCTCGGAGCGCGCTGTAATAAGGTGAATAAGGAGAATAGACTAGCGTTCTATTCTGGCTTATGCAGGGCCAATCAAATCGCTTGGTTGGTTCGCCAGCGGGCCGAGGAGAGGCGCAGCGTCGTCAGGGTTGCCAAGGAAAGCACAACAGTTCTTTGTTGGAAGCTAAAGAAACAACTTTTCTTAACAAAAACACGTTTTTGTTCTATTACGACGGCTTTTCGTCAGTTCGAGGATCAATGCTGTCCATCCGTTATTTTAATAGCTTTTTTACAGTATAGTTTGCGTTATATTGTACTCGTGTACTTCAAGTAGTACCAAGAACCTTTTCGGATATTTTTAGAGCTCGAAAAATTGTATTACCTTGGCAACACCGGAAGCCGCATTGATAAGAACCTCTTGGGTTGTATTTGAACAGGCGTAAGTATTAAGACGTAAACATCGCGTATAGCGCTATTCACCTTATTACACCTATTAGGACAATGCTTTAGAGTCAGACCCGGCTTTGGTGACGTCAGCGGCGCGGAGGCTGTCTGTCCGGAGCCGCGCGAAATGAAACAGTTGCTGCCAACTGGCGCCGAGCACCCATTTTGCGAGTTGACTGCCAGTAGTGAAGCGATTATGTTTTTTTGTGTGTGTGGTGACTGGCACATTGTTTCGGTGCAGGGGCGTATATTTATTAATTCTGAATATTTTCAATTAGCTATGTGGTGGAGGTCCAGTGACCGATCTCGTCCGAAGTATGATCAGCAGGGACATGAAGATGAAGGAGGGACACATCGCGTATATCCTGAGGGAGACGATAAAGGTTTGCATTTCTTCTTTCTCTTGTTTCAAGAGCTTCTAGGCCAGTCATTCACGCAGTGTTGTAGTTCTAATACGTAATTAAATGCTTGAATATTTGACGCTCGTGTCTTAGAAGAAGATTGATTGGGCATGGTTGTTGAAATTAAAGTTCTAAGTCGTGTGATTTCCTTGTCCTTTCCTGTATGCTTTCTACTTTCGTTTTAGGGCCTGCAACACCTTCATATGAACCATGTTATCCACAGGGACGTCAAAGGTGCCAACATCCTCCTGACATCTGTGGGTGAAGTGAAAATCGTAGACTTTGGCGTCTCTCGGTGAGTTAGTTTGCTGTAGGCTAAAAAGGAGACTTGATAATAATACAAAGCAAAAGAAAAGGCTTTCGCCTCTAAATAACTCTAAGAAATTTTGAGTAGTCGAACTGATCAGAGTTAAAATGCCAAAGACTTGACAATGGTGGCTACCAGCTAAACCCCCCGGACTTATCCCCCCCCCCCTTGGTACCCCCGACCAACAGTCGGTAGTAAAAAATAATATTTATGAAAAGCATATATTATAGAAGCGAGCGGCCAGCGAGCTACACTACACTGATGTCTGCGTTTCTGGGTAAAATCCAACTGCTTGCTGTCAAAATGCTGCTTGCACTCAGATTTTCTAATTTCCTATATATTCGCATTTGCGGGAGGGGGGGAGGGGGCTGTCGCCAGGTCGGGTTTTCGCAGGGCAGGTTTTGGTACCGCGGAGTTTGGCAGGTTTTAGTGGGGGAGGGGAGGGGTCGCCTATACCCGGTTGACCCTATAAACGAGATGTCAAAACACGATGTGCCACTTTTTATGCGTGAATTTTAGGATATCAAGCGTCTATATGATTAGCAGAAAATTAAAAGTAAATGTTAAGTTGATAGACTGTTTTCATGTAAGGTGGGGCAGAGCAGTCTTATAGAAATTGCTAATTTTCGTGTAGGCCAAACGTGGCACCCACATAGCCTATGCCGAACGCCAAATGCTGGGCGCCATAACCCGGTAAAATATTGATGTTAGAGTGCTATTCAGAAAACAATTAGGAAATTTGTTTCATTTCAATGCCTTGGACAGACGATCAGGGTCACGTGCTCGCGGACTGGAATTTCTGCCAGGATTGTCGGCAACATCACCAGCTCCGTACGGAAATACTGAGGTTTTTCAACTCGATGATATAAGTGCAGAAAATCAGTTTAAGGTCAGGCACTTCACGTCCGAAGTCCATCCACACTTTATTAGAGAGAGTAGAGACCAAGAATGACCAGTCCGCCTTCATACGAAGTAAGATAAATACGACATTGAGAGCGTGTTCCACCCTTCTATTGATAGTAACTATTATTTACTATTTTCATTCCAACGTCGTGAAAAGCTACTTCGCTGGCCGTTCCAACCTTCTCGAAATAGTAACTAATAGTAACTATTTGCTTACCATGCTCGGGAGCGTGGTAACCGTGGTAACTACGCATCTCCGGAACGTGATCGGTCGAATTTGCCCGTGGCATGATGTTCTCCCAGAAAACTATAAAAGTCGTTCCAGCCTTGACGGCAAAAAGCCAGAATTCGTGATGTCATGCGTAGTAACTACGGTAAGTAGGGTGGAACACGCTCTGAGACTGAGCATTTTCAGGCATTTGAAAAAGACAATGGACCGTCGTAGCACAGCAGTTGGAACCCCCCACTGGATGGCACCAGAAGTAATCGCCTGCGAGCAGAAACCAGACGAAGGATACGACAACAGGGTAGACGTATGGTCTCTCGGTAAGGCTTTCTATTCCCTTGCTTACTCAGTTGTATGAATGTAGAAATAAAAAATATACATAATTCAGATAACTGCTGACGGACCAAGCCGTTCCACAAAGTTCAGTCTTTTGTGAAGCGCATCAAGCAGGGCCGTATCCAGGTTGGGGGATTGCCCCCCCCCCCCCCGAAATTCACAAAAATAATCATTTTTAGGCTTTTCCCTCTGATCGGTGTCTTTTTTGTACGACCCGCAGGCAACACCCCCCCCCCCCCCCCCCCCCGAAATAAATTCCTGGATACGGGCCTGGCATCAAGGGAAACTAGGCAGCTAGGCAGCACATAACTGGGTCCCTTCGGAGGATCTTCGGACCTTCAGAGGGAAGATAAGAGCGTTGGGGGGGGGGGGGGGAGAGGTATAGAAGAGCGATGTGGAAACTATTGAGTTGTTCCAAGTACAGTAGAGGTATGCTTATGTGAACACTTTTTTAACTGTTCCACTACCTTGGCTTTCTTACTTGCATAAAAAAGTAAAATGGAAATGAAAAATAACAAACTTGATATCAGCAAACAGCAACTATTTCAGGGTTATCCTGGCACAAACTTGAAGCAGAAATTCAATTAACTTCTTTGATTTTGAATTTATTGAAAAGGTCCTTCCTCTTTTGAAGGCATCTGACGGTTCGGACCGCCATCTTCTCCGTTGAAAGTGCGTTCCTCACGGCAAACTTTTCAAATTATAAAAAGCAAACCAGGTGTCAGCTGAGTCACTTTCATCGATGAATTAGCAAAATATTCAAAAAGCGTGAGTGATTATTACTAGTGTTTTTAGGAAAAAAATGCCTGATTTGGGTTTTAGTTTTTTCTTCGGCGATCGTTCACTGTTAGCAGACGTTCACATAAGCATACCTGTACTGTATTACTATAATTTTAGCGTGAGAGGGAGTCGTTTGTTCTTCCATATTTTTTGTCGGTTTCAAAGTGTTTTATTTCCGGCTTCTGAAAGGTATGTTGTAATTCAGCAGTTGGGTTCAGGATTCTCGATTCACTCTCTTTCGTAAATTCTTATTTGCTTAGGAATAACTGCGGTTGAGCTTGGTGACGGCTGTCCTCCCCTACTTGACGTCCATCCGGCGAGAGCCATGTTCCAGATTGTTCACAACCCCCCGCCGCAGCTGAACACGTGGTCAGAGTGGTCTACAGAATACAACGACTTTATTTCAGAGTAAGTGGGAAAATTGCGAATAAATTCCCTCCTGATATCCATATCTTTACTAACACAACCTGAAACTTCTTCATTGCAAAAAAATTACAAGCGCACTAGTCTTCCGTCCGACCTGCTCGTCGCTTGATATCAACTGGTTTGTCCAAGACCTCCGAGCCGCGGCATATCGAATAAGTTCTGTAGTTAAAGGACCGTCCCACTATTTATCTTTCAACTCACAGTATTTTAATATGTCTGAATCCTTTAAAACTAGGCTGTGCTTTCAACAAATAACCCACGGTTTCTGCTGTTTTAAGCCTTTCCCGAGACCTGTTGACTTATAGCGAATACAGGGAAACAATTTACATAACCTTTTTTTTTGTATGGAAAAACGTTTCGCAGACAACCGTCGACGGCGTGATACACATTGAAGGTAGCAAAACACGGCAAGTGAGAAAATCAGTGTGGTTTTGTTAGAGGGGTTAGAATGTACCATACGAAATTGGGGTCTCCAGGTTTAGAACTATATGTAGTGACCATAGGTAAAACAGACCCTTTAAGGACACCCTGCTGTAGCATAGCATGTTGGAAGCACCTATCCGCCATACAGACAGGTCCAGTTGTGTCGTCGGAGGTTTGCAAACTACTGGCTAAAAAGCACAATCGACGATCCAGTGTGTATTTCCGTGATGTAGGTTTCAACGACGATGAGAAGGTAATTATTATTTATTATTATTATTATTATTTATTTGAATCCTTCAAAACTGAAGAGTAATGTATAAAAAGGAACAACAACATGTCAGTCAAACTAACACTCACTTACATACTAATAAACAACTGACCGTTAAAGACAAATTAGCCTACTAAATATACAGTGAAGTACATGAAAAAAAAAGAAAAAAAAAACGATGCTCAAAATAAACAAACTAAGCAGGGGACTTTTTTGTGAAAAAAGGAAAAAGGTTGTGATGAAGAAGAATGTTGTCAGCCTTTTTATGAAAGTTCTGAATTTTACTATTTAAAGTTTCCAAAGGATTCTTCACTTTAAAATTCGAAGTTAGGAAAGAGTTACTCGCAGAAATCGGGAAGCCAAGAAGGAATTTAGAGAATTTATAATAAGTAACTTTTAGCGCAGAAAGTTCAGAAGGACGGAAAGAAGAAAAGAAAGCAGACGGAAAAAGAATGTGAGGAAGTGCAACAGCCGTATAAATAGAACCAAGAACATCTCTGCGATACACCCCTCGTGAACAGCACCGAATGCTCTTCTTATTTTATCTTGCACATGTTGAATAAGGATAAGTTTCCAATCCCTGGTATTAGATGAGCAAGGGATTCCAAGATACATAACTTTCTCAACAGGGCTGAAAACAACCCCCCCACCACAATCTAGAGGGGTTTTATTTGAAGTTGATTAGATTTATGGTAAGAAGACATGCCCAACACGATGGTGAAAACCGTTTTTTCGTCCGACAAGTAGTTAGCCCGGAATCCGGCCAAAACCGGAAAGTCTGTTAAAAGTAAAAGTTTGAGTTGAAGTTGATTAGATGCTCGATTTAGGGGTAGAAGACATGCTGAACAGAATGGATAAAACCATTTTCTCGCCGAACAAGTAGTTCGCCCGGAATCCGGCCAAAACCGGGAAGTTTGTTAAAAGTAAAAGTTTTATTTGGAGTTGATTAGATGTTCGATTTAGGAGTAAGAAGACTGCTGAACACTTATGTGAAAAAATTTTCTACCCAGACAAGTAGTTCGCCCGGAATCCGGCCAAAACCGAAAATTGTTAAAAGTTAGAGTTTTAATTTGTAGTTGATTAGATATTCGATTTAGGGGTAAAGAGATGGTGAATCCGTGTATGACAATCATTTTTTACCCGGACATATAGTTAGACCGGAATCCGGCTGGAGCCAGAAAGTTTGTTATAAGCTGAATGTGTATTTGAAGTTTACTAGATGTCCAATATTGGGGAAAGAAGATACGTTGAGTTCGTTTTTGACCTTTCTTTTTCGCGAGACAAGTAGTTCCGGAATTCGGCCGAAACCGGGAAATTTGCAGAAGCGGCAGAAAGTTTTCGTCAAAACATATATGACTTATAGGGGTAAACACACATGCTGATTCAGTATCTGAACTTGGTTTTCTCAGATTATTAATCTGTTTTTGAATTTTAATGGGAAAAATGTTCAAGGAGTTACTAGTGTATAATAAAATAATATTCGACTCTGTACCAAGTTCCCAAACAAAAAACTCCTGCCAACATTTTTGACTATTCTTACAAGTGCCATATGAGCTTTTAGCTCTTGTTTATATTACTTTTTCTGTCGCATCTAAAGTTTAAGTAAGGAAAATAAGACACAATAGATATGTTCTTTTCTTCTACCAGATGCCTCGTCAAAAACCCTGAGCACCGACCAGTCATTATGGAGATGAACCAGCACCCATTTATCCAGCAGGTTCCGGAGAACGAAAACGTGGTAGGAGCCTCTTTTCTTCATTTATCGCCGTATTCCCCTTTCACGCAGACTCGCGCCATTGTTTGACAGGTTTTCTTTTTTTAATATAGATAGGTCCTTCTGGGAGAGTTGACTGATTTTTTGAAAAGAAGTTTAATTTGAGATGAGAATTTAGTTAACTAGCTAGACACTAGATATACAGATGTGTGACTAGTCACTTTTGTGTGAAGAGGAGACCCACGAAATGGCACTAAAATGACTTTCCTGCCTGCGATTCGGTTAAAAAAAAAATAAAAGAAATCAGATCAAGCCTTCCCTGAGGTCAAATCCTTACCCGTCCTCTCGATTAATCGGCGGTGAAATCGGTGGCGTGATTCAGTAAGACTAGCTGCCGAATACCCAGTGATAGTAATTGCGAAAAAGTCGAGAAGCGCTACATGCACTTTACCAGATCCCTTTGTAGCCCGTTGCGTCATATCAGTAACGTTGAGGGGGGGGCAAAGATCAATTTTGGGTCAATCCCAGGTCTATTGCACGGTCTATAGATTGAAGTAGGCTATTCTTTTGGGGACAAATTCACAGTAGCTTTCAAATATATCTTGTAAGTAAAGCCATTACTTTGCACACTAAAACCTATCTGAAGGTACAAAAATAGAACAAAGCAGGAAGATTTTGAAATCTGGGGAAGCATGGTCCGCGTCCTCCCCGCTCTGCAAATCGATAACTGTCACTGAAATGAGTTCTTGTCCTAGTATTTTGTCTTCCGTTTCTTTTTGTCATTATTCTTTTAGCTGTTTTGTTCAAACAGGGTGGATTTTTTAATATGGCAAGTTAGTTCGTTCCATATACTTTCCTATTTGTTTGGGTCACAAACATCAGCCAAGACTTCAGGCATGAAACATTATTGTTCTACATAACAACCAATTAAGAGCAAGAAAAGAAATCAGAAGGAATGGAGACATTGAAAATGTTTGCTGGGATGAATGATATAATAATATGCTGGTTTTAGAACTCACGTATGTTGCTTTGCTTATTATTCGGTGAGGATTGATTGTGCTTACGGAAGGAAATTAAGAATCCAGGCATTGCCGAAACGCATCCATGTAGTGAGGAAATCGTCTAGTCACTTGCGACCTTAGGGAGTTAAATTTATGTGCGTTTTTTCGGTGCTTATGAAACTTTCGAGGAAGAAAGATTGCTTGCATCACAATACTTAAAAACGACTGGATTTCAAGCAGAAACATCATGCTCTTAGGCCCTCTTTAAAGTTTAATCGAAAAGGGCTGATCTGGACAGTCTAGTTAACCATCACATGTTCACTTTAATAGGCTTGAAGGCCCGACAAAAATTCGTTACATCGTCGCTCCGCTGTTCACGAATAATCGATTGTCATTTAGTGGAATTTCTGGGTCGAATTTGTGATACCTCTGTGGGTCTGTGCGCTTGTGCTTTTTTTGGTACAAGCTTGTACCTATTCTTGACGAAAAACCATTTACAAAATGTAAGTCTTCACGCAGTGAGCTTCCTTCCGCAATATGATCACTGGCCACTGAAAAGCAGCTTTTGTATTAAGATTCAAATTTTCAGCGTCAGTCTTGCGTTGTGAAGACGGCCGTAGATATTCTCAACGTCATACTAGAGCGAATAGTAGAAAATAAAAAAAAATCCCTTAAAAAATTCAAAGAGTGCAGTGAATTCAAATGTTACAAAAATAATTCGGCTCTCAGTTAACTTCAGTTTGGCTTTTGTCTAATTTTCTGACGTTGCCACTGAAAAGCAACGTTTGTATTGAGATTAAAAAATTTTCAGCGTCAGTCTTGCGTTGTGAAGACGGCCGCAGATATTCTGAACGTCATACTAGAGCGAATAGTAGAAAAAAAAAAAAATCCCTTGAAAATTTCAAAGAGTGCAGTGAATTCAGTTAAATGATGTAAAAATAAGTCGGCTCTTCAGTTAACTTCAGTTTGCCTTTCGTCTAATTTTCTGAGGATTCCTTATGGCAGGCTTTGGAGGATAATTTTACCGTAATAGTGCGAACACACGATCAGGTTTTCTCGCCCGGATTTCCTGCACTTTCATCATTAAGTTGGAAAAGTTTCAACTTTGCCATACGGAAGTGATGATGGGGCCGGAAATCCGGGCAGGAATTCCAGACCGGGACCTCCCGATCCTGATCGTGTGTTTGCACTTTAAACCGTAAGTTTGTATGAAAAATATTAGAAGGTATAGTCAAAATCGACCTGAGATGAAGCCTTGACGTTGGGGTATTTTCAGCCTAAAGTAAGGTTAAATTTGACCTCGTTTTGGCCTTCGGACTATCCTTGAATTTGTGTGTTCGGGTAGCACGGATCCAGCTTATAATAAACCTTTCTTTTACAGATAGATAAGTTTCTTATCATTTTAGCTGAGGTCTGAAATCAAGGTTCTTCTTGAAGATGCAAAAAGAGGAGTTACGGCCTCAAAAATTCAAGAAGTTACTATGAAAGCAGGTTATATGAAAGTAAGTTTCTAATCTAAAGCAGTCTCACCAATTGTTGGGCTTTTTCACAAAACTGAACCTTATAGTTTCCCATGACAACAAAAAATATTGTTTTTTTTTTGTTGAAAAAAAGTAGTTTGGCACTGCAATTAGACAGCAGTATACGTGACAAGGTAGGTGCCGAGAGAATGTGGTTTTGCGTCTGCTTACGAACTGACACGCGTGGGAATAAAATTGGACTTGGAGATGAAACGGTTCAGCGCAAATTTTCTGGCCTCGACTTGAAAACGCAAATTCGCGTTCTTTCGGTACCTAGCTACAAAGCATTTTTCCGCACGATGAGCCACACACTTCTGACTGTTTCTCTGGGAAAATTCGAAGGTAATTCCAGTGTTTGAAAATAACAATAAATCCAGATAAAATCTCGATAAATAGGACTTCAGCCTTACGTCCTATGCATTATGTGCAAAAAGAATTCTCAGTAAAGTAGTTAATTTAGACATTATTTTGCTGCTAAATTTGAATTTCCCGCTAAGCTCCAGCTACAAAATCGAAAATTGTTTGTCGAGTCGAGTAACAAACCGAGTCACAAATTGTCGCGGAAGCACACTTGTGAGAGCAACACAAACGACCGCGGGAACAGTATTTTCTAGCCACAAACATTTTCTGGTATCGCGGAAAAACACCTATAGATGGCGGTCTATTGATGTCTTTTAAAGTGGCAAGACAGAAAGTTCGATGGGATTCTACGCTCGGACCTTCTTTGTACAGTCAGCTATGAGGAGAAAAGAATAGGAAATTGACCACGTACACGACTGTCCGCGCACTCCCATAATTCCACTACGAGACAAAACTCTGCCTCCCAAAATGAGCTGAGGCACGGCCAATCTCTGTCGACCTCGTCACCTCTATGGATCCGGACGTATCGCTATTGAATCACGGTAGAAGGTGCAAAAGCCGGGTGTAGTTACTTCTTCTGTGAACAGGGGGTCGCGGCATCTGGACCAGTGTCCAAGGAGTATTAGGATTTACAACTCAATATCATGAATTGCGGTAAATAGTGTAACTTCTTTTTGATTTGTGTTACTTTGTTTTGAAAGATTTTGTTAGTTTGATGATGAAAGATGAACCAGTTTGACAAGATTTTTGGGTGCAAGTAAAGACTCTTATTTTATTCTTCCTCTTCTTCAAGGGCTTAGCTCCATCGGCGCTCACCAAAAATGTAGTCGCCGGACAGGCCTGAATCCCCTCACAAGTGATAGTACAGAGTTTTCTACATTACACAGTTGGTTCCATACAAGGCATGAATGGTGTTTCTTTCATCTTTGAGCGAAAAAGATTTTTGGCGTTAAATGATCCCCTACCCTAGCTTACTTCCTAACTGGCATCATTTCTTCTCCGACAGGTTGATCGTAAGTCGCAGCTTCAGAGGATATACTACGACGACCTCTGCAACTTGGAACTTCCCGATGATGAAAGTGTAGTAGATCAGCTTCAGCACCGATTTTTCGCTGGACAGACCTTCACGTTTATAGGGGATGTCTTGATATCAGTCAACCCACATGGTGACAAAAAACAACTGAAGGAAGAGGTAAACCATATTGTATGTGTAGGGGAGCGAAGACACATTGAGGGATCCCTCTGAGGAGTCATGAAAGATAGAGCTCATTAAAGACGAGCTGAGTGAATTGACAAATCTTTTATCATAGCACGAATTACCAGATTGCCTTATTCTATCGTCTTAAGTCCCGGAAGAAAATTGGAATTGTTTCATGCATTTTCCCCTGCGAGTTGCACTGACGCGGTCAGTGTCAGCGTAGTAACTTTTCACGAGGTTGGAACGAAAATAGTAACTAATAGTTACTATTGTAATAAGGGTTGAACACGCATATAGACTGTATATATACTGTTCCATAGATTATCCCAAAATAAGCAATTTGTGTGAGCCTGGACAACCACTTGCAATCCTGAAAAATAGCATGATAAGCCGTATAGCAAGTCATTTATTCTGACCCGCCATTTTCAAAAGCGGAGTATGTAAAACACTATTCAGTTTTTTATTCGTCATCCAGAAAAGAGTGTAGAGTGTCTTGCTCTTTCTGGGACTAGTTGTCCATGATTTTTGGCAGAGCCGACGAAATTTCCACAAGTGTGACGCTGGGATCTTTAACTTGGAACTGCCCCGTTAGCATGCAACTATGCCAGAACTTTGGCAAATAAAGCAGGTGCTCTGCACTTAAAATAGCACTTTTTCATCTTTTGCAACTCCTTCTTCCGTAGAACATACGCGACACCAGAGCGAAATAAAATGAAAGGAGCGCAAAAAGAGCTGTATAAATTCCCTAAAGCTTTCCGATTGTAGCGCCCACGGTTCCGGACGATCTGTCCCTAAGCGGTACGGATAGATGTACAAACGCCTTGAACGACCGAAGAGCAAGTTTTTGAAAGTGTAGATTTGAAGGTATTCCAAGCGATCGTAGAGTCTGGTCGAACTGATGGTGAAGAACGAACAGAGATTTAAGCATTGGATGTATTTGAACAGTTTGACGATGGGCTGAAATTAATGTACTCGCATTTTGAGGTGATTAGTAAAAGGTCGATTTTGAGAAGTTCAGATGACAGCTTACTGATATACAGTAGGGTGAGGTTGCGTTCCGGAACTTAACAATCGTTAACAAATTGATAACAGTTGTTAACTTTTTGTGTTCCACGTTTCTGATTTCGAATGAAAGCTCCGCCCACCTACAATTTCGGTTCCAGAGCTTAACGATTGATAACTATTTTGTAACGATGGTCTGTGAGCGTCGTTACAAAATAGTTAACAATTATAGAACTGGGAAAGTTAACGATCGTTAAAGCTGCAGTTAAGCTCCGCCCCGAAGTAAAGTTAACAATTGTTAAATTGCGG
This sequence comes from Branchinecta lynchi, assembly GCA_023053575.1. Taxonomy (NCBI): domain Eukaryota; kingdom Metazoa; phylum Arthropoda; class Branchiopoda; order Anostraca; family Branchinectidae; genus Branchinecta; species Branchinecta lynchi. Next base: position 14,792,919 of record JAKZAP010000017.1, on the reverse strand, counting down.
CCCGCAACTGGAGACCTTCAACACAGTCGCTTCTTTTAGGACCATGAGCGCTACAAGTCCAAATCCCGCTCAGACGAAGCTCCGCACGTGTTTGCAGTAGCGGATCGAGCATGGCAAGATATGATGCATCACAAGGAGCATCAGAACATTGTGTTCACTGGAGAATCTTATGCCGGGAAATCATACTGTTTTGACTTAACTATGGAGCATCTTCTGTCTATTGCAAAGGTAAGGCATTTCGTACAGGTAGAAGCGTTAGTACGTTGTGCTTCACTAGACACACAACATTGTGTTCACTGGAGAATCTTATGCCGGGAAATCATACTGTTTTGACTTAACCGCGGAGCATCTTCTGTCTATTGCAAAGTTAACGCATTTTCGTATAGGTAGAAAAGCATCAGTACGCTGTGCTCCAGTAATTGCGCTCTCGGTACGACTTGTTTTTGGGATCCCAAAACGTAGGTAGAGGGGTACCTATGACTTCGTAAAAGTTTTCTGTCTGTCCGTCCGTCCGTCTGTCAGCTGGATAACTCTCGAAGGGAGTGAGATATTTTGATGAAACTTGGTGTGAGGATTTTATGGGTCAAGGGACAGGTGAAGTCCATAGATGGGCCCCAAAGGTTTATATTTAAGGGTGGGGGAGGGGTTTAAAATTAAGGGGTGAAAATAAATATTTTGTAAAAGCTAATGAGATAGTTGATTTAGAGGTAAGGAAGCCCACTGAATCCGAATATGAAATTTGTTTTCTCGTCGGACAAGTAGTTCACCCGGAATCCGGCAAAAACCGGAAAATTTGTAAAAAAGTAAAAGTTGAATCTGAAGTTGATTAAATGTTAGATTTCTGAGTAAGAGGAAATGTTGAATCCGAACATGAACATAATTTTTTCGCCGGACAAGTAGTTCCTTCGGAATCTGGAAGTTTAGCATGAAATTTTAAAACCCAATGTTATAGTCGATATAGAGTGAGGAGAGATGCTGCTGCTACTTTCGAACATAGGCCTACTAAGGATAAACAAAAGTGTACGCTATCAGTTTAGTCATCTTCAAAGTCCCAACCTGCATTTACGGGACCCAAAAGTCAGAATGCATCCGACAACTATCTGGTAACAATTTAATAAAAAAAAATTTGACCAATTTTCAAGTCTCTACCTTACCATTTATACACACAGGCGAAAGCTCTGCGCGTGAGTGACGTCACTTTGGTTTAATCTATGGACCCAAGAGGGATGGTGACTTAGGTCGCGCATCACGCGCAAAGTTTATTGGGTTCAATAGAAGACTAAACCTAGCGCACGTATTCTTTTGGTTTGGGATTGTATATGCTGTTCAAAGTTCGTATGAGGATTCACTGGCAAAGTACAGGCTAAGTACTTTAGCCCTCTATTTAGAGGCAGAGGAGGGGTCTCGATTCAAGGGTCAACACAAATTTGTTTTATAAGCTAATGAGACATTCGTTAAAGGGTAAGGAGGCCCACTGAATCGAAATCTGAACTTAGTTTTCTTGCCGGACAAATGATTCACCAGGAATTCGGCCGAAACTGGAAATTTGATTGAAGCTCAAAGTTGTTTCTGAAGTCGATTAGAGATTCGGTATCGGCAACAAGGAGACATGCTGAATCGAATTTGAACTTTATTTCCTTGACGGATAAGCTGGCAAAATTTGCCAGAAGCCTGGAAATTTGGATTGAAGGTTCGGCTCTCAATTTCACTGATCTTTTGCTCTGCATGCAGTTCGCCGGGAATGCTGCTAAAATACGAGGAATTTGGTATTTAATTAGTTGTTTGGCCGATTTTTGGGATCCCATCGAAACCTTTGGTCTTGTGTCTGTGAACGAGAAGAGTCAGCTATGATTATTTGAACAGTTATGCTAATGCGAACAGTGCAATTTTGGGCTAAATGGTAGTATGAAGGTCCAAAGTACATATTCGGGTGTCTACAGAGGCCCTTGTTTACCTAATTTGGCCAACTCATAGTTCTTCAGTCACAGCAAGTTCACGAGAATGGCGAAGTCCAAAAGTCAACAAACGTTCAAATAAGCATACCCTCTACTGTACTCCTTTAGTTCAAGCTGTCTGGGAATCGTGTTTCAGTCCGTTACACGGATACGTCAGCTGATGTTTAACCGAGGGATATTCCGGCCCTTCATAATTCACAGTTGAGCTCAAACCTAAGAAACTAAATTGTAATGCAGGTTTTGTCTGAAGAAAAGGACCCTTGGACCCGGGAATGCCGCTCGAATAAAATCAGCTGATGCATCGTTTGACGCATTAAGACATGCAAGCCCCTCCATAAAGTTATAATAGACCTTTTTGGGGTTCCTATTACACAAGTCCTTTCACGCAAGAATATTTCATCCGTGTTATGTTTTTCCCTAATCATGTCTTCTTATTGTCTTTTTTACTCCACAGTCCACATTATTTTTCGTCTTGTACGATTTGTGGGGTTAAATAAATATTATTATTGACGATCGTGTATCTTTTGTTCCGCCGGTAAAGGCGTTTTTCCGCGGGATGTCCTTGCTCCACACGTTTCTAAATGCCCGTAAAGTTAAAAGAAGTGTTTGCCACACAAGAGCAAAATAACACTAGGGAGTAGCGTCAAGACCTATGCTTCCTTTGCTGCGCAAACGGGCTATACTCATCGCCCAGTACGCGTGCGGCATTTGAAGAGAGACGAGGTTTAATAATTTGGTCTGCACATATCGAGGAAACAGGGTAGGTTGTATTTATTTTGCTGTGTTCAGGATAGGAAGTTATTGGTGCCGTCGCTGGTGCACGACCAGTTGAGTTCCAGTAGGGATGCCCACTATCGCTAGTGTTGTTAGTATTGCTGCCATTCTAGTGTGTCCCTTTTTTCAAGTCTTGGCGCTACTTCCTACTGCTATTTAGCTTTGGTGCCACACAGTCGAGCCACAAGTTGAAAGTACCGGAAACCTTGCAGTATTTTCTAATATCTCCTACTACAGGACACACAGTCTGATTTTCGCAGTTGTAAAATTTTACTCCTTCGCTCCTGAATACATACATCTCGCATACATCTCATGCAGGTTTCCCAATAGTGACGCGAGTGCGAAATCTTGTCGGGCGTAGACTGTGCATCGTAATGCATATTTTTAAACGCTACTGAAGAACGCCTGAAGCCGCTTTCCCAGTGACGCGTTGTTGCGATGCGTTTATCTTGCGTTGCGTAGCGTATCTTTCACACCTCGGCGAGAAGCTTTCACGCTGAATGTGTTTCTTTTCTCGATTTCTTCTGCTGCATTTTCATTTCTTTCATCATTAGTAAGTTTTTCGTCATCAGTATTAGGTTTTGCTCCAGTTTTTCTTCAAATACTTCCATTTTCCACCGAAAAATCTAATTCGTAGTCGTCGAACCAGCCAAAGATGGACTTTGTACCTCGGCATTTGACGTTGGATACTTTTAAAACCTCGTGAAAAAAAAAATCATATTTATTTCCTCCTCAGATTCCGCCAAACAAATTTTGTTATTCTTAAATTACCTTGCATGGTACTTTTAGGGAGATAAAATCCCGATGGACATTAATTAGTCATTAGTACTTAGTTAATTAGTAGTGCACCAATCTTCCTACTAAAAATCCTAATCGAGCCGTTCGGTTGCTGTGCATCATGGTCTTCTCAAGCGACTCTGCAAAAGCTTATACCCTTTCTTCTAGAGCAATCCAGGAATCGTACAGAAAATCAGATCGGCTAGCCGTATCATTGACATGTTTGCCAATGCTCCAACTGCTTCGAACGAAAACGCAACCCGACATATCAAGTTCTTCGAGTTGACGTTTACGAAAACGGGCAGAATCAGTGGTGCCCTCATATGGACATACATGCTGGAACGCTGGCGTACAACGAATTTTGAGATAATGTAAGTCTTACCCTTAAATTATCTTGCTGGTATTTAGTAAGTAAGTAAGTAATTTATTTATGACCCGACATTTTCGGAAAGCGGGGTAAATGAAGAAAATAAATAAAACACATAAACATACACTAAAAGATACTTAATTTCAATCGTCGGCCAGGAAGTAGTGTAGAAGGTCGTGCGCTGGTTGGGTTCTGTTGTCAATCATTTTTTATAGCGACGAAGAAACATCCAAAAGGGTAACACTTGTGTATTTGTGTTTCTTTTTCTTCTAATCTTTAATGCTTTAGGCTAGGGTTTTGTTATTTCGTGTGACAAAACAGTTTGTCGATTAAGAAAGTGTCATTTTTGTGTGCCGCTTTTTGAGGCTTTTTCCGCCTAGTCGAGTTTTGCTAGGCACGCAACGTGATTACGCGAACTTCGCCAAAAGCTTCAAGGTCTGCCGACAACTGTTTTACGCAGAAGGCTGATAATAATAAGCTTCATAGTGTGCTTTTTCGTTTTGGAAGACATTGTATAGGCTACCAAGTATATCTTCTGTTTTGACCTTTTTTTGCTTTGCTTGGTTCCCACTTTTTAACCACGGTGCCTTTAGTTTTCAAATAGTTTGCGTCCACCAGCCACGTCAGAGAGCATGCTTCCTGCAAAAGTCGACAGGCGTTAACAGAAAATCCCCAATTCACGGAGAAAGTAATAGTGTTATTAAAAACGATATTTCTGAGCTATTTCGTTATGGAAAGATCATGTCTGGTAAGAGTTGTGCTATAAATATTCCCCTCAACACGGACGAAAGACCATATAGAATCGAAAAATTCATGCTAATTAAAAACTTGGAAATTCTCTTTAGTCGGGACTGCATAGTTCGTAAAGTATGTCAAGAAGACGGTGAGCTGAAGGACGGATTAGGTCCAGCAGAGAAGCTGACTTTTTCGTTAGACAGACGATGATATCTTGAAAGATTAACCGAAAAAGCGTGAGATAAGACAGCCTCGTTACCCGTAACTTCTTCAATTAAAGAGGCTTGAAGACCGGATGAAAATGCGCAACAGTACTTCGTTGCTGCGCTGTTCAAATGATCGATTTCTTATAGAGGAATTTTGTGGTGATTCGATGCGCTGTGTTACGAACATGTACGATACATTTTGGGTTCGTAGATTTCAGGATACGGGGAAGCGATACCAACCCATCCCCAACAAATGTTCCTCTCAGATGCAAAAGCTCTTGGCACTCGAAGAGGAAGTGGTTCAAATCCTCCTCCTGCAACTTGCAAAGAGGGCAAATGTAAGTCTCTCCCGTGCCAGCTTTCCTCCTACTGAAAAGTTAATTTTTACAAAGGATCGGCAGACTGGTAGATCGGGAAAGGGACAGTTATCTTTGTAACATGGTGTCGAGTATAACTTTATGATTTTTTCCTGGATTCAAGTGGGGGCACCACCCCGAAGTTTAACATGGGTTGCAGCAAAGGAAATGCTACTCCGTTTCAGTTTTGTTTGGAATGGTCATTTATTTGGAAAGGGTCAGGTCCTGTCTTCACCAAAATTACGCCATTTTTACCAAGACTTCTCTGGGAAGCCAAGAAAAGGTTTCCGCCATGTGTGGAGCAGTTTATCGATTGCTGGAGTCCGAACATGGATTATAAAGACTTGTCACAGCGCGACAGCATCTGGGCGGAGTAGATACTCCAGACGCGACTACTTTTGAACGAATTGTGATGCTGTGTATTAATTAGTAGTAAATTTTTCCAAGTATGAAGAAGTATAAAAGTTTAATACAACAAAAAGTTTAATAAACTGAGCGAGGCGACACAAGAAGGGGTTGGGTTTTGGAACGTTGTATAAGATGCAGTATTTCTCTCATAGACAAGAGAGAGTAGGCCAACTTCATTGTAGCTATTGAGCTGGAACTGCAAGAATTTCGGAAGCTCTGTTCACATACTTTGTGGGATCCCAAAACATAAGTGGAGGGATACCTATGACGTCGCAAAAGTTATCCGTCTGTCCGTCCGTCTGTTAGCACGATATCTCTCGAAGGGGTTGATATATTTTGTTGAACGATGACTCTATGGGTCAACGTACAGGTCAGGTTCGAAGATGGGCTCTGTAGCTCTATATTATGGGGTGGGGGAGGGGTTTCAAATTAAGGGGCAATCAAAAATATTTTTTAAAAGCTATTGAGATAATTCATTTAGGGGTAAGGAGACATGCTGAACCCGAATATGAAAGTTGTTTTCTTGCCGGACAAGTAGTTCAACCGGAATCCGGCGAAAATTGTCGACCAGTTTTCGGCTATAACAGTCCTACCCCTTTATTCTCAAACTAGTATAGCTCTGCGCGTGGATGCCGGCATTCATTTGTTTATTATGTGTGACGTCGGAGGGATCTAGTGTAATCGAAGGTCGAAGGGGTTGGTATATAATGTTCCAGCGAGGATGTTGTTCAATGAGGATTCACTGGTAAAGTACCGGTCAAGTTCGTAGATAGGTCCTTTAGTCCTATCTTTAGAGACAGAGGAGGAGTTTCGAATATACGGTAAAAACATGTATGTTTTATAAGCTAATAAGATATTCACTGAGGGGGTAAGGAGGTCCGCTGAATCTATTTCTGAACTTTGTTTTCTTGCTGGACAAATGGTTCATCACGAATTCGCCTGATACTGGAAATTTGGTTGAAGCTCAAAAGTTGTTTCTGAAATCGATTAGAGATTCGGTATCGGATTCGGTACTTTATTTTAACAGTACAAATATTCAAGGAATCTGACGAAGACTGAATGGCGAAGACATGGCCCAATCGTTTGAATCAAATATTAGATTTTTGGGATCCCATCGAAACCTTTGGTCTTGTTCTTCAATGATTTAGTTTTTAAAAAAAACGGTAAGCTAAAAAGTTGTCGATGTTACAAGTAGTAACAAATAAGAATCGCGACAACACTGACAAAAACAGTTTAGTTTGACTCTAAATAAAAACTATTACAACAAGTCGAGTCCACACATGCCTGATGTATTAATATTGTCTGTTTCTAAGGTTTCCAGTTTGAGGCAATTCTATGGTTTCCAAACGCGGCTGTATTCTTTGGTCATTGAGGGTAAAGTTTATATGCGTGGATAACGGGAATTTATAATACTGAATTTATCTCTAGCCCTAAGACCTGTCACTTCGCAGCTCATTTACCGTAAGTGCATAGTTTGTGGTTATCTATATTATATTTTTGTTCATGTTTACGCGTCTATTTATGCGGAGAGAATTTGGATGATATATAATAATATAGGATCGACTAAAAGCTGGAAAGGAAAGGCAAGAGAAAAGCAGGAAAGAATACTAAAACAAGGAAGGGCAAACTAAAACAAAGAAAGAATGACCAAGAATCGAGGATTCGAAAAACTGTCAAGCCTTTCCTCTGTTTAGTATCCCGTGAGGGACCAAAAGGAGGAAAAGGTGAACTTTTACAAGCGAAAAGGTGAACTTTTACAAGCGTAAGTTGCCCACACCTCACGAGATACTAAACACAGGAAAAGCACGGCACAGCTTGCCAGTTTTTTCTAATACTAAGGCGAACTTTTACAAATGTTAGTTGCTGACCCCTCACGGGATACTAAACAGAGGTAAGGCTTGCCAGTTTTTTAGAGTTCCTAATTTCTTTCCTCGTTGTGGTACTTTCCTTGACAAGCTACTAAAACCAGGAAAGAAATGGTGGATTCTTTCCTGCTTTTCTCTTGCCTTTCCTTTCCTGCTTTTAGTCGATCCCTAATAATATGAATAATCTGCCTCGATTTTTTCTGAACTATAACTTGATTCGGAAGTTATGTGTTTCCCCGAATTACTAACCTAATGTTTTTTGCGTTTTCCTCTGACATTTGGTGTAATAAATTTGAAATTGTAACTTGAAAACAGAAGAATGGATCAAGAACGGACTGAGTATACGGATTATCATTTTTTGTTTCAGGCATAATGGAAACTTCCATATTCTCTATTATCTCTACCATGGCATGGAAGCTCAAGGTCAACTCCCCCAGTTCTTCCTGGAATCCAACCGACGGTACCGCTATCTGCCCGAGACCAAATACTCTGACGAGAGTAAATATAGAGCTGGATTCTTCGAGTACGAGGAAAACATGAAACATTTCGATTTTATTAAATCGGAGTATGATTTTGTGCTGAAAACCCTGGCGGCCGTTATCCTTGTTGGCGAAATTGAATTCGTCGCTGGGGAACCAGTGGAAGTGGAGGATATAGGACTACTGGAAAATAGTGAGTAGCCGTTCAGACGAGTTGTTTCAGTTGCGTTTTTGCAGATACCACGGTCTGAAGTCGTTTTCGCAGTTACCGTGGTATCTGATACCACGGTCAAAAGGCGTTTTTGCAGTTATCGTGGTATCTGGCCAGTTATCATGGTATTTGATATTAAGATACCTCGGTACGATCGTGGTATCTGAAAAGTCATCTCACTTTCACCAAATTTCGTTAAATAGGTGAGAAAGAAGTTTAGCACTTAGTGATGTAACTGGATATCACTTTTTCTTTTGGACTTCGAAAAGAGCAATTTCGGCAATAGTCGTTTTTGCAACCGTGTATCGGATACCACGATAACTTCAAAAACGACTAATTGCAGATCCAGTTACCGTGGTAACAGATACCATGGTATCTGCAAAAACGCAACTATTGATATGAGGGGAGGTGAGAATCCTGGATTACGAGATGAATGCTCTTGTGCTAGTTGAAGGCTTGCAGCCTTCCGCTCGTGTGCCCAGAATGTGGGGTCTATCGCCATGGCGATGGACGCGGTCGCGGAAAAAGGACCCGATCCAAGGATCTGGGAAGCCTACTTTTCCCAGATCCAGTCATCCATGTTGGGGGGGGGGGTTCCGGGTTGCATAACGCGTAAGTTGCGAACAATTGATCCGATTCGAGTGAAATTTGATGGGCTGTAGGAGCAGATGCCCAAGCTATGGCATTTGTGTCTAGCCACAGTGTGGAGGAGTCTGAGGGGGGTCCGTGATTTTTAGTCACGTGTTGGTCCGTCCGGACCGAATGGTGAGCACGTCGCTGGTTCAAGTCTCGGTGGTTCCTACAGTTTGGATTGGGGCAAGGGTTAGTGACGCTTCTCTAAGAAAAAAGAAAAAAACCTGCCGAGCTTCAAATGAGTATCACCAACCTAGTGAAAAGAATGGAAAGCGTTGGAGGATTTGCCTCAGCCGCGCATCACACTCCCGACCGAGCGCGGAGTATCATAGGATCGAGACCTGGGCTACGTGATCCTCGAACGGTCGAGCTCTGTAAAAAGTGCCATAAGAGCTTGTAGCTTTTGTTCCATCCTAGGGAGTGACGAAAGAAATTCTCCAGAGCATTTAGTCACCCTGGTTATTTTTCAGTTTCTAAGCTTCTGCTAGTGGACGTCAAGAAGTTTGAGTGGGTCCTGGCGAATTACTGCGTCCTCGTCAATGGGGAACCAGTAAAAAGACGCTACACCTTAGAAGAAGCCTACGCAACTCGTGACGCAATTGCACGGCTTCTTTACGGTCGTTTGTTTGACTGGATGGTCAACGCGCTGAACTTGAAGATATCCGTAACCCGGCTTGTCTTGTAAGTATTGTGGCATTTTAAATTGCAGTATCCAATCCAGTCGTACCGTACATTTGACCTTAGTTCCTCCAGAGCCATCGGTGGCGCATATGCCATCGACAAAGCCTCCCCGATGAAAAATGTATCTCAGAACAGTAGTATGAAGTTATACGAAAAAGGAGCATGCAGTACGAACTGATGCTACTACATGCTTCTATGTCAATGGTACCGTGTTACTGCATTCTACTACATCTATTATAAGCAAGACTGGATGCTGCTATAGCAAGACTGGAAGCTACTAGATACTACTGCTTAAGATTGGCTCAGTCCGAGGCACATTAAATGATAGTATTCTTTACAATTACAGATCAATATGTGCAACTTTTGCGATTAACTATTATACAACTACACAGGCTCCATCTACCTAGGCTCCATCGGGTCTCAATTCGTCTCGCATTGTTATCGCAGCGGTGCCATCCTCCCATTTAGGTACCAGCCGTCCTCAGACCTAAAATTTTTTTAAATTTCAGGATTTTTGGGTACAGTGTTCCAACGTTAAGTTTCTTCAGCAATACAGATTGCCTTGGAATGTCCTGGAGCAAGGGACGTTATCCCCATCCAAATCTAAGGACCTGCCTTGTCTTATCTATAATACTGATGCACCCTACTTCCACAATCACTCCATACATTTCTAAACCTTAAGACACCAATTTCGCAAGGTACCTATCCCGTCTAAGAAAACCACGCTAATTTTCTCACTTCCCGTCTTTTGCTACCTTCGATGTGTTATCATGCTTTCGACGGTTGTCTCCGAGAAGTTTTTCCATCAGAAAAAACGGTTATGTAAATTGTTTCCCTGTATTTGCTGTAAGTCAACGGGTCTAGGAAAAGGCTTAAAACAGCCAAAACCGTGCAGTATTTGTTGAAAGCACAACCTAGTTGTAAAGTATTCAAATATTTTAAAATACTGTAAGTTGAAGAGTAAATAGTGCGAGGGGTCCTTTAAGTATGTAAGTCCCTAGATACAGATTTGTCTGACATTGTGTGGTATTTACAAACGTTAGAGCATTGTGCCAAAATTTAGGTTTTGCCTGTCAAGTAGTTCGCCCGGAATCGGGTCGAAACGGATATTTGGCAGAAGTAAGACAGGAAGATTTGATCAGTTTCGTCAAAGTAGATATGACGTATAGACTAGGGGTCAATACACACATGCTAAATTCATATCTGAACTTGGTTTCCTCGGATGATTAGCCATTGGCCTTCTTCTGTTTCTAAATCTCAGTAGCAGAAATGTTCAAGGAGTCTGGCGAAGACAGGATATCTACAAGACCAAGTTGTCTGGATCGGATATTAAATTTGTGGGATCACATCGAAACCTTTGGTCTTGTTATTCTTGATTAACCTACAGCTTACACCTCAGATGTACACTTATACCACGGTATGAGTATGAGAAACCGGATGAGTATGAGTACCGTCTGAGAAATTTTATTCTTCCCTCGCACATCATCTTAGAGGGATAACTAGCTGATCAAGAATACCCCCCACAAATCTCATTTTTCTATTTTTGTTTGCAATGAATGATCAGCTTGGCTTCAAACCTCATATTTACCACAATCATGCTGAAAATATTGTAAGACAATCCTTTCAGTGGTGATCCTCACGCTATTGGTCTCCTTGACTTGTTTGGCTTCGAGTGCACGGAAAGCAACTCCTATGAACAACTGGTCGTCAATACCGCGAACGAGCAGTTGATGTATCACTTCAACCAGAGCACCTTCGGCTGGGAAATGGTGAGTGGAAATTGATCCTCTTCTCAGTGTCATTTGCTTTTTGGGATCCCAAAACGTAAGTGGAGGGATACCTATGACATCGCAAAATGTCCGTCTGTGAGCACGATAACTCTAGAAGGGAAAGAGATATTTTGATGAAATTTGGTGTGAGGATTCATTGGGTCAAGGGTAAAGTCAAGTTCGTAGACGGGCTGTGTACCTCTACATTTAGTGGTAGGGGAGGGGGTTCAAATTAAGGGACAAACAAAACATTTTTAAACAGCTAATTTGATAGTCGATTATGGGGTAAGAAGGCATACTGAGCACAATAGTGAGAACCGTTTTCTCGCCGGACAAGTAGTTCGTCCGGAATCCGGCAAAAACCGGAAAAATGGTTAAAAGTAAAAGATTTATTTGAAGTTGATTAAGTGGTCGATTTAGAGGTAAGAAGACATTCTGAACACGTCGGTGAAAACCATGTTCTCGCCGAACAAGCAGTTCGTCCGGAATCTGGTGAAAACCGTTAAGTTGGTTAAAAGTAAAAGTTTCGTTTGAAGTTTAAAAATGTTCGATTGAGGGGTAAAAAGACATGTTGAACACGATGCTGAAAACCATTTTTTTCGCCAGACAACTAGTTCGCTTGGAATCCGGCCACCGGAAAATTTGTGAAAAAGCAAAAGTTCGATTAGATGACAGATTAAGGAGTAAGAAGAGAGGCTGAGTCTGTATATGACAATCATTTTTTACCCGGACTTGTAACCGGAATTTTTTTTTTCAGTCAAACTTTTATTTAAACTTGATTTGATGTTCTTTATAGGGATAAGGAGATACGCTGGATTTGTTTCTGAATTTTCTTTTTTTGCTGGACTTTCGGGCGAAACCGGAAACTTGGCAGAAGTAAAGCAGGAAGTCTCGGTCAGTATCGTCAAAATAGATATAACCTATAGAGGTTTTCTGAACTTGGTTTTCTCTGATGATTAGCCTGGCAAAGACTGGATCTGGCGAAGACAAGACCCGATTGTCTGAATCAAATATTAGATTTTTGGGATCCCATCGACACCTTTGGTCTTGTTATGAACTGTAACATATAAGAAGCACTTTTGTCCAGAGTGCACACTAGCCACAGAGCAAAATAACACTAGGGTATAGCGCCAAGACCTATGTTGGATTTGTCATTTTTTTACTGTGTTCACAATATGAATTTATCGGAGCCAGCCCTGGTGAACGACTGAAGTAGTTTCGGTAGGGGCGTTCTCTATCGCTATTGGTGCTAGTATCGCTGCTATTCGAGTGTGTCTCGATTTTGTCAAGTCTTGGTGCTACTCCCTAGTGTTATTTTGCTCTGCCTAGTCCTAACCAGTAAATCGGTAAGATATGGTGTGGTACCAGAAAGACGTTGTCTACGAAGCTGATTGGTCATTTCCTTAATTATGATTGAGGAAAAAAAGCAGAGATTGGCTCATAATCTTTGAGAAACGCAGCAGACTTTCAGAGGAGTCAGGTGTGTTAGAGTATTGGAATATAAACTGCATCTTCTGCTACTAGTGCTTCAGTATCAGCGAGGTGAAAAGCAGAGCAAAATAACACTAGGGAGTAGCGACAAGACTTGACAAAATTGACACGCACTCTAATAGCAGCGATACTAGCCCCGCTAGTGATAGAGAACGTCCTTACGAAACTCATTCATCCGTTCACCAGCGCTGGCTCCGATAACTTCATATTCTGAAGAAAGCAAAAAAATGATACAGCCTCTATCGTTTCCTTGGTGTGTGCAGACCGCACCTTTGCTTTCCTAGAAATTTCTAAGCCCGCAAGTTTGTCTTGCTTTAAATGCCGCAAGCTTAGTGGGCGGCGCTACGAATATGGCTCGTTTGTAAAGCATGGAAATCATAAGTCTTGGCGCTACTCCTTATTGTTATTTTTCTCCGGTGAAAAGGCGAGCCCGAACTGGATAGCGAGGATAGTAATAGATCCGTCTAGTGAAGGTCTGTCAAAGTCTTGAACAAGGACGGGATGAGGATGGAGCAGTCAAGCACCGTTCACATGGGCGTCTTCTGGAACGGATGGTGACACTGTGACGTGTGACTGAACGGTGTAGTTAGTCTTGTGTCTGCACCAACAACTTAGGATGCCCAATTTCAACAGATAACCTTTAGATACTATTCAGAAAAAATTATGTTCTGAGATTATTTTCAATAAAGCATAGCATGAAAGTACGGAACTTCAAATAGCCCACACATGCCGCCGACAATTTGCCATCTTAGCTGGAAAGAAGAAGAAGAGACAGCTGACTCCAAAATCAAAATGCAGAAGAATCTCTACCCTTTCGACGACCCATTCGAACAGCAAAAACAGCAGCCGTTTCCAAGAATGAAATCACAACACCAGCTTTAACTCCAACCAATTTTCAGAGAAGAAGTTCACAAAATCAGATATTTAAGGAAGAATCTTTAATTGTTTTTCCACAAGTCATTTTCCAGCTTGATCGGCTTGAGCCTGAAGAGGACCCTTGCCAAGAAGGGCCGAAATATAGCTCTAATAAAATGTAGCTGACTTGCAGTGTTACTTTTAACGCGAAATTATCGCTTGAATGGCCAAAACGGAAGTATCCTGTTGCACACGCTGATATATCTAGAAGTGGTGTCTGAAGAAATGGCGCATCCTTGTGTAAAACGTTATCAGATTTCTGACGGTGCAGACCCAAGACAGGGAATAGCCATCTCCAGTCACGTGCAGCCATGTCACCACCCCCTCCAGAAGACACCCGTGTAAACGATGCTTGATTGCGTCATTGAATAGCTTCAACACTGTCCTCATTTAAAGACTTGCCCATAAGTTTGAGTCCTTCTCTGGAACAACCATTGTTGTCTTATCAGTCTAAACTCTATGGCTTTCACGGATAGTTATAAACTCAGATCGAATTGACGGATGTGATATTGCATATGGAAAGCTTTGTAAAACTCTTTTCTGGGGCCAAAAAGGATGGCTTTCGCTTGTACTCGACCCAGAGTCTACACTGTGAGAAATGGAGTTGAGTTTTATATTCCATGCCGTGAGAGGACTTTGAAGTTGTACAGCCAAGCTTTCGTTTGTTCAACCTGAGTTTCTGCTTTCGACTGGAAGCTCCGTTTCCTCTAACCTATTACTATCCTCTTTATCCTGTATAGGCTTACCTGACACCTTACTATCTTACCTGTCGTACCAAGTCGAGTGTTCTCCTTGGTAAATGCATTCTTTTCCAGAAACCGTAACTGCCTCTAGGGCTTCATTCTACTAGTCACTGATTGGCAACGGGCCTTTCTTCGGGACTGTCGGCTAGACCCCACCCCAGCTTTCAAGGAGCTATCCTCCTCGTCACATTAGCAGGGTTATGAACTTGACCTGCTAAGATTCTTATCAATCTTGGGGTACAAGAGGGATCAGTACATCGTTTGATGGTTTGCTAAGTTGAAATGAAGTGATTTGCTCCGCCACTGTTCTCCTGACCTCGCAAGTGGGGTTCTCGATAATAATGACTCGCCGGATTGGCTGGACTGCTCGTTCGTCAAAAGAGCAGGTGAGAAATGAGGGATCTTAAAATGTTCCCAGTGTGTACACCCCTGCCACGAAATGTAGTGATACATTTTTTGTAGCAAGATTGCAAGCAAGATGACATTGGTGACTCGACTTACACGTTTTTCGACAATCGCCCTATTCTGGACACGCTCTTGATGAAGCCTGAGGGTGTACTAGCTTTCCTGGACGAAGAAAGCAAAGCGGTAGGAAGTGCATCGTCATTTGTGGGTAAGTCCAGTCTAAATCTGCTTTGCCAATGTTGTATTTAATTTTAACATACTAACTAACGAATTAATTCGGATCTGAAGCACAAAGGAAGTAAATATTTTGTTTTAAAGCACGGAGAAGGGAAAATTTGTGAAGCCCATTGACGCCTTCATTGAAGAAAAAACATGCTCCAACTAGCCTTTAACTCGGTCATATCCATATCCTGCATATCTGGCTGTGCACCCCAGTGGCGTGGTCACAGAGAGCCTAGTAAGCAACCAAGGAAATACGCAGTTGATCTACGGACGGTAAAACATAAGTTGTAGTAAACAGCCAGCATAAATTGCAGTGACTAGCCTATCCTATACTTGGATGAATCTTAAGTCCAGCGCAAATAATTTTTTCATCACTGGCTTGGATGCTAGAAACTTTGCGCTATGATAACTATTATGAGCGTGTTCCACCCTTCTAACAATAGTAGCTATTATTTACTATTTTCGTTCCAACTTCGTAAAAAGTTACTATACTGACCGTTCCAACCTTCTCGAAATTGTAACCAGTAGTAACTATTTACTTATCATGCTCGGGGCTTAGTAAGTGTGGTAACTACGATGCCTGTGACGTGATGGACCCGATCAGCTCGCCGCTTGGTATTTTGACGAAAATAGAACAATGCATTCCAGCCTTACAGCAAAAAGCAAGAATTCGTGATGTCGTGCGTAGTAAGTACGATAAGTCGAACACGCTCTATGTCTTCCCTTTGCTTTTGCCTAACTTTATCTGAGCTATTTTACTCGACTTCAGGGTTACTTCAGATGTTGTAATTTGTTACCATACCTGGTGTGAGTGAGAGCCTCGCGCCGGACTAATGGCCAAACTTACCTTTCTAATTCCATCTCTTTGGCTAAACTTACCATTTCTTTGGCAGGTGTGCTGAATCAGTTCCTGCGAAGTAAGTACCTGGACATCAAGTCAGACACTGAATTTTCGATAGCCCACTACACAGGTCGCGTCAAGTATTCGGCTGAGGACTTTGTCGTTAAGAATCGAAACTTTGTTCCTCCCGAAATCGTGGAACTCCTTCGACTGTCGAAAGATCCGGTCATCGCTACGATTTACAAGACGAAGATGACGAAAACTGGTCATGCCACAGCGCCGGGAAGCTCGCAAGAAAAGGCGCTAATTCGTGTAAGCTTTTCCTGTATGACTATTTACAGCAAAACTGGAAGCCCTTGCTATTTTTTTCTTCTATTTTTTACCAGTCCCGTCACAAGTCGGCTTAGTCTTCATCGTGCTTTTTTTCGTTTCGTCCTTTTCATTATTCTTTAGTGAAGAATAAAGATGCAAAAAAAGTCACTTAGATGCATACAAAAATAAGTATTTCACTTTAAGTGTGAAAAAGGCTCGCCATCGCCAGTAGCGAATTTGCTGTAGAGAGTTAGCTGTGTACTTAGCCTCAATCATCTTCACTCGTGCATTAGCTCGGGACTACCTGTTCAGAGCAGTGTTTCACTTCTTATGATGTCACATGAGATCTCATGATGTTTCAAATCTCGTTCTTTTTGTTCAGTCACCTGATGGTCATGATAATCTTATTATTTTTAGGATTTATCATCTTTTCTTTTACTCCAAATGCTAGAACAACCGTATACCGAATAAACATATGTGGTTATATCTAGGATGTCGGCAATGCCTGTTCTTTAGCTTGAATCAAGTGTTACAAAGCGGTTTTAAATCGTATGCTTCCCGAAGGGGGGAAGCACAGGGATGTTCATTCTTTTTTAAGTGCTGGTCGTGACATACCAAGGCACATCACGATAGAAAGCGTACTGTCACACTGCGGTGGCAGCGCCTAAAGCCGAATTTACACAGAGGGTATTTGGTCGCGGCCGGGCAAAACGCATCGGCAATTGAAAAAAATACAAGTCTCAGCTCCGACCCGGAAAAAAATATCATTTTTCACCTTGAACAGTTTTGAGCCTGAAGAGGACCCTTTCCAAGGAAGGCCGGAATATATAGCTATCAAAAACTTCAGCCAACGTATCCGTTAGTGGAGAGATCCTTGGAACAATCCACTATTGCCAGCGTTGCAGCAGCTCTCGGTTCCCGGTTTTCGGTTTTCACCGTATTTTGTGGAGCCCATGACTCGTGAAGTAGTGCAAGTATCAAGTTCAAACTTGGTACACGTGCGGGTATAGGGGTGTAGTTGTCCCTTTAAGGGGTCCCACCCCCTCACCCACCCCATTCAGGGGCAAAGGGGCCCATATTGCTCAGTGAATGATGTTCATAACTTGACCAGAGTTGGACATAAGACGATGAATTTCATCGTACTTGTAGGTCGTACGGCTGGGAAATTACCTTTCCTATCCCACCCATCCGGTTCATGGGCAACTGGGCCCAGATTGCCCAGGAGTAAAGTTCGTTACCCTTGACAGGAATCAACAGGTATGAAGTTGAAACTTGGTAAGTTTGTGAGCATTGGGGTCTCTTTTTCCTTTTTGCGGGTCCCAAACACCACCCCCACTTGGTTCAGGGACAATTGGGCCTAGATTGCCCATTTTCTAAAGTTTTTATCTTGACAATAACTGGAGACAGGTCGATCAAATTCCTTTGTGCTTTTGGATCATATGGTTGGGGATTCATGTGTGGAGTTGACCCACCCGCACCCTCCTCGCTCGTATCCCTGCCAGCCCCCAGGGATCAAAACATATTGTCACGAAGTGTTTTAGAAATTAAAGAACCTGAACCAATTGGATGCCCCCCCCCCCTCCCGTTCATATGTAACTGGGCCCAGATTTTCCATGAGATATGTTTCTAGTGTTCAGTGCTTGTATACTCGTGGATATGTATGTATAGATGCGGATTTTGGTGTAACAACAACAAACAAGTTCAACAAACAAAGTTCATGGGCAAGTGGGCCCAAATTGCTCAGGAAATTTTTTCTTACCCATGACTGGAATCAAATTCTAAGCTGGTATACTTGAGGAAATAGAGGTGTAAATACGGATTTTGATGGGTCCCGACCCCCTCCCGTTCATGGCAGTTGGGCCCAGATTCTCATGAGTTAAGTTCGTCTAAACAGGTCTCAAGGTCATTTCTTGTATATTTGGGGAGATATATCTATGGACAGGCCCGTATCCAGGAATTTATTCCGGGGGGGGGGGGCCTGCTGGTCGAACAAAACATTAACAACTAAGACGGTGCGACGTACTTTAATCTTTAGCGAACAGTTGGAAACTGGACGGTTTTGTCATAGAATAAAATAGAGTAGTGTTTATTTAGCCTCGAATGGGCCATACACAGATTTTTATATACAGGACATACAAATATATTAATGCATTGAAAACATAATGATCCTACTTCACATACATAAATTATCTCCTATTTAAATTCCCACTCCTATATTCTACCACAGTTATGATAGATGATATTCTTAATGAATTGTGACAAAGGGGGTATTAGGCTGCTACGATTTGGTTTATTTCACTTGTTATTACCTTGCTAATGAAAAGAGGTTCCGACGGTCAGACTGGCTAGCAGACTATTCAGTGTTCGAACTCAAGCTCTTCCTGCAAGTGGGATGATCACAAATTATGTTATTTAATACTCGTTTGGTTATTGAGGATGTGAAATGTCTTAGTTATACCGCTGTTTGTATATAAAATGAGATACAAATTTTATTTTCACACTCCACGTCTGAGCGCTTGCGCACTTGTCCTTACGCTCAGACGATCTATGTTCGCCTTCTCTCCAGATTACGATGATTTTTCTTTGTGATCTTTTTTAATCCGTTAACATCTAAACTCCTAAAGCGGTGTCTAGAGATCCTGCCGTAAGGCAAGGGAGATAAAAAGACCCATTTCCTCCAGTGGCCCGATATGGCCTCTTCTGAACCAGTGCTGTATTTGCTGAAGTAATCATTTGCAAGCTAATATTTTGCAATGCATGCTTGGGCCCTTGTTTCTGGTTTGTGTTTCTGGACCAAAACCAAAGTTGTGTTTTGATGAAGAGAATACAATCAATTCTAAACACTGTGTCCTTTTTCCAAACCCCGATCTTCTTGTCCCAGTTCACATCTATCTCTTTTAGCGGTTCAACACCATGTCCAAAGGGAAGTTCTCTCAAGTCCGACAGATGCAGACGCAAAACCAGGTGTTCCGCCATTGCCTGATTGAAGTCTTACAACGGCTTGTATCGGGAGCTTCCCACTACATTCGATGCGTTCGACCGAACAGCACTGGATCCCCTGACCATTTCGATCGAGAAATGATATACCATCAGATCAAGGCGCTGGGTGTGGTGGACACCATCAAGCTTCGTCAGCGCGGATTTTCGTGTCGTGTGAACTTCAAGGAGTTCTTGAGAAGGTTGGTTTGTTGAACCAAGAACAAATAATCAGATAGAACCTCAGTCTCCCTATCTCTGTACTATGACTATACGAGTATTTCTTCGTACCTTTTCCGCTGCCAACGAGTGGAGGTTAGTAGCTTCGCGGCACATCACGTTTCTTTACCTCTACATTAGCCATATGGCTGTGAAACCACCTTGAGGAAAAGTAGAAGAATTGGTTCTTTGGACGCGCTCAAGAGCCGGTCAGTGCGCGAAGTACGGCTTTCTTTCTCTGCGATGAGCAACTGCAAAGACGGAAGTAGAGCAGACGGGTAAAAAGCTACAGTATCGCTCAGTTCTGTGGGGGTATTCATCGTCGCTGCATGGTACCAACGACAGAGGTTCTATCTGATTATTTGTTCTTGCTTTGATACTTGGGTTTTATCAGGGTTGAGAAGGTTGGTTTGTTGAACCAAGAACAAAATCAGATAGAACGTCAGTCTCCCTATCTCTGTACCATGACTATGCGAGTATCTCCCCGTACCTTTTCCGCTGCAACGAACGGAGGTTAGGAGCTTCGCGCCACATAACGTTTCGTTACCTCTACAATTAGCTATATTGCTGTTAAACCACCCTGAGGAAAAGTAGAAGACAAAGCTGATTGGTTCTTTGGACGCGCTCAAGAGTGGGTCAGTGCGCGGAGTACGCCTCCTGCATTTTACTTTCTCTGGGAAGAGCAACGGCGAAGACGGAAGTAAAGTAGACGGGTAAAGGGCTACAGGAAATACCTCTAGGCTCGCTCAGTTTTGTCGGTGTATTCATAGTCGCTGCATGGTATCAAAGACAGAGGTTCTATCTGATTATTTGTTCTAGGTTTGGTACTTGGGTTTTGTCAGGGTTGGTGTGTCCCAGGGACATTGACTTGCTGTGTGACTGAAAGGATTACAAAAAGATTTAATCAAAAATGTTTAGGAGAAACGGGAACTCAAGGGGTAGGCGTGAGACTATCGTTTGTTGTTTATCTCACCACCCCACCCCAGCTAGCTTTTACTTGGACTATGTTCATACGGGCTGTTTAGGTTAGCGAATGAAAAGAAGGTCGCTAGTTCCGAGTCTCGCTGATGCCGACAGCTTGGTGGAGGTGGTGCCCACAGCGAGATGCCCTCGGTGGTGCCTACAGGGGGGGCTAGTGGCGAAACCGGAATTTTTTTTAAGAAGTTTTACTTGAAGTTGATTAGACGTTCTTACGGATAAGGAGATACGCTGAAAACGCTGATACGCTGAAAAACTTCCTTTTTTTCTGGACAAGTATGGTAGTTCTTTCGCAATTGTCTGGATCAAGTATTAGATTTTTGGGATCCGATCGAAACCTTTGGTCTTGTTATTAATGGACTGTTTGATCAGAGCCAAATCAAGAAAAAAGACTGCTGTAATTGCTCAATAGTTGCCTTTCGAGAGTAGAAGAAATAAGTTGAAGTAAGTTGGAAGTAATGTTGTTTCAGTTGGCAAGTTGTATTTTCAGTTGGAATGTGATTATAACCCAGGTTGGTTGGCTAGGAAAGCAACATTTTCTCTCAGTTTTTGAAGAAAAAAAATCTATGATGTTTTTCAACTTTTTTGTATTATTTTTGGGATTTTGTTTTTGGGATCCCAAAACGTAAGTGGAGGGATACCTATGACATCGCAAAAGTTGTCCGTCCGTCTGTCCGTCCGTCTGTAAGCACGATAACTCTCGATGGGAATGAGATATTTTGATGAAACTTGGTGTGAGGGTTCGTTGGGTCGTCGGACCAGTCAAGTTCGTAGATGGGCTTTGTAGCTCTACATTTAGGGGTGGGGGAGGGGATTCAAATTAAGGGACAAACAAAATATTTTGAAACAGCTAATGTGATAGTCGATTATGGGGTAAGAAGACATGCTGAACACGATGGTGAAAACTATTTTGTCATCGGACAAGTAGTTCGCCCGGAATCCGGCCAAAACCGGAAAAATTGTTGAAAGTAAAAGTTTTATTTGAAGTTGATTAGATGCTCGATTTAGGAATAGGAAGACATGCTGAAGACGATGTTGAAAACTATTTTCTCGACGGACAAGTATTTCGCCCGGAATCCGGCCCAAACCGGAAAGTTTGTTGAAAGTAAAAGTTTTATTTGAAGTTGATTAGATGTTCGATTTAGAGGTAGGAAGACATGCTGAAGACGATGGTGAAAATTATTTTCTCGACGGACAAGTATTTCGCCCGGAATCCGGGCCAAACAGGAAAGTTTGTTGAAGGTAAAAGTTTTATTTGAAATTGATTATATGTTCGATTTAGGAATAGGAAGACATGCTGAAGACGATGTTGAAAACTATTTTCTCGACGGACAAGTATTTCGCCAGGAATCCGGCCCAAACCGGAAAGTTTGTTGAAAGTAAAAGTTTTATTTGAAGTTGATTAGATGTTCGATTTAGAGGTAGGAAGACATGCTGAAGACGATGGTGAAAACTATTTTCTCGACGGACAAATACTTCGACCGGAATCCGGCCCAAACCGGAAAGTTTGTCAAAATTAAAAGTTTTATTTGGAGTTGATTAGATGTTCGATTTAGGGCAAGAAGACATGCTGAACATTTATGTGAAAACAATTTTCTACCCGGACATGTAGTTCGTCCGGAATCCGGCCGAAACCGGAAATCTGTTGGAAGTCAAAGTTTTATTTCTAGTTGATTAGATAAGCGATTTAGGGGTTAGAAGAGATGCTGAGTCCCTGTATGACAATCATATTTTACCCGGATATAGTTCGACTTGAATCCGGCTGGAATCGGAAAATTTGTTATAAGCTAAATTTCTATTTGAAGTTGATTAGATGTTCATTACTGGGGAAAGAAGATACCCTGATTTCGTCTTTGAGCTTTCTTTTTTCGCCGGACAAGCAGTTCTGGAGTTCGGCCGGAACCGGGAAATTGGCAGAAGTGGCAGGAAGTTTTCGTCAAAACAGATATGACTTATAGGGGTAAACACACATGCTGAATCCAAATCTGAACTTGGTTTTGTCAGGTGATTAGCTATTTGGCCTTAATCTGTTTCTGAATTTTAATTGTAAAAATGTTCAAGGAGTCTGGCGAAGACTGGATCTGGCTAAGACAAGACCCAGTTGTCTGGATCAGATATTGAATTTTTGGGATCCCATCGAAACCTTTGGTCTTGTTTTTCTTTCTGAAAGTGATGTCTTTATTTATTTTTTGGAGATCAGGTTCTACTCTTCAGTAGTCCAGGAAAAGTGCTTGATGAACTTCTAGGGAGGCTGATACGGCTTCGTATCATCCTTGCTGTACAATATCGTATCAATCTCCACAAAATGTACTGTGGCAATATATGAAGAATACATCACAAGCCTATTCGAGAAAATTTATAAGAGGCTTAGCATGTTTTTAAATCTTTCCCGGTATCCATGTAGGATGTCTGCGAATGAGGTACAAAGATAGATCTGAGCTTAATAGTCTGACCGAAGACGAAGTATTTGCTGAGATAAACGGTGAAAGAGGTTTTTTGTTGTTAACCATTATGACAGGTTTTCCGAAGAAACTATTGTATTATTTGGAGACGTTCGATCTGATGTAACTCTAATGTTCTACTGACCCCTCTTATCCAACCTTGTAGGTACCAGTTCCTAGCCTTCGACTTTGATGAGAACGTCGAAGTAACTCCTGACAACTGTCGCATTCTCCTCCTCCGTCTGAAGCTAGATGGTTGGGCGATCGGGAAAAACAAGATTTTCCTTCGGTACTATACTGAGGAATATCTCTCCAGGTAAGCTGTACTTACCATGCGTCTTTGAAATCTCCGTAACATCCCATTTACAACCAAAATTTATCAGACACGGCCAATGGCGCCCATAGCGATTGGCAGGGACAACTGTGAGGAAAGCGTTCTTCTTGCTTTCCGCGTCAGTCGCTACATTTCCAATTTTTTGGGTTCGAAAATGCTCCGAATCAGGGATCTGTTCTTACTAATAATCCACGATCTCAGTTGTCTTTCCATTTTAAGGTGTTTTTCCAAGATCTGCTTTTCTAAGATCCGTTATCTCCTTCGCCTATGGTATTGATCAGCTTGTAAGCACAAGAGGAAGAATCTTCCAACAAACTTGAAAGGGCTATTGACCCGACGATCCCTACCCTTGTGTATCCCGCGCTTGGGTATGGAAGTGGTGTTTCATGTCCAGTAATTCCACATGGAGCATGTTGTGATCGATTTTTTGTTTTTGCTTGGTTGATCACTTGTAACAAAGAAACCATGATACTTGAAATTACCCTAGCATTAATTTGAATTTCTCTTTTCCTTTCCCTCCTCCTGTCCTCCCGCAGTTACTTCCAGTAAAAGGCCGGAACGTGTCTGGAATGTATGTTGTTTGGTCGTCCCCTTGTTCGAAACAGGCACTCAGTCCTATTTTCTACACTTAGACGAAAGTGGCACATATTTGATTGCGTTAAGATTTATTCTAGCAATTCATTCCAGCCCCTCTTGGTAAAGCGAAGTTCCCACTGTCCAGTTTACTGTTCCCACTGCCCAGTTAATGGCCAGTTTTTTTTTGTCGCCAGCTTTTTTCTCCCGATTTTTCATTTTGCTGTCCAGTTTTTCTGATCAAACTGAGTTTGATATTTACTGGCCCGCAAAAAACTCTGGCAAGTTTTCTTCAGATCGCCAGCTTTTTGAGTAGAAAAAGATTTGTCAAAGATAAATAATTGTGGAAATATTGAAGTTGACTGAAAAGATAAAGTGGAGCGATAGCGATGTTGAACTGCTAGTTAACAGTTGTATGAGCTACCCTTGGCTCTGGGACGGACAACAAAGATCAGCGAAAACAAATAAAACTCATACCTAGCTCTTGCAGAGAGTGGACTTTGACATGCAGGGCTCGGTATTTCAAACGAAGAACTAGCAAGCATTTTAAAAAGAAAATTGCACCCACTGAAAGACGCTTATATTCGTGAGAAACGACACGACCAAGGGAAAACCTACAGTTCTTGTTGTTCACACCAGATTATGCAGTGAGAACAAAAAAAAACGGCAGCTTTTAAAACTGGCCAGATTTTAAATCTGGCAATCAAAAATATCTGGGCAGTGGGAACTTAGCTTAAGGGTCCTCACATGCTCAAGCTAAAAAGGCGAAACCTCGGAATTTCAGCCGACGTCTCCGGTTAGCGCTATAAGTTGCGATTCGCGGTCAGCTTGAAGTGGAGAAAGACCGATGAATTTGTCCCGTCAATCAGAGAAGGGATTAGAAAGGACCTCAAGACCTTTGTACCCTCTTTCGTGTACCACTTCAGTTCTATGTCGTAATTAATAAGGTAAATTGTATATATTAAGTGTCAACTGTTGATTTTTAAACTTGTTATCAAAATGTCTTATATACTGTTATTATAGGTATGGTGGTAAACTGTACGACAATCCAATGCTAGCGAGTGAATTGTACGAGCTATTAAGGAAAATAAAGGTTATTATTATTATTAAACGTTTACACTGTTTTCAGAATGTATGAGACTCAAGTGAAGAAGATTGTAAAAATTCAAGCCATGATGCGGTCTTACCTGGCAAGAAAACGCAAACAGCGGAACTCGCGTGATTTCAAGGTCGCGAAGTCAGGAGGTGTCTCTCAAGGTAGGTGGAGTTTCAATTTGGTACATGGGGGCTGCACCGTTCGGTCCCCATTTCATTTCCGATCACTGTTTCCGAAGAGGTAAAAAAGGATAAACTCAAGGTCAGGCGTTATCTGTTGATGTCTCTATATCGATTCGTGGTAACGTGCGACTTTCAAGTGTTGTTTTAATACTCTTGATGACTAACTCTCCTTGTCTATGCAAAATCGCCGGGTACCTAGCGGAAGAGCCAGAAGCGGTATCACCTCGGCTATCAGAGCTGCTCTCGAAGATCGGCGGATTGTTTGACACAGGATTTGAGTTGTTGACTGTTGAGTTTGAGTCTCAAAGACGTTTTCTCGATCTTCATGAGCATCGCTGGCGTGTTTGGACTTAGTCATATAGAGTATTCGGAGGTGTCTTTATGATACTCTTGATGACTATCTCTTCGTGCCGAAGAAGAATCGCCATGTGCCCAAGGAAGAGCCAGAAACGTCACGATTACTAACGTTGTTGATTGGTTTACACAGGATTGGAATTTAAATGGGTCGTCTGACGCAGGAGGTCTTTCCAAGTATCAAATTTCATTAAGATCCGATCGCCCGTTCAACGTTTGGAAATACCTCAAGATTCAGGATTCCCCCTCCCTCAACTCCGCCGACGATACTCGGATCGGTGAAGTGACCATTTCCGACTCTATCATTTGAAGTCCCTGACACGCATGCCAAGTTTCATCGCTCTAATTTATGTGGAAGTGCCCGAACTAGCAAAACCCGGACCGACAGACAGATGGACGGACAGAAATTGCGATCGACGAACATCTGAGACGATAGCTTTTTCCACTTGCCAAGTTTCATTAAAATCCGTTCACCCGTTCAAAAGTTATGCCACCACTAGATTCAGATTCCCCATCCCTCCAATCTCCCCCACGATGGTCGGATCGGAGATACGACTATTCTCAAGGCAGTCTGTTCGGGTCCCTGATATGTCTACCGAATTTCACCGTCCTAGTACCGAATTCGTGGTATCACCGAATTCCGACCCCCCCCCCCTCCGAACTCCCCCCACAGTGCCCGAATCCGGTTCGGTTTGCCAGCGTTGTATCTAGGACTTGCGTTTGTACTTCCCACCAATTTTCGTCCCGATCCCTCCACAGTAAGTGTTTCCGGAGATTTCCGGTTCCTCCCTCCACCTCCCCCCAAGGTCGCCGGATCTAGTCCGGATTTTAAGCGGGTCGTCTGAGGCACGAGATTTTTCCAAAAATCAAATTTCATGAAGATCCGATCACCCGTTCAAAACTTATAAATACCTCAAGGTTCCGGATTCCCAGTCCCTCCACTCCCCCCAAGCTGCTCGGATAGGGGAAGTGACTATTTCCGACTTAATCATTTGCGGTCCCTGCTATGCCTGCCAAGTTTCATCGTCCTAGCTTGTGTGGAAGTGCCCGAAAAGCAAAACCCGGACCGACCGCCCAACCGACAGACCGACGGACGGATAGAAATTGCGATCGCTATACGGCACTTGGTCGAAGCGCAAGTGGCAAAACAAATATTCCATTTTTTTTTCTTCTAATGATGCAAACCCGCGCCAACATTGGGAAAAGGCGATGGCGTGCGGCACTGCACATTTTTGCAAGGATAGTTTGGCTGAATTTACACCTCAGGCTAACCAGAACACCGTATGTTTTCCTAATTTTACTTTCAAAATCACAAACAATTTCACTTCTCTGTGCTATGGCAAACCAAATCATTTCTTCGGGGAGTGTATTTCTTATTTTAAGCTCACTCAAGCTTTCGAATTGACATATCAAATACCGTATGTGTGTCACCCATACTACTATAAAGGTTTGAACATTTACTTAACTTTGAACAGTGCACTTTTGTGCTAAATTATAAAATGAAGACTAAAAACACCCATTCATGTGTTCTTAGGTGCCTTTAATTAGCTACTTTGGCCGACTGATAGCTGAATATCTTCTCAGCGAGTGGATTAAATGGCACTGTTCAAAGTTAAGTAACTGTTCAAAGTAGCATACCTTTACTGCACCACAGATCGGACGTTGAAGAGGACCGGACCAGATTTTAGCACTCCCAATATTTTAGGATTAGGAAGATTTACGGTTTCTACCGTTCCAGAACGTCGAAGATCGAGCATTAAGTCACCTGGCGGGTTCACTAAAGAAGAAGCAGCCGTTGAAATCCAAAGAAGTAAATATTAAAATTATTTTTATGTCTGTTCTAATGACGAGCCGCCTGCAGAAAAAGGGTGAGAAATCAGAAAGTTTAAATTCTTCCATCCTGGCCTAAAAGTCAATGTGCGAGTCCCTTCCTGAACGGAAACCTTATAACAAAAAATTAGTCACGTTAGCTTCCACGCCATGTCCGTGCCAGTTATCTACCGAGTCTATGCTAACGACTCATCCCAGTATACCAGAAATCTACAATCTATGCATTAACAGTTTCTTGGTCAATGTCACTTGATGCTTTTTAATTGGCTGAATCATTGCGAGCCACGTAATTTGTAGATTCTGAACACGATTTCTCTCGGCAATGAAGGAATGGCTTGTGTGTGAGCTAAGAGGATTTGTCACTGTTGTTTTCTGCAAATAAACATACATTAGTCTCTTTATAAGAATGTGCCATTCACTGGTTAAAGAAGCATACCTTTATACCTTTACTGTACCACAGCGGACATTGAATGTACCGGGCCCTGTTCTTTCTCTTGAGTCGTGTCGTGGATTCCAGCATGGAGCAATCCTCTGCTGGCCGTCCTGTCAGGACCGCAAGTGCGTCTGTCTCTGCCTGTGTAGCGAGCTTCGGAGATAAACTGTATACTATAATATAACTCATAATATAACTATTTTGTACTGTGGTTTGACCCTTTTTAGTCAAGCCTTGCGCCCTTAAGGAGGATTCTTGCCTTCCATCTACATTTTCTTTTTTATTGTATTTGATGCAGCGGCCAACGTCGGCTATCTTTTCAATCAGATTAAATATACTATGTTAGGAGTATTCGTGCAAGTATTTATTATTATAATTAACCTCACCAAAATAAATCGTTATAGATTTCAGAGGATACCAAGCTCGGAAGGAATACAAACCACTGGCGGATAAGACGCGTTTCAAGTCTGGTAAGTTTCATGAACAAACCGATTTTCTGCCCCCCCCCAAAATGTGTCTAATCCTGTGTTTGTACGTATGTTACACCTCGATTGGTTTGTAGTGTACACCGTGACACCTGTAAGGAGGGTTTTGTGAGCAGGAAAACAAAATCAGTTTTCCCTTTCTGTGTCCAAGACCTCTCCGGCCAAGTGCCATATAGCGACCGCAGTTTCTGTCGGTCGGTCGGTCCGGATTTTACTAGTTAGTTGAAACTTGGCAGGCGTATCAAGGACCCCAAATGATTAAGTTGGAAATAGTCATTTCCCCGATCCGAGCATCGTTGGGGGAGTGGAGGGAGGGGGAATCCAGAATTTGAGGTATATATAACTTTTGAACGGGTGATCGGATAGTACTGAAATTTGATATTTGGAGAGCTCTCGTGCCTCGGACGACCCACTTAAAATCCGGACCGGATTCGGTACCTTTGGAGGGAGGGGGAACCGGAAATCTTGGGAAACGCTTAGAGTGGAGGGATTGGGACTAAACTTGGTGGGAAGAACCGAGATACATCGTTGACATATCTGGACCGAATTCGGGCTCTGTAGGGGGACTTTGGGGTGGGATTCGGTGATCCCGCGAGTTCAGTATTAGGACGGTGAAATTTGGTAGGCGTATCGGGGACCCGAACAGATTGTCTTGAGAATAGTCCTTTCCCCAATCCGGCCATCATAGGGGGAGTGGAAGGATGGGGAATCCGGAGATTAGTAACATGAGTAACATTAGTAACATAACTTTGGAACGGGTAATCGGACGTGCATAAAACTTGACAAGTGTCAAGAACAGTTGTCTCAGATGCTTCTTTTCAAATCTGGACCGGATACAATAACAGGGGGCG
Source organism: Branchinecta lynchi (assembly GCA_023053575.1). Taxonomy (NCBI): domain Eukaryota; kingdom Metazoa; phylum Arthropoda; class Branchiopoda; order Anostraca; family Branchinectidae; genus Branchinecta; species Branchinecta lynchi. The sequence continues at coordinate 14,764,022 of JAKZAP010000017.1, read as the reverse complement.
GGGGCTGAACCTTCCGAAAGGGGGTTTACCGGAATTCTGAAGATCTCTAGTTAGGGTACTTCCCGATGTGCTAGGGTCATGAAACTTGGCAGGCATTTGAGGGATTCTACCAAATTGACTTGAAAATAGTCCCTTCCCCGATCCGATCATCGTGGGGGGAGTAGAGGGGTGGGGAATCGGGAATCTAGTCACATTTCTAACTTTGGAACGGGTGATCGGACGTGCATGAAACTTCACAAGTGTCAAGAACGAGTTTTTTGAACGTTCAGTTTCAAGTGTTGAGTGGGTCTGATCACTGGGGGGAGGAGCTGGAGGCGACAAACTGGCAAACATTCCGGGGCAAACACTGCCCCGCTTGTAGAATCTTGTATCCCTGTAAATGTCTCCAGCTAGAGATTTCTTTGTCCGGCTTGATACCCCCATCCCATGTGGTCTTCCAGCCGGAGCATCATGCGTTTTGCAACGTTTTGGTTCAGTGCTCTTTGTCCAGTATTCTCCGGAGTACCTCATTGAAAATACTCCATCTATACTCTGACGTTGGTATTCACTGACGTTATTTGTCGTCACACGAATACACACAAAAGATCTGAAGCATTGGTTTAGGCTACATCAAGAACCTACCATATGTAAACAACTAGCTACCGTCTCGCAGGCGTGACGTATGGGGGTGGAGGGGGGAGACCCCCCCCCCAACCTAGTCCGCACGAAGCTCCCCGATTTTTTTTAAACAGTAAATTTGTTCGTAAAAACAGTTGGTTTTTCATAAAAATAGTAGGTATTTTCTTGTCGGTTTTTTACTGATAAACAGTCAATTTTTTCTCTGAAACATTAGATTTTCTACAAAAACAGTTGTTTCTTCTGCAAAAACAGTCGGTAAAAATTACCAGCCAGTCAGTTCTTAAAGGCGTTCATAGAATCGCTCATTAGTCATTAGTACCTCAGATGGAAGGTCGTTCCAAGAGTTCCTCGTTCTTGTTTTGGAAACACTGTATCTGCCAATGTCTTTTGAGAACCACCAGTCACCACAACCATGCCAGCCACCTTTTTATAATCGCGAATTGTGTCAGCAGGCACGCTATCGTCCGTGAAAAATCTTATAACACATTTTTATGTTTCCAGACACAATTGAAGAGGAGGCCGCGAATATCATCCAATACTTTTTCCGCAAATGGCGAACCCGTACCATCTTTCAGCAGCTGATGCTGTATCGACAGGAAAAACAGCAAGCCTTAATCTACTTCTGTCAACAGGTAAGGACCACGCGAATTATGTTTGTCCCGAGCCCAGTCCTCGAAGTTGCCCTGAGATTCTATCTTATGCCCACGTCGCGATTACCTACAAACCCAGTCACTTAGTGTTGCTTGCGAGCGTATGGATTAAAGACGGGTTCATAATATGCTCTTTCTACTCACAGGAGATGTTTCCCTGTACGTGTTAGCTTTTCCTTCCACCGAAGCTTCATAAACTGTGAGAAAACTGCACGTGCATTCAGTTCTATCGAGTAGTAAATTGCTCAGTATCGAACCTCGCTGCATGACCTGTCACTCTTTTCGCTGGATTCTGCGACGTCAGTATTCGTAACTTCCTTCTAAGAGCTTAATGAAAAATCTGTGAATAATAAAGATTGGAATATTTATGAGTTTCTAATGTCGACTTTCAAATAGTGTGCATACATGTTGAGGGTCTTTTTTTATTTTAATTTTATTTCTTGCTTGGACATGTGTTGCAGCACAGCACAAGAATTTTTGACGTCTGAAATTTTGTCTCATCTTGACGTTGGGCCACAGTAGAGGGTGGGCTTGTATGAGGCACAAGCTGGAGATTGGATTAGGTTAACAAGTACGGTTTGCCGGAAGTGCAACCGAAATATCCGAAATTTTACTTATCCCTCGCACATCATCTTTGAGGGGTAACTACTTGATCAAAGAAAAAGGCCCGAAAATCTCGTTTTTTCTATTTTATTTGAAATGAATGGTCGGCTTGGCTTCAAACCTTATATTAGTTTTCACAGTGGAAACAAAAGCGATTCTCCCTGTCCTTTGTGATTTAAATGATAATCTTTCAGGTTCATATTTACAACCAAGAAGCCTGCGGCAACTTAAGAAAGCTGACACCTGATATCGCCATTTCCCGGGTTCGCCCTGTCGGTCGTGGAACCCACAAAGATGTATTCAAGCCTCTGATGCCCAAGGCCAACAAGTTGCCGTTTAGCAACAAAAATCTTTACTTTATGGACACGTCATTCATGTGCATCAACGCCTTCAAGAACGCTGGAAATCAGAAGTTAGTAGACATAACTGGGATCGACTAAAAATGGGAATGGAACGGAATGACACGGTGCAGGAGGAACGCGTACTAAAAACGGGAACACCGTACTAAAATCTGGAACACTACACCAGGGGGAACACTACTAAAAGGGGGAACGCTGCACCGTCCTTCTTTTTTCAGTAGTTTGCTTCGGTATGAGTTTCAGATCATTCCCATGCACATCCGCACGAGGGGCAGGGCTCCTGTTCTTTCATTCCTGTGCACGACCCGTGTTCTAGTAGTCGTGTTTCTTCGCTTAGCCTCGTTTTAAGCAGCGCCCTTGTTCTTTAGTACTAATTCTTTGCATTCACACGCATTGCACTGTCAATGTTTTCTCACCCAAACATGAGTGAAACCCGTCATACGATACTTCTCCACTACTGGGTAGTGACTGGAAACTTTACCTCCCATGAATTTGCCCAAGAAAATGTGCAGTTATATCCTGCTATTCGTCACTACAATGTGCAACGTTGCTATGATCTTACCTTGTCCAAGTTCAACCCGCCGTCTGAAGCATATCAACAAGGAAAAATAAACAAACAGGAAAGAAAAATAAGAAACGCAAACAAACAAAGAACAATTAGCCTACCAAGGGTAGATATCAAAAGCCGCCCTGTTTAGCTCCACCCACCATGGTACTGAAATGTGTAGCCACACCGAGCAGAGCGAACCGGAAAGCAACTTTTCGGGCGCTACCAACCTCCTCATCAAGGATTGTCTTCCTCTTGCTTGCACTGAAGGATGTTGGGAACGTGGAGACCGCTACTTCGGTGGCACTGCAACTCGAAACAGGGGCGTCATAGGGGGTGGGGGTGCCCCCCCCCCCCAATGTTGTCGGCCAGCCGGTAAAAAATAACCCAAAACGTTGGTTAAAAGTAAAAGTTTGATATGAAGTTGATTAAATGTTCAGTTTATGTGTAAGTAGGCATGCTGAACACTTATGTGAAAAGTATTTTCTACCCGGACAACTAGTTCGCCCGGAATCCGGCCAAAACTGGAAAATTTGTTAAAAGTACTAAGTTTTATTTAAAGTTGATTAGATGACAGATGGAAAGGTAGGAAGAGACGCTGAGTCTGTATATGTCTGTATATGACAATCATGTTTAACCCGACATATAATTCGTCCGGAATCCGGTTGTAACCAGTTTTTTTTAGAAGCTAAAGTTTACGCTGAATTCGATTCTGAATTTCTTTTTTTGCTGGACAAGTAGTTCGCTCGGAATTCAGCCGAAATCGGATAATTAGCAGAAGTAAAGCAGGCAGTTTCGATTAGTATCTAATAGGCTAAACTAGCCTATTTTCGTGGGGGGAAAGCCCAGATTTCACCGACAGGAGTTGATAGTTTACGGACAAATCGTGGCAGTTAATAACGTAGAGTCGCTCTGAAAATTGTGCTCTCGTTCTTCTGTGGTAGATTTTGTTTAAATTTTAGGTCAAGGCAGAGACATTATAGCCTACGGTTTTACGTTTATAATTTACGTCTATGTGTTTTTTACTCTTTATGTTTGACGGACGAGAAGTAAAAATTTAGGATGTAACTGAACAATATGTGCTTACACAAATACATAAAGTGCGAAGTTGTAGTATTGCTGGTTTGCAACTTGAAAAACTCTTCTGAAACTTTCTCTTTTTTTTTCAGGGAGATCAAACTTGGAAACATCCGCTCGAATTCTTTAGAGTGGGACGAGCCAATGCAGAAGAAGTCCCCATTCCCAAAGTGTTAGTATATCTTAATTTGTGTGGATGCTCGCAGCTATTCTTTCTAATCTCTACCCCTACCCCTTTCATGTACCTGAGGAGAACCGATTTGCTTAGAAACTGGCAGTGTCTTAGAGATATGCGCGAGAACATAGGTTAGGTGGAAGACTCTTCAGCTCAGTCGATGTACGCTCTTTTTCTTTAAAACTGTGGGGGGCGAGGTAACCGTTTCAGAAGAACCAGATGAATTTCATCCAAACAAACTTTTTATGTTTCTTGCCTTCCGGCCAAGTGCCATATACCGAACACTTTTCTGTCGGTCTGTCGGTCGGTTGGTCGGGTGACCGCGAGTTAAGGTACTTCCAGATGTGTAAGACGATGAAACCTGGCAGGCATATTAGGGACCCAACGAAGCGAACTCGGAAATAGCCACTTCCCCGATTCGACCATCGTGGGGTAGTCGAGGGAGGGGGAATCCTGAATATTAACATATTTGTAACTTTTGAACGGGGAATCGGATCTTAATGAAACTTGATATTTGGAAAGACGTCATGTATCAGATGACACACTTCAAGTCCAAAACGGAACCCTTGAATTTGGGAGGAGTTGGAGGATCGGGCGCCGGAAATCGTGTGACTTGGTCAGAATGGACGGATGGGGATGAAACTTGGTGGGAAGAACAAGCGGAAGATACAGAGTTGACAAGACCGGACCGGATCCGGGAACTCTGAGGGGAGTTGGAGGGAGGGCTCCGAAATTCCGGAATCCAGAATATTGACGTATGCATAACTTTTTTAACGGGGAAACGGATCTTAATTAAACTTGATATTTGAAATGACCTTAGGTCTGAGATGTCACACTTCAAGTCCGAAACGGATCCAGCGACTTTGGGGGGAGATGGAGGGGTGGAACCGGAAATAGTGTGACATCTTCAGAGTGGGCGGATCGGGATGAAACATGGTGGGAAGAACAATCACAAGCCTTAGATACATAGTTGGCAAGACCGGACCGGATCCGGGCACTGTGTTGGGAGTTAGAGGCAGGGTTTCGAAATTCCGGTGATCTGGAGGTAAGGTACTTCCAGATGTGCTAGGACGATGAAACTTGGGAGGCATATCAGGGACTTGGCCTTTTTATGGCACTTGAGCTTACTCAAGTGCCATATAGCGATTGTTATTTCTGTCCGTCAGTCGGTCTGTCGGTCTGTCGGTCCCGGTTTTGCTAGTTCGGGCACTTCCAGATAAGCTAGGACGATGAAACTTGGCAAGCATATCAGGAACTGGACCAGATTAAATTAGAAATTGTCGCTTCCTCGATCCGACCATCTGGAGGGGGAGTGGAGGGAGGGGGAATCCGGAAAAAAATAGGAAAAATGAGATATTTTTAGCTTACGAACGGGTGATCGGATCTTAATGAAACTTAATACATGGAAGGACTTCGTGTCTCAGACCCTCCATTTTTAAATCCAGACCGGATCCGGTGACACTGGGGGGAGTTAGAGGGGGAAACCGGAAATCTTGGAAAACACTTAGAGTGGAGGGATACGAATGAAACTTGGTGGAAAGTACAAGCAAAAGTCCTAGATACGTGACTGATATAACCGGAACGGATCCGCTCACTTTGGGGGGAGTTGGGGGGGGGGGAGAAGTCCGAATTTGTAGTGATCCCGCGAGTTCCGTGCTTCCTGATGTGCTGGGACGATGGAAATTGACAGGCATGTCTGGGACCCGACCAGCTTAAATAGGAAATCATCAATTCCCCGATTTGACCATCTGGGGGGGGGAGTGGAGGGAGGGTGAAGCCAAAATTTGAGGTATTTTTAGCTTGCGAACGGGTGATCGGATCTTGGTGAAAATTGATATTTAGGATGACCTCGTGTCTCAGACACCTCACTTTAAATCCGGTCCGGATCCGATGACACTGGGGGGAGTTGGAGGAGGGAACCGGAAATTTTGAGAAACGCTTAAAGTGGAGGGATCGGGATGAAACTTGGTGGGAAAAACAACCACAGGTCCTAGAAACGTCATTGACATAACCGGACCGGATCAGGGCACTGTGGGGGAGTTGGGGTGGGGAACCGGAAATTTTGAGAAACGCTTAAAGTGGAGGGATCGGGATGAAACTTGCTGGGAAAAACAAGCACAGGTCCTAGACACGTCATTGACATAACCGGACCGGATCAGGGCACTGTGGGGGAGTTGGGATGGGGGTCCGGATTTCTAGCGATCCCGCGAGTTCGGCATACTTCCTGGTGTCCTAGGGCGATGAAACTTGGCAGGTATGTCAAGGATCCGAACAGATTGACTTGAGAACAGCCGTTTCCCCGACCCGACCATCGTGGGGGGAGTCGGTGGATGGGGAGTCCGGAATCTAGTGGCGTGCATAACTTTTGAACGGGTGATCGGATCTTGATGAAAATTGATATTTAGGATGACCTTGTGTCTCAGACACCTCACTTTAAATCCGGGCCGGATCCGATGACACTGGGGGGAGTTGGAGGAGGTAACCGGAAATTTTGAGAAACGCTTAAAGTGGAGGGATCGGGATGAAACTTGGTGGGAAAAACAAGCACAGGTCCTAGACACGTCATTGACATAACCGGACCGGATCCGATGACACTGGGAGGAGTTGGAGGAGGGAACCGGAAATTTTGAGAAACGCTTAAAGTGGAGGGATCGGGATGAAACTTGGTGGGAAAAACAAGCACAGGTCCTCGACACGTCATTGACATAACCGGACCGGATCAGGGCACTGTGGGGGAGTTGGGGTGGGGTTCCGGATTTCTAGCGATCCCGCGAGTTCGGCATACTTCCTGATGTCCTAGGGCGATGAAACTTGGCAGGTATGTCAGGGATCCGAACAGATTGACTTGAGAACAGCCTTTTCCCCGACCCGACCATCGTGGGGGGAGTGGGTGGATGGGGAGTCCGGAATCTAGTGGCGTGCATAACTTTTGAACGGGTGATCGGATTTGAATGAAACTTGTCTGGTGAGCTATCGCCTCGGACGTTCAGTGTCACGTCCGAGTCGGGTCCGATACCTGTGGGAATGGGGGGGGGGGGTGGAAAACTCAAGAAACTCTAAAAGTAGAGGGATTGGGACGAAACTTAATGGATGGAACAAGCATTAGGCCTAGATGAAATTGACGGAGCCAGATGGTTTCGGGGCTCTGTGGGGGGAGTTGGAGGGGGTTTCCTGGAATTCCGGTAGTCGTGAGTTAGAATAGTTCCAGATGTAAAACGACAACGAAACTTTGCAGGCATATTAGCGACCCGAATTATCTTGACTTAAAAACCTGACACAACATACCCCCGGAAACTTCCGTTCCTAGATCCGAGCATTTTTGGGGGAGCAAGAGATGAGAAATATGGACTTCTATAAATTGAGAACGAGTGGTCTGATTCGAGTGAAACTTCATGGGTGATACGAATCGATGGCCTCGGCATGTAAAACATGCGTTCGAACCATATGCGACCACGATTAGGGGAATTGGGGGTGGGGGGACTTTTGACATGTACAAAAACCAAACGGATGGACCGAATGAGATGCAATTCGACAGTGCCGAGTTTATGCGGCCTAGATTTGTTATTTGGCGTCTGGGCCGGATTCGACCAAGGTAGGGGGGGGGGGGGGGGTACTGGAAACTTGCAGATAGGCTATGCTCAATTTCAGTCAAACTTGATGAGGGAATTAAGAGATTGGGCCCGAACCGGCTCCGACAACGTTGGTGGGAAGGGGGGGGGGGGGTACCGGAACTTTCCAAAAATGCTCAGATTCGAGTGAAACTTGGTAGATGGTATAAACGAAGATGCTTTAGGTGGTCGATTTTTTTTTATTCCGAACCAGATTCGGCCACGGTAGGTGGAAATAGAGTGAGTACCGGAAATCGTGTAGCACGTCTAGGGATCAAACAAATGGATTTATTGGGATGAAAGTTTGAACAGTCATGTGCATTTGCAATCGAGACGATGCCGGAACTGCTCAGAAATGAGTGAAACTAAATATCCTATTTCTATTTCCGAACCGCCTTTTTGGATGGCGGGTGTATTTGTGACGTTTTCATCTACTTTCTTGTACAGCCTACTCGTACAAGTGCCATATGAGCTCGTAGCTCTTGTTTACTTAAGAACAGTCGTTTCTCCGATTCGGATATCGGGGGGGGGGGGGGGAGGAAAGGGATTCTGAATATTGATGTATGCAGGCCTATAACTTTCGAACGGGTGATCGAATCCTTATGAAACTTGATTTTTGGAAAGACCCTGTGTCTCAGAAGTCTCATTTCAACTCCGGAACGGATCCGATGACTGTGGGAGAAAAGTTGGCGGATCGGGATTAAACTTGATGGGAAGAACAAGCACGAGTCCTAAATACATCGTTGACAGAACCGGACAGGATCCGGGCATGAATGTTTCCAGATGTGCTAATAGGAGGATGAAATTGTGTCGCATTAGGGACCCGACAAGATTGACTCAGAAATATTCATTTACTGTATCCGACCACCCTGTGGGGAGGGAGAGGACAAATCCGGAAGCTTGAGGTGTATACAACTTTCGAACTGGTGATGGTAATTGGGGAGAGGCCCACAGTGAACTATTTTTATAGAAGTTGATTTTTTGGTTTGTTGTTGGAGTGTATGATATTTTGTTTTTGTTATTGTGTTATTTTTCCCGCCATGGCCCTTGGGCTTTATTGGGAATAAATTCATTCATGCGTCTGATGTTTTATTTGAACTCCGGATCGAATGTCTTGGTCTCCCTAATTATACTGATCTTAACCGCTAATCAAACGATATGTTGCCATGATCCCGAAGGGCCCATGAACATTTGTGCCTCATGGGTTAAATGCTTAGAAATAATTTCCTAGTCCAGATTGCGAACCTTAAACGCACAGTGAAAAAATACTTTTGCCAAAAGATAAATTTTCATGATCCCGAAGGGCCCATGATCGTTTATGCCTTAGGGATGTTTGCTTACAAATTAGTTCCTAGCCCCCTCAAAGTTCGCATCAACTGTAAAGTGTAAATAACCGACAAATATTCCTGATCCTCAAGGGCAATGTGATCATTTTTGCCTCAATTGTTTTGATTACGAATGAATTCCTTCAAGTACTCATCTTAACCATAAGTAGACTGCAAAACATACTTTTGACCAAACGATACATTGTGATGATCCCCATGGGGGCCGTGTCATTTCCGCCTAAAGGGCTTTGCCTACAAATGAATTTCTAGCTCCCTTGAAGTGCACATCCTAACCGTAAAGTGAAAACAATACTTTCGACTAAATGATATTTTTCCATGATCCCCATAGGCACATGCTCATTTGTGCCTCAAGGGTTGTCCGATGAAAAATCTATCTCAAAATAGTAATATGAAGTAGTACGAAAAAGTAGCATGCAGTACTGACAATGCTACTACATGCTTCTACTTCAAGGCTACCGTGTTACTGCATACTACTTACTATATGCTACTATTAGCAAGACCGGACGATATTATGGCAAGACAGGATGCTACTGGATACTACTACAGAAGATTGGACCAGTCTGAGGCACATTAAATGAAAGTATTCTTTGCTATTACATAGTATTACATGCAACGTTTTCGTACTACTACCATACTACTACGCAGGCTACAAATTTTTCATCGGGTGTACGTAGAGAGGAATTCCTGGTCCACTTAAAGTGCGCATCATCACCGCAAAGTGCAAAAGTCTTTCGACCAAACGACACATTTTCATGATCCCCAAGGGCCTATGATCATTCATGCCTCAAGGGTTTTGCTTACAAATGATTACAATAAACCCACAATCAGCTGAAAAACTCCCACTGTCATCCTCTGACCCAACTTTGCAAGTGCCGTATGAGCTCCTAGCTCTTGTTAGGTATATTCAGCCCCAGTTCAGTAGTGACAGGATGAGAAATTATATTTTGCTCATAGGCCGAAGTGCAGTCGAGGGGTGTATCTTTGTACAGTTGCTTAACTTTGAACGATGCAGTTTCCGGTCAAACCGTAAATGAACACCCAGACAGCCATTCAGGACGTCTTAGGAGCCCTCAAGTAGATGCTTTGGCTGACTGGTAATACTCTTGATGACTAACTCTCCTTGTCGATGCAAAATCGCCGGGTACCAAGCGGACGAGTCAGTAGCAGAATCACCTCGGGGATCACTGCTGCTCCCGAAGATCGCCGTGATTGTTTGACACAGGATTGCTGAGTTTGAGTCGCTAGTGAGACGTTTTCTCGTTCTTCCTGAGGATCAATGGCGTGTTTTGGACTTAGTCATATAGAGTATTGACTTTTGTAACAGCAAGTCGATGAAATGGCACTGTTCAAAATAAAGTAATTGTTAAAAGAAATATACTGTAAGCTAACCCGCTGTAAAATGTCAAACACTTTTTTCCCTACTTGCAGGGTCTGAAAGCGAGGTCTACATTGAGAATCGAAGGAATGAGGGACCTGTGAGGCCTCCTAACTCAGTTTCCCCGACATACAATCGTTTTGCAGGGTCTGGTACACAAGCCAAAACGCAGAGTTTCATTCCGTCTCCTAGCTCATCTTCTTCGATCGTCAGGTACTTATTTTAGACCTTAGCTCCTTCTTCTATTCCAGTGGCACTTAGAGCGTATCGACCATATTCTTGGAAGAAAGACATCATGCGTATGCGAAGTTTTTTCTTCGTGTAATACCGTTTCTTTCTCACATTCCTAGCCGCACCCGTATCGTCGCATCACCACGAAGATTATTTTTGTGTTTTTCCCCGGACCCAACTACAAAAAGCAGAGTTTGTTAGGGAGCAAAAGACCGCGAGATACGAATGAACTTCGAGACATCCTGCAGAATTACGGAAAAGGTTTTAGGAGGAGAAGATTGGAAAACAACCCGTAGGGAGAATTACTGCCTGAAATCGACACCGACAAGCAGTTACAGTTACGATACTTGCCACTTGGTGAAAGAAGAAAGTATTTGGGAAGTGTTAGGGAGAAATCTGGTCCTTACTTTTGTCCAATGTGCGGTGAGGGAGATGAGGATCTAATTCATTTTTTGTCTGGTTGTGATGAAATTGAGGATCTGAGGGAGGAAATTTTTAAGGGAGAGATTCATGGGAGGAAGTGGTTGGTAAATATTATGCGGAGTAGGGATTTTCTTAGTATAAGAAACCTGGCGAGGTTCCTCAGAGTGGCCAGTCGGCACAGGGAAAAGTGTTTGAGTGGGGTTTAGTGTAGTAGTGTGACCGTTTATTTTGTATTTACATGTTGTTATTTATGTGTGTTTGTTTTGGCCTTTGGGCTCTGAAGACAAATAAATATCATATCATATCATATCATATTGTAAAATAAACTTTCAGAGCAGAGGATTGCCGAACTTGCCCCTCTTGTCAGGTACATCATAACTACAGAACATCATAATAAGGTGATAGTATATAATACAGTCATACGTAACATAAGAAGGCAATAGTCAGTAGGCAGAGCCAATCAAAAGAAAATATTAAACAGTAAAACTTTGTGGGGGGTACGTTTGTCACTTGTTCAAAACTTCGATAAACGCTTTATGAAGCTCTTTCTGTAACGCTAGGTTCTTGAACTGATCAAGTTCAAAACCGGGAATTTTTGTGCTTTACCTCGAGGTAATTGAGGTTCGTAATCAGACAAAGTGAAACAGGTATCGACCCGATTTCAGGTTAGTTTCTTCCTAGGTAGAGCCGATACTGAAATTCTGGTCGATCCGAGGAAGAAATTAACCTGAAATCGGTGCGAAACCTTCTGCGGGAAATTTTCTGTCGGGAAAGTCAAACCGGCCAGATTAAACGTAAATCATGTTAGAGTAATGTCCTATTTTTCAATAGGGAGATGTTATCTTTATTTTTATTTTCAGTCCGAAGTCACCTGTCGTCTCGTATGGGCAGTATAAAGAGCGGGATGGATACGATAAATTGAAGTGAGTAGTTCCCATTTCTAACCAGAATCTGTAGTCTTGGAAGAAAACTGCCATTTTGTTATTTCCATGAATCCAAGGTGGCGGCTATGCGATTCCCGAACTCTTACGCTGATGCATGCGTGTAGTTGGATATTAGTGGGAGGAGGTGTCTTGGGGCGGCACCCGCTCAGATTCTGGCCACCCGAGTGGAAAAATAATAGCGTTTTCCGTCTTGAGCCGCCGTATCATTGCGTTATCGATTTCACAGACAGATGAGTACTGGGCAGACGAAAATTTGTATTGCTGCTTTAATTGGTCGTGGCGAACATGTATAGGCCCTACTTAAGGCGAGTGTTGTGTCTGAAGTTGGACGCCGTAGGCTTAGGGTAAACGAGGGAAGTAGTAGACTAGGCTTTACATTAACATATAAATAGTTTCGTACCAGATCTGCGCGGTCTTCCATACCAAGTGAGATTAGCCAAGTTGTGCCTTCCCTCCATTGCATACAGATTTTTTAGAGGAGACCTGATTGAAACATTCAAATTAATCAATGGAAGTTACGACAATTTTGAAGTGACTGATTTAGTAAGATTTAGCATTAACCGTCATCATCGGGGGCACGCGTACAAGCTTGCAAAATCAAGATCCCACAAGGACGTTTTTAAGTGAGGTTTTGGCAACAGAATCGTTGATCCTTGGAACAGCCTTACCGAAGACGCGGTTATTGCTGAATCGATCAATAGTTTCAAGTGCATTGTTGATGGGATTTTTAACTCTGATCAGTTCGACTGCTCAAAATTTCTTAGAGTTAATTAGAGGCGAAAGCCTTTTCTCTTGCTTTGTATTATTGGGATCCTAAAACGTAAGTGGAGGGATACCGATGACATCGCAAAAATGTCCGTCTGTCTGTAAGCACGATAACTCTCGAAGGGAATGATATTCCCGAGTTACAAGTTCGTAGATGGGCTATGTGCCTCTACATTTAAGGGTGGGGGAGGGGGTTCAAATTAAGGGACAAACAAAATATTTTTAAACAGCTAATGTGATAGTCGATTATGGAGTAAGAAGGCATGCTGAGCACGATATTGAATACCGTTTTCTCGCCGGACAAGTAGTTCGTCCGGGATCCGGCAAAAACCGGAAAAATGGTTGAAAGTCAAAGATTTATTTGAAGTTGATTAAGTGGTCGATATAGAGGTAAGAAGACATTCTGAACACGGTGGTGAAAACCATTTTCTCTCCGAGCAAGTAGTTCGTCCGGAATCCGGTGAAAACCGCAAAGTTGGTTAAAAATAAAAGTTTCATTTGAAGTTGATTAAATGTTCGAGTGAGGGGTGAAAAGACATACTGAACACGATGGTGAGAACCATTTTCTCGCCAGACAACTAGTTCGCTAGTTCGCAAAAACCGGAAAATTTGTTAAAAGCAAAAGTTCGATTAGATGACTGATTAAGGGGTAAGAAGAGAGGCTGAGTCTGTATATGACAATCATTTTTTACCAGGACATATAATTAGTCCGGAATCCGGTTGTAATCGGAATTTTTTTTTAAGTCAAACTTTTATTCAAAGTTGATTAGATGTTCTTTATAAGGGAAAAGGGGATACGCTCGATTTGTTTCTGAATTTTCTTTTTTTGCTGGACTTTCGGGCGAAACCGGAAACTTGGCAGAAGTAAAGCAGGAAGTCTCGGTCAGTATCGTCAAAATAGATATGGCCTATAGAAGTATATCTGAACTTGGTTTTCTCTGATGATTAGCCTGGCAAAGACTGGATCTGGCGAAGACAAGACCCGATTGTCTGAATCAAATATTAGATTGTTTGGATCTCATCGACACCTTTGGTCTTGTTATTAATAGCTTTAGAACATACCGAATTAAAAGCTTAGATAAGTTGACAACTTCAGCATTTAACCGACAGCGAAGAAACAAAACCAAAGTGTTGCTCTCGCAACACTTTAGTCGGCGAAGCCGGACAAAGGTTGCCGCAACAGGCAACGTAGGTCTAGTGTTTCTTTAAATTTGTACAATTTCACGCATGCGGGGCTGTGGTTTTTAATGAACCACTCAAATCCCATGTCAAACTATCACGGCGATCTTCGGAGCGTGTTCCATCCTACTTACCGTAGTTACTACGCATGACGTCACAAATTCTGGCTTTTTCCGTCAAGGCTGGAACGATTTTTCTGTTTTCCCGCAGAATATCGTGCCACGGGCGAATCCGACCAATCATGATTGAGAGATCCGTAGTTACTACGCTTACTACGCTCCCGAGCGTGGTTAGCAAATAGTTACTATTTCGAGACGGTTGGAACTGTCAGCGTAGTAACTTTTGGTGAGGTTGGAACATTTATACTTGCAGTTTGTTTACATTTATAGCTTTTAAAGAGGGATGATTACAAATTAGGTTATTTCAATACTTGTTTGGTTATTGGGGACGTGAAACGTCTTGGTTCTAAAGCTGTTTGTACATAATATGTGATAAACATTTACTTTCACACTCCACGTCTGAGCCCTTGCGCACTTGTTGACTATTGTTTCTAACTGGTATGACTCTTGATTGTGGCCGGACATCCGCAAGTCGTATAGTTGGAGATAGTCCCCTCCCATACCAAAACCCTTCAAACTGCCCTTGAGCTTGGAGCTCGACTACTTCAACGCTTGCAAGTATCACGGATTTTACGAAAAGCAGATATGGGCGGCAAGCCCCCCCCCCCCCCCTCGAGTTTTGGCTAGCGACGCCCCTGGGTCTTTTAGCAAATTTTAAACGGAAACTAGGTTTACTTTACAATTTTACAATCAACGTTGTGATTACGAAGGTCTGATTACTCGTCGAATGGTTGCACACCACTGGGCTTTCAAGCATTGAACCTTGCGGATCAGGACGCGACAGTCAGCATTTCCTGACGACCCCCTCCAGAACATGCGTAATGACTTTGGTAACCTTTAATGAGATTCCTCAAGTCAGACGACATTAGGTTGGCAGCAAAATCTCATTTATTAAATTCGCACCAAAATATTGCAGGACGGCTCGACAAGATTCCTCTGACGAAGAGAAGTTGTCGCAGGGACCAAGGAACGGATCCGCGCCGAACCACATTCAGGAGCTGAGGGATCGCGCTGCCAGCGTTGAGTATACAACAGAAGATGCGCCGTTTAATTTCCAGGTTAGTGCAACTGCTAGACAGTACTGATACCCGGAGCAGTATTGGAGCGTGTTCCGCCCTACTTACTGTAGTTACTACGCATGACGTCACAATTCTGGCTGTTTGCCGTCAAGGCTGGAAGGAGTTTTCTATTTTCCAGCAGAATATCATGCCACGGGCGAATCCGACCAGTTGCGTTATAGAGATACGTAGTAACCACGCTTACTACGCTCCCGAGCATGGTAAGCAAATAGTTACTATTAGTTAGTATTTCTAGAAGGTTGGAACGGCCAGCGTAATAGCTTTTTACGAGGTTGGAATGAAAATAGAAGCTAATAGTTACTATTGTACTATAAATCTATTACTATCGTAATAGGTTTGCCCACTTCTCTATTGTTAAACGGAATAGCTTATGTAAGACGTATTCTCGCCGTTCCCCGAGGACTTCTTTTGAGGAGTCCCTGCGTTTTTGTTTGTCCCAGGGACTCACTCCCCGTATTCTGGCGATTCCCCACGAACGGGGAATGCTCCGATTATCATCACCATGATCAAAAAGGACTCCCTTTCAGATTCGGAGGAGAATTGATTTTCGCTTGTGTGCAGTGTCAAATTAATTGAAAACAATCAGAATAAAGAAAACCAAAAATAAAGTGGATCTAGACTAATTTCATCAACTGCATATTTTTTGTGTCGAACAAAATCCATTTTGGAAGCATTCCTCGTGTTCTCGCTATTTTCTGTACGCGGGAGTCCGTGTAGAGTGGCTCTGTATACTCGCCGTTCCCTTCGATTCACCGAGGAGTCCTCCGGGAACAGCGAGAATTGGCCTGTAGCGTCCTTTAATGGCTCCTAGAACCATCGTCGTACAGAAAACTGGACCATAACGCATGGGTTCTTCATCGCTGGTGTAAAGGAGTTAAATCGCAAGCACTCGAGCATTTGTAGTATCTAGATCATCTAGTGGGATCATCTAAGGCGTTTTCTGCGACACAGTTGTGGGCCATTCACTTCCAAGTGTTTGTCGCGGAAATACGATTGTGTGCCACACAGTCGTAAAATCTACACAGCCATAAAAATCCACACAGCCATAAATTCTCAATAAATAGATTTTCAGACTTTCGTCCTTACCATCCTGTGCGAGAAGGATCCTCAGTTTTATGCCTACAAGCTTGTGAAAGTACTTAATTTTATTGTTTTGAAGTTATTATGCTGCTAAAGTCAGATTTCCCTCCAGAATCGAGCCACAAAATCGACAATCACCTCGGCAGTTCTTTGTAGAATTTGAGCCACAAAGCGAGCCACAAGAATTTTGTTCGTCGCCGAAACACTCTTTTTGAGCCACAATCGACCCACAGACTGTTTGTGGGAGAACGGAAAAACGCCTCAAGTGTGATAATCTAGTGGCGCGATTTCGACGCATCTCGAGCCGGCAAGCTAAACAAAAATGTAGTTGGTAAATTAAAAAAAAATGTAGCTAAAGATTTGGCGGCATTTCTTTCTTTAAATAACTTGTGCGGAAGTTTTTCTGTAACTTCTGCTTCGAAATCACAACATTTTCAAGAAGAAAAGATCTGTTTCCTAATCTAGTCCCTTCCTGGAGATGTGACAATAATCAGGAGTCCCCTTGGGCGATAATTAATAGCTTTACAGAGATGATCTATTTATTTTTTTTTATTTTTTTTTTGATGATCTGATGATCAATTAGGTTGAGCTACTCTCTAGTATAAATTCATTGTTCCTTTATCATTCCTTGTACATCGTAATTCAGGTTGTGTGGTTTTTTCGGGATTCCCGGCTAACTACGAACATAAGATAAAAACCAACAGCATTTCCTCTCTCAGTGTGTTATCCATTCATCGGCCTTCTAATCGAACGGCATATAAAGCTGCTTTTGTCCCAGTATTTCCCTCGCCCGAGATTCACCGTGGAAACCAGGTTTGGTCGGACGACCTCAGCTGGTGACATTTATAGGGCTAAAGGTCAGACGGACGGACGGACAAAACTACTATGTCATAATCAAAGGTATCACATCACTTGACATTTGATATATACTATACAAGGTCTGCCGTGAACTGAATATTATGTCCTTCCAGGCTATGTTGAAGAAAACCAGCTACTCCAGAGGCTCGATGAAACGAAACGCCCCACAGCCCCCTAGAGAATTTCAGCAGCGTCCGAGCTCCCTACTATCCCCGGACGACATTCCCCGGCGCCACCATCCATCACGTAGTACACCCAAAAGCTCTCCTCTTACCCCCTCGCGAATGGAACTAGCTCCCGGGCTTGTGATTGAAGGCACTGCAGAAGAATTGTGAAAGAGATGCGGTAGTTCATCTGGGCTCTCAAAGAATCGCGAAACTGGGATGCGGATATTCAGATGAGCGCAATGCTATTAATCCGGACCAGCAACAGATTTTCCGGACTGGACAGCGTATGTTTGGGTGGCTGTGTATTTCGGTCGATCTGGGAGCCAGGCCTAGGCCCTAACAATAGTAGAAAGAAACACTAGTCCACTATGTGTGATGTTGCGAGTTTATTATTGCCCTCTGTTGATGTTTCTTGTTTTCCCTTACCTGTTTTCGAAATGGGCTGTAACTTGTAATCCCTTCGAAATTATACTGTTCCCCTTAATATATGCTTGAATATTACTTTGGCCGGCCTCGGAGGAGTAAGTGGCATAATTCTGCTGGCACTTGCAGCGAATCAGGTTCAGGCTCAGGTTCTTTAATTTCTAAAAACACTTCGTGACAATATATTTTGATCACTGGGGGCCGGGAGAGATACGAGCTCGTTACACTTTAAAAAGTTTCTCCGAGTAAGGAGTAAAGTTAACTGAAGTATTTGCTACTGGGATTAATCTTATATCTACTTAATTAACATGAATTAGAAATAAACTTATCTCAGTAGGAGTAGGCCTAGAGACAATATTAATCCCAGTAGCAAATACTGCATGATTTTTTTTTACAGTGTAGCTCGGCCCCATTTTAAACACTGACTATATGTAGATAATATAAATGAGTCGTTCCTCTGTAAATACCCACTCAAAAGAAAGAAAGACTCGTTCCATTCCGTATACTTACACACGCCATACCAAACTCTCCACACGATCAAGGCCGTACCAGGGGGGGATTTTATAGGCTTTTCCCTCTGATCTATGTGTTTTTTTATACTTTTTGGTCCGACCGGCAGGCAACCCCCCCCCCCCCCCCCCCCCCCCCGAAATAAATTCCTGGATACGGGCCTGCACACGATAACAAAAAAAAAAAAAATAACACCAAGTTGTGGCCTAAGCTGAAGGAACGATAACTTTTTACTAAAACAAAATTGATAATTTATCAGGGCCACATCGACGGTACTTTTCCAACAGGTGAGAAGCGACATTTTCAGATATTACAGGAACAACGAAATACCTTTCACTCTTCGGTTACGAAATGGAGCTTGTCTGTAGCTGTCTCCGTAGCGGTCGCTCCGTTTTCTCGGAAATGTCAGCCTGACTGAATTTCCAGAAAATAATCGGATATCACCTTCTGGAAACACACTGCTTCTCCGGCAGTTTGACCGTCAGTCGGTTGGGTAGTCAGGGGATATGTTACTTCCCTATGTAAATAAATAAATAAATAATTTATTCCTCACGCCTCTCAATACAAAATTTCTACATAACTGACAACTTGTTAACATAGCGTGGGATACAAGTAATGTCAATAGGTGACGCCGTGTGAGATGAAGCAGAGGGATTTCTCGGCGCACGCATGAGTTTGCTAATAGGTAGTGTTCCAAGCGAAAGACATAATTTGTCCAGAATTCTTTACCTCGCTTGATGATCGTTCAAATCAACGATCTGCAAGAATAAGCATTTTGAAAATTCACAGAATTTCAAAACAGAATATTCTCGAATCACATTTTCTGCCAAAAGATTGACGGATGAATTACAATTTTGCGTGAATTGCAATTTGTTTAACGGGCATGGCTGTTTACTGATTTCAAGTTTGTTATTTTTCCTTTTGTTTTGACTGTTTTGTAAGCAAGAAAAAAAAGCAAGGTAGGCTATGGAAAAATTAATAGAGATTTTATGATTTCAAATAAGCATACCTCTAGTGTAATTCTAAATGTCGGATACCCTAACCTGGCGGAGAAAGGGTGCAGAAAAACAAAGAACAAAAAATTAAAGGGAACATAACTTCATAACTATTTTTTTTTTTTTTTTTCGGTGGCATAACTTTACCGACGGACCGCCGCCGCCACAGACCCCAACGACGGTGCGCTGAGCCGTTTTCAGCGGCGGCCGGCTGATTAATTTTCGGCGGAGCGGCTTTGGTCACTTTAACACAGGATCCAGTTGTTGAGTTTGAGTCGTTTAGTGGTATATTTTTCGGCACTGTCTAGGGAACCGGGAGTCGTACTTTATGTCCTACGGACTACGGAACCGGTAGTTCTCACGGAAACCAAACCATATGGGCTGCGATTCCGGGTATTTCCGGGATCTGACGTCATTAACTAACGGAAACTTGTACGTGCTGGCTCCCGTTCCGGTAGTAATTGGAAATAGCTCACGGAAACTTCATTGCACCAGCTTCTCGTCCGGTAGCCTCACGGAATTGTGTACCCAGAAGCTAGGGAGCCGGTAGTTGATACCGGAAACTGTATAATTGGAGCTTCTGTTCCGGTAGTGTCTACGTGGAATATAAAACTCACGGAATAGTTTGGATGAGAGCTAGGATGCCGGGATTTTCACGGACTTAGAGAAAATAACATTGGACAAAATTCACTACCGGAACCCATATATTGAGAGCTAAGGTACCGGTAGCAACTATTATTTGCTTGAAAATGACCAGCTCACGGACACAGGTGACTATGGGCTACGGTTCCGGTAGTAACGAAAATAAAAAAAATAGGACTCACGGACCAATGTCAGTGTAGACTAGGAAACCGGAAGTGAATATTTTTTACTCACGGAACGACGGGTGTCAATATAGACTGTGAGTCCGGTACAGTTCACTGAATCCAGTTATACATCTTATTTTTTTTTTTGCCCTACCGGAACCCCAGCCAGCAGAAGTTGGGTTCCGTTAGTTAAAAATATTTGCTTCCGGTTTCCTAGTCTGCACTGACATGGGTACGTGAGTTCAATTTTTTTTTTTTTCATCACTACCGGAACCCTAGCCCATAGCCATCTGTGTCCGTGAGCTGGTCATTTTCAAGCAAATAGTAGTTTCTACCGGTACCTTAGCTCTCAATATATGGGTTCCGGTAGTGAATTTTTTCCCATGTTAAGTCCGTGAAAATCCCGGCATCCCAGCTCTCATCCAAACTATTTCGTGAGTTTTATATTCCACGTAGACACTACCGGAACAGAAGCTCCAATTATACAGTTTCCGGTATCAACTACCGGCTCCCTAGCTTCTGAGTACACAATTCCGTGAGGCTACCGGACCAGAAGCTGGTGCGATGAAGTTTCCGTGAGCTATTTCCAATTACTACCGGAACGGGAGCCAGCACATCCAAGTTTCCGTTAGTTAATGACGTCAGATCCCGGAATCGCAGCTCATATGGTTTGGTTTCCGTGAGAACTACCGGTTCCGTAGCCCGTAGGACATAAAGTACGACTCCCGGTTCCCTAGACAGTGCCATATTTTTCGTTCTTCCCGAGGATCTCTGGTGTTTTTTGTTTGTCACTGGATTTTACTGAGGGGCGTATACAAGCTATTGAACGAGATGGCGCAGAACACAGCCTGCTCCAAAGCGCGAGCGTCTTTTCTTTTTTGCTGTCTAGCTTCATATTCATCATTTCGTTGAAGGAAAAGTTTTTGTTGTAGTTTACGTTTCGTGTCGATAACGACTTAAAGGTATGTAGGGTACTATAGCATTTTATTAGATTGACTTACCGGCTTTGTATGTTGAAAATGTAAAGATAATGGTCCTTAAATGCTTTACTGCTAAACATTTTCAAACATATCCTGCATTATGATGTACAGTAGAGGTATGGTCAGTTGGAACGTTTCCTGACACTTAACTGTCATCACAGGAAACAAGCATACCTCTACTGAAATAGCTGAATATCACGTGACAATGTTGGGGTATATTTGTTTGAACACCCCTAAATTGCTGTGCGCCTGGGTTTTTTTTTGCTATAACAGTCATCAGCTTGAAGTTCACACCCATCCACCCTAAAACATCGAATACGAAGGGATGGAGCTTTGGGTGGTAGAGCTTTAAAGTTTGACTGAAAGCGAACTTATTTTTCTGTTTGATTTGAATATACTGAACTATTCTGACTCGTGTAAGGGATTTTTGTTTTGATATGTTGCGCAGTCTAATGGAAACGTTTTGGAATGTCTGCTGGTTGCACGACCAATATCTGTACGGCGAGTCGCAGTTTGAATCTGCAAAAGCGTGTGTTTCTATTGCTAACAGAGCGCAGATTTTTAAATGTTTGATTCCAGATTGCAGAATCACAGCCGAAGGTAGCCCTCTGTTCAGGGCTACCCCGAATAGGTTTCCTTTGTTGAAGGACAAAGTCAGCAGAGAACTTGGTCAGCATTCCACCAAGTTGATTAGCAAGTTCGAGCTTTCAACTGGTTGTGTTCTCTGTTGCCTCCACTCTACTTCCCATGTTACTTTCATCTTCCTGGCATGAAGAATGCAAATCCAGCATGACTGACGTTGGTCGGTGGTGCTTGAAACACCAAATTATTACATTACAGCAATACAAAATAGTACTTTTCTGAATGAGGCAGATCTTACCAGTGAAAGCAGATCAGATATATTTTGGCATCACTGTAGACAGTAGCCTAGCCATGTTTTTTTTTTTTTTACTAAAAAAGAAACCAATTATAACTCTTTATCACCAATCAACAACAATTTAAATTTCTGGAGTGGTTTAATACATATTAATCTGGGCCTAGATTTGGCAGTTCTCGTTGTTTTGCTGGTGGGTTTAAGTGTCACCACCTGTACTGCCAATGCTCTGACATAGTTACCATCTGAATTTGTGAATTTACCCCCCATTTCTCACTTGGGCATTTCACCTGCTCCTGTAAAAACCCCAAACACAGCTTTTCCAGCTTTTGCAAAAAACAGCTCATCCAGCTTTTCGCATTAAAACTTGCATTGTCCCCAGCTCAAGGATTTATCATTTGCAGGGGCAATGATTTTATGAGTGTTTCTACACTTTTCTCTTAAGCATTTCAAGTACTGCTGGCTTTACCGCCCAGTTTCCCCAATTTGTTGGGATTAGGTGTTTTTAGGCGGCTGGTTAGTGGTTAAAACTTCAAGCTGTTTTGTACATATAGACAGAAAAATGCTACAATTTTTAATTGTCAGTGTCAATGTACAGTTAAGGTGCTATTTGAACAGTTGCTTAAATGTGAACTGTTCAGCTGCAGGCAATTATAATGAAAATACATATTAATTTATTTTCAGAGGCCCTTAATTACCTGGAGGATCCCTTGCTATTTGTGCCACCCATATATTTGCACCACCCCTAGTAAACTTGTGTAAATAAATACTAAATTACAAGGATTGCATGCACAAAATAGAAATAAATTTTCCTGGTCAAATTAGTTGATATCAAAATATCAGCCTCTTATATTTCTTCTATGAAGAGTTGCCTGGCCCAAAAATAAGTCTTCACAAGTAGTTACAGTCGAGCTATTTGTGTTGACCCTGAACCGCAAATAAATACGCAAAAGGCACCTAAGACAGTTTGAAACCAAAGCTGGTCAAAAAATTATTTGGCCATGGTCAGCAGGGTAAACGCCAGAAAGTCATTTAGAGCGTGTTCCATCCTACTTACCGTAGTTACTACGCATGATGTCACGAATTCTGGCTTTTTGCCGTCAAGGCTGGAACGATTTTTCTATTTTCCAGCAGGATCTCACGCCAGGGGCGAATCCGACCAATCACGTTCCAGAGATGCGTAGTTACTACGCTTACCACGCTCCCGAGCATGGTAAGCAAATAGTAACTATTAGTTACTATTCCGACAAGGTTGGAACGGTCAGCGTAGTAACTTTTCGTGAGGATGGAACGGAAATAGTAACTAATAGTAACTATTGTTACAAGGGTGGAACACTCTCTTAGTAACACCTCGTCTTTGTTCAACAACACACAAAATATTATGTTGTAGAGAGTAAATAGATCTTTCAATCAAGGTCCAATTGCTCACATTTGGTAAGAGTAGAGGCTGCACAGAAACGGGGAAATTGCATGCATCTATTCATTCACAAGGGTGGTGCAAATAGCAAGGTATCCTTACTTAGACTAACTTATGGTTGACTTCAGTCACAGCAAGGGGCGTCACTATGGCCAAGTTAACAAACACTCAAATAACTACCTCTATACATATGATAAAGAAACAGAGGGAAACTTGGCCCGAAAAAAACATTAAAATTTTTTTGAAAATGTTATTGTTTTGGATATTATCAAGGCTTATTGCAAGTAAAGTTGCTGTGTTAGTTTAATTGTTTCGTTTGGCTATTGTCCACTGATAGTTAACCTTCAAATAAGCATACCTCTATGCCATCAGGTTCAGTCATAATTAACAATGAAAAGGTATTATGTGAAAATAAAAGTAAGTTTTTTATTTTCTATCAACTACAAAACTCTGCGCTGTAAACCATTCTGTTGGCTTTAATCTTGTATGTCATATTTTTGTTTACTTTTAAGCTGGGTAGATTTTACTAAAGGAAAGACTTGCCTGGAAATTTAAAGTCTTGTTTGAGGTTAGTTACCTCTCCTGTTTCCCAATGTTGAGTGCTCCTCATATTTTATGCATGCCATTTCACATACCGTCTGTCGTGCCATAGCAGATAAACATTCCAACTGTTTCATGTTATGAAACTTCTGAGTGTAGTTTTACAGTGTTAAACAAGTTTTGAATACAGGAACATTAACAGTAAATGAGCAAGGTGTGCTTTAACTAAACTAAGGGCCGCTTTGCCTTTGCTTTGTGCTCTTGAAATAATTGGAATAATGAAAAGTAAATTTGCAATCGGCTACGGACCAAGTGTTACAGTTTTCTTAAATATTTTTTCCTTCAATTTTTCCTTTTACACTCGTCTAAGTTGGTTTTGTTTTCCCATAAAAGTAGTTCAATGAATATAACAAATTAAGGAAGTAAATTCCACTAAAGGCCAAGTTTCTGCTATTGGTGGCCGGAGTTTTGGCTGAGAGTGTCTGGTCTACCCCACCGAATAAACAAGAATAAAGTGTCAGCTTCTTCTGGAAATGATGTTGCAAAGATATCTTTGGTTATGATATCATTTATTTTTCGATGTTCTTTTTTGGGATCGAAAAGTTGTCCGTCCGTCTGTAAGCACAATAACTCTCGAAGGGAATGAGATATTTTGATGAAACTTGGTGTGAGGATTCGTTGGGTCATCAGACCAGTCAAGTTCGTAGATGGGCTTTGTAGCCCTACATTTAGGGGTGGGGGAGGGGTTTCAAATTAAGGGGCAAACAAAATATTTTGAAACAGCGAATGTGATAGTCGGTTATGGAGTAAGAAGACATGCTGAACACGATGGTGAAAACCATTTTGTCATCGAACATGTAGTTTGCCCGAAATCCGGCAAAACCGGAAAGTTTGTTAAAGGTAAAAGTTTTATTTTAAGTTGATTAGATGTTCGATGTAGGGGAGGAAGACACGCTGAACACGGTGGTGAGAACCATTTTCTCGACGGACAAGTAGTTCGCCCGGAATCCGGCCCAAACCGGAAAGTTTGTTAAAACTAAAAGTTTTATTTTAAGTTGATTAGATGTTCGATGTAGGGGTAGGAAGACATGCTAAAGACGACGGTCAAAACCATTTTCTCGACAGACAAGTAGTTCGCCCGGAATCCGGCCCAAGCCGGAAAGTTTGTTAAGTAAAAGTTTTATTTTAAGTTGATTAGATGCTCGATGTAGGGAGGAAGGCACGCTGAACACGGTGGTGAAAACCATTTTCTCGACGGAAAAGTAGTTCGCCCGGAATCCGGCCCAAACCGGAAAGTTTGTTAAAATTAAAAGTTGAAGTTGATTAGATGTTCGATTTAGGGCAAGAAGACATGCTGAACACTTATGTGAAAACAATTTTCTATCCGGACATGTAGTTCGCCCGGAATCCGGCCAAAACTGGAAAATTGGTAGAAGTTAAAGTTTTATTTCTAGTTGATTAGACAACCGATTTAGAGGTAAGAAGAGATGCTGAATCCGTGTGTGACAATCATATTTTACCCAGACATATAGTTCGACCGAAATCCGGCTGGAGTCGGAAAATTTGTTACAAGTTAAATTTTTCTTATGAGGTTGATTAGATGTTCATTAGTGGGGAAAGAAGATACCCTGAGTTCATTTTTGAGCTGTCTTTTTTTGCCGGACAATTAGTTTGGAGTTTGGCCGAAATCGGGAAATTGGCGGTAGTGGCAGGAAGTTTTTCTCAGATGATTAGCTAGTTGGCCTTAATCTGTTTCTGAATTTTAATTAGTAAAAATGTTCAAGGAGTCTGGCGATGACTGGATCTGTCTAAGACAAGACCCAGTTGTCTGGATCAGATATTGAATTTTTGGGATCCCATCGAAACCTTTGGTCTTGTTTCTATTGTGATAGTGATTGTTTGTGTACCACTTGAGATGATGATAATTACATGCTTGAAGGGACCCTTAGTGGACACCCGTACAATTATCCATGTAAGTTCATGTATTCGTACTGCCTGACCAACTTGCAACATCCTTTATATGAAAGACTTTCATTTCGTTGTTATTTTAGTATTATTATTTTTCCAGAAAATGCGTTACGTGGCTGCTTACCTTTTGGCTGCCCTCGCCGGCAACACCACCCCAACAGCCGCTGATCTCGAAAAGATCTTGAGCTCAGTTGGTATTGAAGCTGATTCCACTCAGCTCGCCAAGGTCCTTGGTGAACTCAAGGGCAAAGATCTTGATGCCCTGATCGCTCAAGGTAAGAGCATCCATATTCCTGATGGGATTACCCTTACTGTAGAATGTTTCAGCAGTAATCTGTTTTTTACGTTTTTATAATCAAACTACAGGGTGTTGCACCTGAAAAGTTTACTTTTTTCTGTCAGTATTATAGACATTTGAAGGTGGGTTTAGACACATAGTAATTGGGATAGGACAGTAACCCTTTAAGCCTTTCAGTCCAGATTTGTTTATTCTAACTATTCAGCAGCTACTTGAATAAATGGACAGCTTACTTAACAAGCTGCCAATTTCAGATCAACCAGAAATATTGTTAATTGAGTTTTGAAGTTTCTGGCTCGTGGCAATTTGCGGACAAGGAGTAGCACCCTAGTGCTCCCCACCTATGGCCACCTTAGTTGCCAGCCGATTTGCAGTCCTCTGACTGTTATTACTTTGTGTTATTTTGCTCCACTCTACCATTTGAGATGATGATAACTGCATGCTTGAAGGGACCCTTAGTGGAAACCCGTACATATGTCCATGTAAGCTCATGTATTCGTACTGCCTGAAAACAAATATTTTAGACTGCACATGGGACATGATGCCATTTTGTTTTTAATTTTGTTTGTTTTTCTGTCAGGCCAGACCAAGCTCGCCTCCATGCCAGCTGCTGGAGCCGTTTCTGCCGCCCCAGCTGCCGGTGCACCTGCCGCTGCTGCCGGTGCCGCCAAGGGTAAGAAGCTTTCCTTTTACCTTGTTTTCAAAATCCGCATTCATCTCGACCACCCTTAGTGTTTTGTTTTTCCGCGACACAGTTGGGGGCAGAACTTTTGAGTATTTGTCGCGAAAACACGATTGTGTGCCCCGCAGTCGAGCCACAAGTTAAAAGTCACAGAAACGCCGTTGACTATTTTTGGGGTTGTATTTTGAAATCTTCGAAAAATAAAATTCAGATAATATCTCAATAAATATAACCCTTGCATCCTTACCATTCTGTGCAAAATATGCTTCAGAAAGTAGTTTAATTAACTGATTAACTTTATTTTGCTGTTTAATTTGAATGCCACGCCAGAAACGAGCCACAATAGTCATTTTAACACTTGTGGACATGTGGGCCGCACGAAAGACCATCGAATTTAATCAAGATTTGACGCCTCTTCTCTCGGTGATTTGAACAAGAACTAGAAAAACCCTGTCCAACGTCAGCACTTGTGTTTGGTCCAGTGAAGTAATTCTTTGTCTCGTATTATTCAATTATAGGCAGTGGAGGTAAAATGTCGAATGTCCCGACACTCGATTTCCCCTTACTCATCACATTGGACTCGAATCAAGTGTAATAAACCTGAAAAGAGTATGTAAGCAGGCAAGAACGTGGATTTATATTTTTAATTTGGAAACCCGGTTTGGTTGGCTATCTGCGTTCTTCATCGCCGTTGCGGACCAACCAAAACCTGCTCGGGAGCTCGGCTTTAAGTTTTGGTCAAAATTTCTCGTGGTTTCGCGCAAAACCCAGAATCTAGACCTTTTTCTGCACTCGTCGAGTGAGGCAAAAAACGCGTTATTAGAGAAGAACCGCCCACCTGTGACAACATCAGAGACTGTCCGGAGTGCAGCGAACGCAGCTATTACGTGCGCTAGATAGTTTCAGGTGTCAGCAACGATCGTAGTATTGTTTACCTTTGTTGAAGTAAGTAAAAGAGCTGATAATATTCTCCACAAGTGGAACTGACTTGCTCTTGTTATCTTGCAGAGGAAAAGAAAGAAGCAAAGAAGGAGGAATCCGAAGAAGAGGACGACGATATGGGATTCGGTCTTTTCGACTAGAGCCACCTACCGGTGTCCACGCGAACCTTAAGACCGTGTCAGTGTCACTATTTTATAATGTTGTGATTCGATTTCGTTTTTAAAGCTCGCGACCGTCAATAAGTTTTGCAGAAATTAGCTATGGTACGAAGAATCTTTAACCCCGTTCGGAATACGGCCAATACATGGAAACGAAATCAAATGGGGTCGCTGATCATGCAGTGACTACTGTATGAAAACGAAATCGGACAAAGGTCGCTAATCATCGCTGATTAGTGGCCTCTTGACTTCTTTGTGCGAGCACACGATCACGGATTTCTGTCCGGAACAATCTGCTTTCTGAAAAAAATCTCAACTTTCACATCTGGCTTTGAAAACTGCGCTAAAAGGACATGTCTTACCTATAATATTAACGAAGCCATAATTCTAAGCCGGCAGGCCTCAATTTCGAAAGAAACATTTTAACCCCTCTAAAACCTCTGCTGAATAGTTAGAATAGACAAATCTGGACTGAAGGGCTTCTCATAGACGAAAGAAAAAGTTACTGTCCTAATAATGGTATTTTATTTTTATTTTTTCGTTAGCAAAGTTGCGTCAATAACTGGTCTGCTGCAGAAACTGTTCTTCCAATTGTATTATTGGTTCGGGGTCAATTCTCCACCTGTGGGTTTTGGAAATGTAAGAAGTCCTTCTCTTACGAGAAAATGTGGATGGCATTTATTTTTTTTACAAATTGAATAACTAGTTGACCTCTTCCAGAAATATTTAGAAAGCTAATTTTCGGGATTCCGGGCGAACCATCTATGTGGTGAGGAAACGCAAGTTTGAAGATTTAACATATCTCTTTATGTCTACACCGAATCTTAAATGAACTTCTTCAGTAAACCTTTGCTTTCATATCTCCCGGTTCGGAGGGAATTGTAAAGCGTGTACTTGCACCCTCAGATCCTTTCTAATCTGCCTGACCAAAAAAATCATAGGCGATTGATTTCCGTTTTTTTGCCAGAGTATTCGCCCGGAAAGTTGGAACGGATTCAGCGTGTCTGCTTCCTCCAATCAAGTTCAGAAATCTTCCCTTCTTCCGAATTTGCGGAGAAAATAAATTTAAGATATGTAACGGGTATGGTTCAAAATCGACATTATTACTAGAATATTTGTTTTGTCTTCAAGTCCCCCTCCCCCCCTTTTTCCCCTAAATAAAGGGCCACAGAACGAACTTATACCTGTACTTCAACCCAAAGGTCGCAGATTGAACAAAAATATCTCAACCCCTTCAGGCGGAAGAACGCAATTTAGCAAGTCATAGGTATACCATTTACATCTTATGTTTTTGTGCAGTATATCAGACGGTGTTCATTTCGACAATTTATTTCAATTACGCTGCGGAAACACTTCACCTTTTCTGGTAATGAAAGTAATTCCAAGCCGTTGCTCGGAAGGCAGTGTCACATACTCCAGGGAACTCGGTCCATTCCGAATGATATGGCAGATCTGACCTGTAAAAAAAAAAAAAAAAATCAAATCAGGTATACACACCGTTTCTGTTTTCGACTAAAACAGAAACGGTAATTAAAAATGGAACAGAAACGGTGAGAAAAATTGGAAATCCGTATCTTGGATTTTTTGGAAAAACAAACGGCCTGTTTTTCTACTTCTTAGGCTTAAGGGTAGGCTTATAGTAAGAGGACCATCTGGAAAAGTAAGGCGCAAACTGGATCGGGCAGGAAGCGAAGGTGGAAAAAAGGGCTAGGGCTGTTCAATTGACTAATTCAGGGTAGCCAATTCTTGCAACCTCCTTCTTATCAACCAAAATGGAACAAATCCAAGAAAATTACTCTTATTTTTACCAATATTTGGCAGGTTTTGAGAGAATGTAGCCTACCCGACAATAAAGGAAAAGGGTATAAAAACAAGACCAAAGGTTTCGATGGGATCCCAAAAAATTCAAAATCTGATCCAGACAACTGGGTCTTGTCTTAGCCAGATCCAGTCTTCGCCAGACTCCTTGAACATTTTTACAATTAAAATTCAGAAACTGATTAAGGCCAAATAGCTAATCACCTGAGAAAACCAAGTTCAGATTTGGATTCAACATGTGTGTTTACCCCTATAAGTCATATCTGTTTTGACGAAAACTTCCTGCCACTTCTGCCAATTTCCCGGTTCCGGCCGAACTCCAGAACTACTTGTCCGGCGAAAAAAGAAAGCTCAAAGACGAAATCAGGGTATCTTCTTTCCCCAGTAATGAACATATAATCAACCTCAAATAGAAATTTAGCTTGTAACAAATTTTCCGATTCCAGCAGGATTCCGGTCGACTATATGTCCGGGTAAAATACGATTGTCATACAGCGACTCAGCATCTCTTCTTACCCCTAAATCGCTTATCTAATGAACTAGAAATAAAACTTTGACTTCCAACAGTTTTCGTTTTGGCCGGATTCTGGACGAACTACATGTCCAGGTAGAAACTTGTTTTCACATAAGTGTTCAGCATGTCTTCTTGCCCTAAATCGATCATCTAATCAACTCCAAACAAAACTTTTAATTTTGACAAACTTTCCGGTTTGGGCCGGATTCCGGTCGAAATACTTGTCCGTCGAGAAAATAGTTTTCACCATCGTCTTCAGCATGTCTTCCTACCTGTAAATCGAACATTTAATCAACTTCAAATAAAACTTTTACTTTCAACAAACTTTCCGGTTTGGGCCGGATTCCGGGCGAAATACTTGTCCGTCGAGAAAATAGTTTTCACCATCGTCTTCAGCATGTCTTCCTACCCCTAAATCAAACATCTAATCAATTTCAAATAAAACTTTTACTTTCAACAAACTTTCCGGTTTGGGCCGGATTCCGGGCGAAATACTTGTCCGTCGAGAAAAAATGATTTTCACTATCGTCTTCAGCATGTCTTCCTACCCCTAAATCGAACATCTAATCAACTTCAAATAAAACTTTTACTTTCAACAAACTTTCCGGTTTTGGCCGGATTCCGGGCGAACTACTTGTCCGATGACAAAATGGTTTTCACCATCGTGTTCAACATGTCTTTTTACCCCATAATCGACTATCACATTAGCTGTTTCAAAATATTTCGTTTGTCCCTTAATTTGAATCCCCTCCCCCACCCCTAAATGTAGAGCTACAAAGCCCATCTACGAACTTGACTGGTCCGACGACCCAACGAACCCTCACACCAAGTTTCATCAAAATATCTCATTCCCTTCGAGAGCTATCGTGCTTACAGACGGACAGACGGACAACTTTTGCGATGTCATAGGTATCCCTCCACTTACGTTTTGGGATCCCAAAAAGTAGTTTGAAACAGTAGTTGAAGTTCCGAATTTGGGACTGATTTATCCATGTTTGATTACTGTTATGCGTCTGCAAATGACCGGACATTCGCTGGTTTTTTCCTAATTGAATAATCACAGCTCTGTCTGTATACTTGTTTGAGGGCCTAAAACTTCCAGTACAAAACGATTCGTGCTTCCTATTGGTTGGATTTCAAAAAAAGGTGTTGAATATCTTTAGCATCTACGGGTCGTGACGTCACAAGAAAATATTTTCAATTTACTATCAGAACTGGTTGTCCCTTCAACGGTTTGTAAGTGTAAACGCGTCCGCCGTCTCGCTGGTCGCTCGGCTCCACATGTATAGATTCACATATACATTCTGCAACATTAGTTTAATCGAATTTTGCTATTTCTTCCAGGGCGTAATGAAAACGTCACGGATCGTAGATAATCAGGTAAAGTTTAGTCAATACCCCAATAACGCGTCATAGCCGACCAACAGCACGCGAGAAGCCGTTTCTATTGAAAACTTTAAAAAGTTGAAACTCTCGTCATAAAGGAAACCCTTTTGCTAAAGTGTTGTTATACCAAAAAGAAATGGCCACATTAATATTTTTAAAAGTTCACTGGCTCGGAATGGTTACCAAACGCCAGTAACATGGTCTCGAAGTCGGAAACCTCTTAATGTTAATTTTTTGTATGCTCCCTCTGCTGGTGATCTTGTAGACACATCCGTTTTCGTCAGGTAGAGTACTATCTCTATGGACAAAATGTTGCAAATAAAGAGCAATTTTCTTAGATACCACCTATTTACCAACCAAAGTAGGTGGTTTTGCCTTTTCTTCCGAACAGTTTAAAATATCGATAGATGGCATAGCCTGCCGGAGAATAAAAGCCGCTAGACCTCGCCGGGACGCCATTCGGTAGGAGTCTCGAACCGAAAAACGGAACTGGGAAAAAACAGAAAACGGTCATATCAGAAACAGGAACGGCACTTAAAAAACGGAAGTTTGACTACAGATGTCACAATTTTATTAATGTACCACTGCAAACCAAGAACGTGTCCGAAACGAAAGAAATTGCTGAATTAACATGCAGCATTTTGTTTTCGGACGTAAATTTTCGCTCAATTAATGCAGCATTAATTCAGCATAAAATTCATCGAAAAAGTCAGCAAGAATGCTAAATTTTACGCTGAATTTTCAAGAAGAAACTGGGGAGTGCGGCGAATCTCTCGAAGTTTTCGGCGGGAAACATAACAAATTCAAAACGACAACTGACAATTCGGCAAACATTCCAGATTCTAAGACAACTGGCGACCATGGCCAACGAAGAAAGGAAAGATAAGAATATAAGAAGGTAGGATACCAGTAGCTGACCCATTTTGTCAGCTTTGTACAGCTGATTATTTTTTCTTCTTCTTCTTTTGGTATTCTGAAAGTGTCGGAAAAGAAAAACAGGTAACAGCTTTCAGAGAAAGAAAATGCAGCATTAATGCAGCCTTTAGAGCACCAAAAAGCTTTCGGGGACGTTCCAAGTTTCGTGTTATGTTTTAACATCAAAGACTCGACACCCAATTTTCTGCAACAATAAGGTCTGAATTTCGCAGTCCGGTGCGAATTTCCTTCTTCGCCCCGGGATTTTTTGACGCATCGCATGCGGATTCGATCCGATAATTCGGTCCGATTTGAGTAGAAAATATTCTACTTTTTTCCGGAGCGAATTTTAAACGCATGCGAAATTGTGCTCTCAGAATTGAAAATTATAAGCTGTGTTTGAAATTTCAAAGGTTTTATACGACTTATTTAATGTCAGCTGCAAAACCATGTTTGTTAGAGAAAGATCTTGGCTGCAAGTGTCTGCTGAATGCAAGCTACCAGGTACGCAAACTTAAATGTCGACTAGGCTATCTACAGGAGGTCTGTATATTTTTACAGTTTATCTTTTTACAGTTGAACAGCGACATTTCATACATGCTGCAACAAAAGGAGAATACCAGTCAATCAAAGCAGTTCCTTAATTGCATCTTTATTTGATACTCCTCAGAACTGTGCAAAGTTACATAAGCTACACCTCCTGTATTTTATATAAATAATATAAAATAGACATTTTTAATGAACAGAAAATTTGCAAACATTCGGCAATCAATCAGCACCATCTCACTGTAGGCTAAGCAGTGGATTTTTCAAATCGAGGGCCAAGTTTCCCGTCCGAATTTCGTTTTATCTGAAAAACCTGTCGGGCAAAGTGACGCGAATTTCGCGTGCGGAATCTTACTGGACTGTGTGTACACTTAGCTTAAGTGATAGTCTGTTTTCTGTTAGAAACTGTGCATCCTGTTGTCATTAAACTCCTGACAGCGCAGGGAAAGGAATTGCAACGGCAACCGGATCTAGCGTTTTATAGCCGAAATCATTACATGCCTCAGTGGTTCCCACCTAATGTACGCATCCATTTATTAGTATTCTACAAATGATAACCGTACTCCATATTTATAAGAGATAACAGAAGGATGCGCATTTTCAAAACACACTTGGGATGTTATGTGTTATGATTTGGCGTGTTTCGGAAAGACGATCAGGATGGGGCTGTGTCGGAATTCCTGCTAGGATTTTCGGTACCAACAAACTTGAGGTTTTTCTCAACTTTAAGTTCAGGAAGCCCATCCGGGAAAACCTGATCATTAGTCAGCACCTTAATCTAGTAAAAATCTTACCTAAAACGTTGAGCTCCCGCCATCTGACATCCTCATTGGCCAAAATCGCTCTAAGATCAAAAGCTGGCCCACTCAGCTCCGAACTTTGATTTCTCTGCCACAGACTGTACACAGTCGTCGATTTGACGGTCTCTGTGTCCGACACACCCATGTTCTTCAGGTCACTACTAGTCACAACTTCTTGAGGTGAAAGAAGATGAAGTCCTTGACTGTCCACTGAGTTTATGAACCGGTGAGCCCATCTGTCGGGATTTTCCGACGGCATGGTCAGAACAGGAATCTGGCCTGTAAAAACAGACTATTTGCGGATGTTCCTTCGATTGACGATTCCTTTGATTTTCAAAAAGCAGTGAGTTATTGCAGCATTTATACAGTAGAAGTATGCTTATGCGAAAGTCTACTAACAATGGACCGTCGCTGAACAAAACAACTAAACCATACCAGGCAACTTTTAGAGCAAAATACTGGTCAGAAACGTTAAATTTACACATCTAGATTACCCAGATTTCATCACAAGTTTGAACCTTTTGGGCTTTATTTTCGTCTGATTCTTCTTACAAGATCCAAGGCCGTCCGAAAAACGGCACCTAACGATCCGAAATTAAGCGCATTTTTTCAGCAGGTGACGCCAGGATAGATCCAGCAGACCGAACGCCTCCCGCTACGTTGCAAGACATCTGGTGGAGACAGAGTAATTTCACTGCGAGATTAGCAAGCCTGAACCAACAGGCTCTATCCGAAGTTTCAATGATGCTGAGTCCGAACCAGCAAAAGAAAGAAAGAGAAGTTTTTAAACTAGAAGCTTCAATTAAACAAGAGCTACGAGCTCATATGGCACTTGTTACGAGTAGGCACGGCTCGGTTATGTCAATGATATATCTAGTGTTTGCTAGGTGTCTTCCCACCAAGTTCCATCTCGATCCCTCCACTCATAGCGTTTTCCGATATTTCCGGTTCTCCCCTCCAGCTCCCCCCAAAAGTCACCGGATCCTGTCCGGATTTTAAGTGGGTCGTCTGAGGCATGAGGTCTTTCCAAATATCAAGTTTCATCGAGATCCGGTCACCCGTTCAAAAGTTATAAATACCTCAAGATTCCGGATTCCCCCTCCCTCCACTCCCCCGACAGTGCCCGAATCGGCTCGGTTATGTCAATGATGTATCTAGTGTTTGCTAGGTGTCTTCCCACCAAGTTTCATCTCGATCCCTCCACTCATAGCGTTTCCAAAGATTTCCGGTTGCCCCCTCCAGCTCCCCCCAAAAGTCACCGGATCCGGTCCAGATTTTAAGTGGGTCGTCTGAGGGATGAGGTCTTTCCAAATATCAAGTTCCATCGAGATCCGATCACCCGTTCAAAAGTTATAAATACCTCAAGATTCCGGATTCCCCCTCCCTCTACTCCCCCCACAGTACCCGAATCGGCTCGGTTATGTCAGTGATGTATCTAGTGTTTGCTAGGTGTCTTCCCACCAAGTTTCATCTCGATCCCTCCACTCATAGCGTTTCCCAAGATTTCCGGTTGCCCCCTCCAGCTCCCCCCAAAAGTCACCGGATCCGGTCCAGATTTTAAGTGGGTCGTCTGAGGGATGAGGTCTTTCCAAATATCAAGTTCCATCGAGATCCGATCCCCCGTTCAAAAGTTATAAATACCTCAAGATTCCGGATTCCCCCTCCCTCTACTCCCCCCACAGTGCCCGAATCGGCTCGGTTATGTCAACGATGTATCTAGTGTTTGCTAGGTGTCTTCCCACCAAGTTTCATCTCGATCCCTCCACTCATAGCGTTTCCCAAGATTTCCGGTTGCCCCCTCCAGCTCCTCCCAAAAGTCACCGGATCCGGTCCAGATTTTAAGTGGGTCGTCTGAGGGATGAGGTCTTTCCAAATATCAAGTTCCATCGAGATCCGATCACCCGTTCAAAAGTTATAAATACCTCAAGATTCCGGATTCCCCCTCCCTCTACTCCCCCCACAGTACCCGAATCGGCTCGGTTATGTCAATGATGTATCTAGTGTTTGCTAGGTGTCTTCCCACCAAGTTTCATCTCGATCCCTCCACTCATAGCGTTTCCCAAGATTTCCGGTTGCCCCCTCCAGCTCCCCCCAAAAGTCACCGGATCCGGTCCGGATTTTAAGTAGGTCGTCTGAGGCATGAGGTCTTTCCAAATATCAAGTTCCATCGAGATCCGATCACCCGTTCAAAAGTTATAAATACCTCAAGATTCCGGATTCCCCCTCCCTCTATTCCCCCCACAGTACCCGAATCGGCTCGGTTATGTCAATGATGTATCTAGTGTTTGCTAGGTGTCTTCCCACCAAGTTTCATCTCGATCCCTCCACTCATAGCGTTTCCCAAGATTTTCGGTTGCCCCCTCCAGCTCCCCCCAAAAGTCACCGGATCCGGTCCGGATTTTAAGTAGGTCGTCTGAGGCATGAGGTCTTTCCAAATATCAAGTTCCATCGAGATCCGATCATCCGTTCAAAAGTTATAAATACCTCAAGATTCCGGATTCCCCCTCCCTCCACTCCCCCCCACAGTGCCCGAATCGGCTCGGTTATTTCAACGATGTATCTAGTGTTTGCTAGGTGTCTTCCCACCAAGTTTCATCTCGATCCCTCCACTCATAGCGTTTCCCAAGATTTCCGAATGCCCCCTCCAGCTCCCCCCAAAAGTCACCGGATCCGGTCCGGATTTTAAGTAGGTCGTCTGAGGCATGAGGTCGTTCCAAATATCAAGTTTCATCGAGATCCGATCACCCGTTCAAAAGTTATAAATACCTCAAGATTCCGGATTCCCCCTCCCTCCACTCCCCCCCCACAGTGCCCGAATCGGCTCGGTTATGTCAACGATGTATCTAGTGTTTGCTAGGTGTCTTCCCACCAAGTTTCATCTCGATCCCTCCACTCATAGCGTTTCCCAAGATTTCCGAATGCCCCCTCCAGCTCCCCCCAAAAGTCACCGGATCCGGTCCGGATTTTAAGTGGGTCGTCTGAGGCATGAGGTCGTTCCAAATATCAAGTTTCATCGAGATCCGATCACCCGTTCAAAAGTTAAAAATACCTCAAGTTTCCGGATTCCCCCTCCCTCCACTCCCCCCACGGTGCTCGGATCGGGGAAGTGACTATTTCCAACTTAATCATTTGGGGTCCCTGATATGCCTGCCAAGTTTTAGCATCCTATCTTATGTGGAAGTGCCCGAACTAGCAAAACCTGGACAGACCGACAGACCGACAGACCGACGGACGGACAGAAATTGCGATCGCTATATGGCACTTGGCCGAAGGGCAAGTGCCATAAAAAGAATATTTGAGTTATTCTTTAGTGCCAAAAGGATTGCTGAAAAAGTTAGCTGGTTGATATCAAGTTTGTTATTTTTCCTTTCTCTTTGACTGTTTTAGAAGCAATGGAAAAATTTAGAGAAGAGTTCACATAAGCATATCTCTACTGTAGTTACGAGCATTCATTGCTGTCTTGTTTTCAATGTAAGCTTTATTTTCCAAAAAGCGGAACATATTATC
This sequence comes from Branchinecta lynchi, assembly GCA_023053575.1. Lineage (NCBI taxonomy): Eukaryota > Metazoa > Arthropoda > Branchiopoda > Anostraca > Branchinectidae > Branchinecta > Branchinecta lynchi. The sequence continues at coordinate 14,726,740 of JAKZAP010000017.1, read as the reverse complement.
TACAGGGATGCACTTCAGTAAAACAGAATTCACGACCTAAGCAGCAATAGCAAAGAAGGAAAGTACTACCTACAAAAACAAGACTAAAGGTTTCGGTGGGGTCGGAAACATTTGATATGTATTTTACCCAGACAATAGGGGCTTTTAGAGATCTCGTCTTCTTCTTACTCCTTAAACATTTTACTATTTATCACTAATCAGCCGTTTGAAAATAAACATAAATGACACCATACTGGTGTATACCCTCCAATCAACTTTGGATAGAACTTCTACTTTCAATAAATTTTTCGGTCCTAGCCGGATTCCGGGCGAACTGTATGTCCGGCGAGAAAACCCTCTGTACATACGGATTCAGCATGTCTCTTTATCCCTGTATCAGACCTGTAATCAACTTCAAGTAAAAGCTTTCCTTTTTGCAAATTTCCGGTTTTGGCCGGATTTCGGGCGGACTAAATATTCGGACTAAATAATTTGCATAAAATGTCTTAACCTGTCTTAACCTCTAATTTTAACAAATTTCCTGTTTTGGCCGGATTACGGGCGAACTGTACGTCCGGGACAATCATATCTCCTGACCCTTATATTGTACCTGCAATCAACTTCATGTAAAACTTTTTCTTTTAACAAATTTTCCGGTTTGGCCGGATTTCTGGCGAACTATGTGTCCGGTGAGATAATAATTTTCATACATGGGTTCAGCATGTCTGCTTACCCCTAAATCGGCTATCTAATAAGCTTTAAAAAAAAAATTATTACCCCTTAATAATAACCCGCACCTCCAAATCTAGACTATATACGGAGCCCATCTACGAACTTGACCTGTCCGTCAACCCAAAGAACCTTCATACTAAGTTTGAACAAAATATATCGTTCCGACCGAGAGTTATCGTGCTTACAGACGGACGCACAGATGGACAACCTTCTCGAAGTCATAGGCATCCCTCCAATTACGTTTTGGGACCCCAAAAATGCTTCAAAATTATTTAATGGCCGTCCCAGCCTTAAAGCACAAGTCGCAGTACTCTGTTCGGTCTCAAAGATTACAAACCCGCCCCAGCTGCTTTCGATCACTCATACCCGTCTCTAGAGTGTAGTTGGCCTACCTAGAATACCAATCTGTTCTACCTTCCTCGTCTGTCCGTCCTCCGTCTGATAGAACGATGAGTCCCGAAGGGGTTGAGGTATTTTGTTCAAAATTTGTGTGAAGATCCTTTGGGGCAAAGCCAAACACGGATAATAAAAAAAAATCCGCGTAGTTTCTCTAACATGTTTTTATTTTACTTGGTAGTAAAAGAAACAGGCGCAAGCCCCTAAAACACTCACGAAAATTTTCTACACAACATTTGACATTACCAAAATAGTCGTCAAGTATTTTGAAGGAGTCGATTGATGGGCACAACGACATGTGACTGAAGTAGGTTCCATACATCCACAATTATCCAGTATAACCACACTAACCGCCACTGCTTTGCTCCTATTTCTGCACCGCATCTGTTAGCCTTTCAAAGGAGGGACCCTTCAAATGGCGGACATTTCAAGGAGGTTAATCGAGGACACTTTGTCAAAACTTACCCCTTCTAATGAGATCTGGCAGCCAGTCTGCAACACCATCTATATTTGATTCATTAAGATCTACGAATGAAGATACTAAACTGCCGCTAGATACGTCGGAGATCGCTTTCCCAAGATCTTTCTGATTGAACTTTCCTTTTGAGCAGAAGCTGAGGAGTTCAGGGACGGAAATGGCCAAGTCTCGCGAACGAGTTCTTAAACTCCGGACAACCTGGTGTGACGTATGGCTCCACCCGAATGCTCTCTGCAAAACGAAAAACGAGTTTAAAGCCTGCAATAGTAACCATTATTTAATATTACCGCTCCAACCTCACGAAAAGTTACTACGCTGATCGTTCCAACCTTCTAGAAATAGTAACTAATGGTAACTATCTGCTTACCACGCTCGGGAGCGTAGTAAGCGTGTAACTGCGGATCTATGTAACGTGATTGGCCCGATTACCCCGTGGATTGATATTTTACTGAAGATTTAAAAATGCGTTCCAGCCTCGACGGTAAGAAGCCAAAATTTGTGACATCATGCGCAGTAACTACGGTAAGCACCATGGAACACGCTCATTGCAAAACCGGCGTCCCTACCTGCCCAATCAGCGTCTGGTATCTGAGTAAATACACCTGACGAGTCTTTTCTGTGTTACCAAAATGTTTCAAAACGAGTCGATCTTGATGGAGGTGAAAAACAGTGAGGTAGAATAAGAATGTATCGTCGACGATAGAAAGATCTGAAATAGATCATCGGTTGGTGAGAAAGTAGCTCAGTATCGAAAGTTATACATTTCCTTTAAAAAAAACAATTAGCAGTATATGTATAATTTCTGTTCGAACACCCGGCTCCTTTGAAATAGTGTTGTGTTTTCAAAAAATAAAGACCCATCCTTGCTGTTTTAGCCGCACGGCCCCCTTACGTTCTATGAGAAACACACATAAACACGCAATACCGGTTGTTCTGGCCTATGAGCCCCTCGCAGCTAATAAGCCAGAACCTGATCCGTTTCGAAGAGCCAGACACTACAGATGCAAACATCGGTGTAATGCTCTCAGGGTGGATTCGTTTAGTGTCTCAAATGTCTACATGACTGCCCAGGATAATGCGTTTCACTGGAGCTCTCCTCACGCCCATGCAGCACAGCGAGTAACGTGGTACAGACCGCACAAACCGGACGGATGAATTGCAAAATTCGGTCTCTCATTCGTGGCTGGCGAGAAGGTGCACGCTCCTTCTCTGACTGCACAGCACAAAAGTACATGATTTTCAAGATGCGACAAGCCAAAAAAGATACGTTCTGCAGAAAGTAAGTTAAAATGCGGTGTATTGATTTCTGAAGTTCAGACATGCTATTAACGGACACCTCGCACTGCGTTTCTCCTCAGACGTTCCGAGATATTTGACCATTTTACAGCTAAGCTGTGTTTATAGAAAATTACAGACAGCTTCGGCCGTTTTTAGACTCTTTCCATGCCCCTTGCCTTGGATGACAATCTTGGCGAAATATGCATAATCAATTTCGTTTTTTTAACTTGAGCGGCTTTGAGCCAGGAGAGGACCCTTGCCAAGAAGGACTGAAATATAGCTCTAACAAAATTCAGCTGAAGTATCCATTTCGCACTATCAAATATGATTGCAGACAGCTTGGGCATGAAACATTCCTAACCTATATCGCAATCAGTGGCGTCACGTATGGGGGGGGGGGGGTGACCCCCCCCATTGTTGTCGGTCAGTCGGTAAAAAATATACGAGTCAGTATGAAGCCGAAAAATAGTCAATTTTTTTCCTAGAAACAGTCGATTTTCCTGCAAAATAGTCGGTTTTCAATAAAAAATGGTCAATTTTTTCTTAAAAACAGTCAGTTTTTCCTAAAACCACTCGTTGTTTCGTCAAACAGTAATTTCCCTTAAAAATAGCCGTTTTTTCTGCCAAATTTAGGCTAGAATTTTATTAAAAATTTTACAAACAAATCAGAATTAGTGAAGCGTCGTTTTCTTATGCCACTGGCTTTTCAGATGCTTTAAAGCAACGTTCGAGAATCTCTCTTAGAATTAGAAAAGAAATATACTTCTGATAAATGGATTAAAAAACAAAAGACTCTACCATTCCTGACTAAGGAAATTAAACGGATGATAAATGCAAAAAACAGAAGGTGGAAATGCTACAAGAACAAACCAAACACAAAGAACTATGAACGGTTCAAGACAGCAAGAGAAAGATTAAGAAATCAGACAAGAAAACTAACCCAGAATTATGAAGAGACAGTAGCAAATGACTGTAAAGTGAATCCAAAAACATTTTGGAGGTACGCTTCCTCAAGCAAACCTGGTAGACACTCAGTAACCTAATTATCTGACAATGGAGACACAGAGCGTGTTCCACCCTTCTAACAATAGTTACTATTAGTTATTATTTCCGTTCCATCCTCAGGAAAAGTTACTACGCTGACCATTCCAACCTTGTCGGAACAGTAACTAATAGTTACTATTTGCTTACCATGCTCGGGAGCGTAGTTACTACGCATCTCTGTAACGTGATTGGTCGGATTCGCCCCTGGCGTGAGATCCTGCTGGAAAACAGAAAAATCGTTCCAGCCTTGTCGGCAAAAAGCCAGAATTCATGACGTCATGCGTAGTAACTACGGTAAGTAGGGTGGAACACGCTCACAATCTACCACCCAGTCCAAATTGCTGAGGCTCTAAACAAGCAGTTCACATTTGTGTTCACGCCCAATGATAAAACCCCACTACCTCAAAAATCAGAGTATAGTACAACAGTTACTTTAATGTGAACAGTGCAGTTTTGGGCTAAATGGTATAATGAAGATTCAAAATACCTATACATGTGTTTTCAGATGCCCAGGGGTGGCCCGAACCACTCAGGCCAGGGGGGGTGAGACGCCTCATTTCAACGACTCGCGGATCGTAATATACGACTCTCACGTGCCAACAAAAATTAACTGTTGCGACTACGCGGCAATGGCGCACATCCCCAACAACAAATAAGAGAGTCGGTGTAAAACTAGCTGCAATGCATCAGCTGAAGTTGTTCTTGTAATCAAAATTTTTGTATACATACACATAAGCTTAACATTTCAACTTTCGCTAAAGAGGAAAGCTTTCAACGCCTGTACCCGGGACAAATTAAAGCAAGCAAAAACCAGCCAGTCGCTAAATACCGTGCCCCTCCCATACTTGGTAGTGCCATGATTCACAGTCAGCAGTGATAAATATGATTCGCAGTCAGCTTGGTCTGAAGGAATATTTTTGCTCCCCCCTCCTAAACATTTTGGATAGTAACGCCTCTGCTAGCTTATAGGCCAAAAATTTACCTCCCGACTAGAATGAGCTATTCTAGCGTCTGCAGAAAACCCTCCTGTCCTGGGAAATGAATTTCGGGTGTATCTTAAAATCTTCCTTGTCCTTTTCAAGCGTTGTTACCACCTCAACTCTCTTTGTAATCGACATTTTTCTATCTGTTCTGGGCACACTTGTTTCGCGGGTCTCCTGTCATTTGATTGCTGATGGCTTTTCCATTCTGTTCCTTCTTTTTTCACTTATAGCCAAAGTTTGACCAAAACTCAATGCACATAACCATGTCTCTCGCTTTTGGTCTATAAGGTATAACAATGTTATCCAGTCAGACTTCACTTCAACAAGTAACCTATTTTACCTATTGTAATTTTGACTGGCTAAAATCTGAAACACCGGAGTGAGGCAGATCCAATTCACATGAGAGTAGAACAGGTAGCCGCATTGCTGCCCCTCCGAGCTATCGGTGTTATAAAACCTGGTTTAAACGACTCGACTTGTCCTAAGGGACGGACTTCCGACTGAAGCTGTGCAAGAGTCGTTTTTTTAAACGACTCGGACTATTTGTTATTAAAATGAATGCCAGGGACCTCGGCGAAACCAAAAAAACGACTGATATGAGTTAGCAAAAGGCCGAAACAAACGACTGATACCGACTTAGCAAAAGGCAGGGGGGGTGAGTCACCCCCCCTCACCCCCCCTTCGGGCCACCCCTGCAGATGCCCTTAGTTACCTACTTTGGCTAACTGGTAGTTAGCTTTATACAGAGCAAGTGCATGAAAATGGCAAAGTCCACTGTCAACAAACGTTCACATAAGCATATCTCTACTGTATTGCAACACCAATGATTTCTTAAACTGTTGACCCAGTAGATGTTGAAAGAAGGCTGACAAAAAATGGACCAGATTGAATCCACCCCAGACTCTTAAAAGAACTGAGTTCAGCAATAGCAGCACCCTTTACTAAACTGTACCAGACATCCTTGGACACAAAATCAGTACCCAGTGACTGGAAGGTCGCCCACATAACTCCTGTGCATAAAGGTGGTAAACGAGATCAAGTAGCAAACTACAGGCCAATAAGCATCAGCTCAGTCGTCGGAAAAATCATGGAGGGTATTGTAAATTCAGCAGTCTTGAGACACTTTACTGACAATGATCTGCTAACACAGTGCCAACATGGATTTCGCCCTAAACGTGCTACCGATACAAACCTTATCGATGCTTACGATTATGTAACTGGCCTGCTCGATCAGAATCTACCAGTTGACCTCATTCTACTCGACTTTGCAAAAGCATTCGATAAAGTTCGCCATAAAACTGGAGGGGATCGGAATACATCAGGATGTCATAGACTGGACCATGCAATTTTTGACAGAAAGAACTCAGGCTGTTAAGATATATGGAGACGAGGGTATGGCATTCTTCTCGGAAAAGAGTAACGTAACAAGTGGAGTCCCGCAGGGCACGGTTCTGGGCCCAACACTCAATATATTTATTAACGATGCCCCTAGAGTTATCAGAAATAAGACCAGCCTAGATGCCGACGGCTCAAAAATCATAGGTCCTGTAGATAGCCTCACCAAAATCACCAACCTTCAGTGTGACCTGGACAACTTCTCAAAATGGGCAACAACATGGCAACTAGAGTTCAACGTCCAGAAGTGCAGATTATTACACTTCCGGAGAAAAAAAACCCAAGACACACATACTCCATGACTAGCAAAAATGGCGCTAGACAGGAAATAATCTCCACAAGACAAGAGAAAGACCTGGGCATTCTGGTAGATGAAGACCTCAAGTTCAGCCAACACACCCAAGCAGTAGTTGCAAAATCCTTCGAGACCCTTGGCCCGATCAAAAGGACATTTAGCTCACGATCCCCACAAGTAATAACCAAGCTTTACAAAGGCCTGGTACGACCAAAAGTCGAATTTGGGATGTGCGTAGCAACACCAATAAACAAGGGGGATCAGGCAGCACTTGCGTCTGTACAAAGAAGAGCCACTAAATGCATCAAAGGATATAGCACCCTTGGCTATCAAACAAGACTAACTAAGTTAAGCCTGCCAACCCTTTGCTACCGTCCCAGACGTGGTGACGTCATTATGGCACACAAACTCTTGGAGACAGACACCAACCTGTTCCAGCTAGAACAGAACACCCGAACCTGTGGACACTCCAAGAAGTTTTTCGGAAGAGAGCTACAACCCAGAAGCGAAACAAATTTTTCACTAATCGAATGGTACCGCTACGGAATTTCCTCAGTCAGAACACTGTCATGGCAGATAGTGTAGAGGCCTTCAAGTCATCGGTTGACAAAGACTGGACTCTGGAGCCTTGGAAAATTGCATGGGATTCCCAAGATGCGGCCCTCTCCATTCATCACTGAGCCAGCGCACGACAGGATTACCTTGGCAAGTGCAATTTAAGGTAGTTTAAGGTGAGGTTTCTTTATATTTGTCAATAAAATTTTACCTTATCTTAAATAATCAGTAAAAATTACCAGCCACACTGTCAGAAGTTTCATAACAGACAACAGAAGGATGCGCGGTTTGAACAGACAGTGCGTAACAGAAAACACTTGCGATGTTATCTGTTGTGGTGGGAGCCGTTATACATGAAATGTTATGCAGCATTGACAGGAAGAGCCAAACAAAAGTCAAAAATTTTCTTGCCTGTTTTGCCTTTAGTCGTCATGATGTCTGAAAATTCAGCAGATGCTTTGGGGGGATTTTTCGGCTCTTCCTGATGGCAATGCTTGTTATACGTAACATTGTGGCTAGTAACGCCTTTTATCGCTATTCATTTTTTAGTAAGAAAGAAAATAAGAAGAAAAGAATATTCGTCACTGATGATTCACCATGTTCATGTTAACTTGAGAATCCCGAGGTTCGCAGAACCTTGTAGGGGCAAAGAGCAAAGGGATAGGAGGCTCTACAATTGAAGATTGCCTGAAGTGGCTGACGGTTATGCAGTACATGACACTTTCGTGTCAGAAACAGTTCACAGGTATCACGAGATACGGAGTTGGACTGGTTTAAAGCGGAACCAGCGCTTTAGAGGCCATCTTAAAAGTTTAACTGAAAAGCCAGCTTCATTTTGTACATTCTTTTTCAAATCCACTGAAATATTTTGATTCTCTTGAGGGATTTCCAGTTTGCCTACAACAGGCATCCTAGCAGGTACATTGAGAATATGGACGGACTCCCGAGACCGACAAGACCACAACTGAACCGCTAAATTTAAACAAGAGAACAAACAGCTTACACGAAAGAAATGAAAGAAGCCTAAATTAAGAGTGTTTTGTTAGTAGGCGGCTTAGCATCGCTTTGGCTATTGTCTAAAATAACTACCACTTACCAAGACGTGTGTAATAGCTGCTACACCTGAGCAGTTCATCCCTTTCAAACCAAGCTCCACGCCATTCTGGTCAAGGATGACAACTCGCTTTACACTGTTCACCACAAGCTCTGGCCTCTTAATCACATCTACTGGGTAGTCCACGGAGGAACATTTAACGAACGGCTTTCGTTTTTCCCTCTGCTCTACTGGATCCAAGCTTCTCCGTCTCTCACTACACCAAGCCAGATGCGGACTAGGGCAGTTGCCACGGTCCACCAAATTCGAGTTCAAGTCCACACTGTCGACAACGTCCAAACCCTGTTTCTCAACTGGGTCTGACGTTGACGGTGAACTGGCAGTGGCTTCTGTCACCTGCTGGCCGCTTCTTGAGGTTCCCTGCATATCCAGGTTGCTTACTACTACAATGTCCAGTTGCTCCTGAACCTCATCAAACTCCTGGGGCGGGGATTGTTCTTCAGCTTCAGTTCCTATTCCTGGATCAAAATCCATTTCAAGGAAGTCCAGATCCGGGGAGAAAAGGCGTAGAGCATTTTGTGCTCTTTCCCCGTTGACATTCACAACGGGAGGGGCGGGCGGGGGAGACTGACTCGACATGCCTGAAAAAGAGGCACGAGATACCAAATCTGCCAATCCCTTTCGCAGTAGAACGGATGGAGTATACGGCGGCTTTTGGGGGCCATTAATCATGACAAGACAATGTAAACACATGACATGGCGTAACTACGCTCGGCTACTTTCTCAAATGACTTCCCTATAAACATGAATCGAGCAATCTACATTGCGTTCATCCACTCTCATTTCCAAGATTTCCAATATCCTATATCATTTCTATTTACGCTAGCGGCACTACATTTTGCGATTTCCTCGACGTCAAGGTCCAGGGGGCAGAGTGAGGTACTGAAACTGTGAGCGTGTTCCACCCTTCTAACAATAGTTACTATTAGTTACTATTTCCGTTCCATCCTCACGAAAAGTTACTACGCTGACCGTTCCAACCTTGTCGGAATAGTAACTAATAGTTACTATTTGCTTGCCATGCTCGGGAGCGTAGTAAGTGTAGTAACTACGCATCTCTGCAACGTGATTGGTCGGATTCGCCCCTGGCGTGAGATCCTGCTGGAAAATAGAAAAATCGTTCCAGCCTTGACGGCAAAAAGCCAGAATTCCTGACGTCATTCGTAGTAACTACGGTAAGTAGGATGGAACACGATCTGTATCTACTGCGAACTGTGCTTTGCAAAACTGAACGATTAATCGTTTTACGTCCCAAAAGACCCCATACTGGACAGCATCTTGTCGCAAGCGCTGCGTATGCGAAGGGGCACCGAATGAGTGCCAGGTGTGACAAACAAACCGAGTGCGCAATACCTTTGCAGACTGACTACCACAAATTTTCTACTGTTCCAAACACGCTTAGGGAAGCTTGACCTAAAGTACAGGGATCAAACTGTACAGACTAATGGTGCACTCATTCCAAAAGCAACCATCTTCGGTGAAAACTATGTGAACGGAGGAAAAGATTGGTATGACGGTGGTGGTAGCTTTGGCGTGACGGTAGCTTTCGGTATCTAATGGTATGAGGTTGGAACACACCCTGAGAGGAACGAATGAATTTATTTCAAAAGCCTGAAAGGCCATGGCGGGAAAAACAAAAATAATCGTGCAAAGAAAACTATTACAACTTTTTAATATAATCTTTTTTATGATCGAAAGTACCAGATCGAAAAATGTCGAGATACGAATTATCAGTGATTAACCTTTGTACTTTATTTCTCTTCTTGCCTCGTCATTTCGGCGGAATAAAGGCTTTTAATTAATCAATTATGAAGTCATCTCAACTCCCATCAAAGAAAATAGGTAAATTATGGTAGTTTCAGTCTGACCGTGGTATCGCCGCCCAGAGCCATCAACCCTAGTTATTCAATTCAATTCAATTTAATTTCAAAATACTTTCCACGGACATGCCGAATAGTAGTATTGTCGTCAATGGCCTATACAATAAATCACAATCGTCAATTTGCCCATAACTATAACAGTTAAAACTCAAACTTGCGTACATTCAATGGTCATATTCACAGTTCGTCATGGGCATTAAAAAACTTGACGAACGAACGTACGAAACTACGCTCGCATCGAGAGTGAGAAACCTTTGTTGGTGCGAGGCGTGGTACCATCTAAGCCACAGCTCGTTTTGGACGAACTCGTGTAGGTTGATGTTCTGGTGGGATGATATCTCGGTGGATGGGGTTCGCTAGGATACTTTTACCAAATTTAAGGGACAACTTAAACCGGCGGGTGGATATGGTTCTAGTTTTAATTCTTGGAGGAGGCTTAGGTATGGGACTTTGGGGGATTTTGAAATTACAAGCAAGGCTCGGTACTGGATTCCCTCAAGACGACCCGACTGCTCCTGCGTCGGTCCGAAATGCCACACGGCACAACAGTATTCTAGGGAGCAACGGATGAAAACTAAATAAAAGCGTAACAGGTGGTGGGGAGGCGTTCCATGACGCGATAACAATTTTAGGGACGCAATTCCCATGTTAGCCCTCTTAAGCATTGTGTCAACTTGTTCACCCCACTTCATGTCCGACGTGAAGTATGCTCCAAGTAACTTCAGCTTGCGTACTTGACAGAATATTGGTAGGTCGGGCTGAAACGACGGGTTAGACTCTAGAAATAAACAGTTAAAATAACGGATTGTTCGAAAATTACGGTCATTTTACCCTCTGCCGCTTCCTTGCACACGTCACTCATTATCGTAGCGGCAACACTTTGAGTATTCTTGTAACATAGCTCTGTCGACGGAAGATCGTCTACGAACTTCCAGCGATCTGGCATATTGTTACCTAGGTCATTTACCATGACCAGGAAGAGCAGAGGTCCCAATAAAGTCCCTTGTGGAACTCTACAAAAAACGGTAGGGGACTTGAATAACTGGTCTTGCATCTTGTACGTTGAGTTCTATTTAAAAGGAAATTCGCTACAATTCTTGCAATAAAAGGTTGGATATGAAATTTCTCGAGAAGTTTCTTTAAAAGTACACTATGACAAATTAGGTCAAACACTTTTTGGAGGTCTATTGCGATCAGGTTGACCCATCGTTCTTGTTCATCAAAGTGTTTTACATCCACCAGGCTTACCAGATAATGTGATGTTGAAGTATTTGGCATGTTGCCAAACTGCCTGGGGTCGATGTTCTTAAGTATGTGATGTTTCAGCCAGACGCATAAGAAACTCTCGTAGACTTCGCTGAATATTGGGGTCATCGTGATGGGACTAACCCTGAGAAATCATTGGGCGCGTCCTTTTTTGGGATTGGAGTAATGTACCCATTCTTCCATATCGATAGATATTCACCTGTTCTGGTAGTGTGATTAAAAATATCTGTTGATGGTGGACTAATATTCTCGGAGAACGCTTTTATCAAATCAACTGGTATGTCCACGGGGGTGATGCTGGTTCTTCTCAGTTTCTGCAATTTTCGTCGTACCTGATTCGGTAAAATAACTGGAAAGCCCCTAAACTGTGGGGGAGGAGTAGGGATTTCTTCTTTCGGAAGAGGCGGGAGTGATTGAACAATATTTGCTAGGTGGCATTAAGTTTATTAGCTGTCTCCGCCTCCTGTTCATCCAAATTGAAATCGAGACCAGCTTGTGATTTGCCAACCAAGACTTTTATGTTGCTGTACCACTGACCAGGCTTAGAGTTGAACAGGTGATTGACTTCCTTTTCATAAAAGTTTTCGGCTGCTTGACGAGTCATTTTCCTTATTTTGTTTTTCAAAATGTTAGCCTGCTCCCGTTTGCCTTCTTTGAAATGATGATTTGAATTTGAATTTATGTACGTACCTGCATGTTGAAGAAACTGTTCAGCAAATTCCAAATCTCGCCTTGATCTGTCCCCGCAGTAAGTATAAACACATTCATCGTAAATGTCTGCATCATCATCCGGTGCAGCAGGTTCATTTGCATTTACGGTCGGAACTGGATTTTGGCCAGACATACTTCTTAATCGGACATTCCTGTAACAGGGATAATATTAATAAGGCTGCTTTAGTCTACCACACCCTGATTTCTGAATAGGCTATGCCAAATCTTGGGTATACCCACAATTTGGAATAGCCTAAACGTAACGCCGATTACCTTATTTCAAATAATGGGCACCTAGTCCTTGATCTAACCCACCACAACGGAATTGTGATAGACTTTTTTTTATTAGGGTACCCTGCATTTGTCATGAGGCAACTGGCATTTGGCAGAGGCTATTCCAACTGTGGGGTATACTCGACAACCAAAGGTTTTGATGGGGGGGACCTCAAAGGGGGATGTTTACTGTACTTTTCAGTTAAGTTTATGAGCAGTTCCTTTCATTCTTGTTGAGAGAAAACATCCAGACACATGTTGACCCTAAGCAGTTTGGTAACCTGCCAAAAACTTCAACAGCACATTATCTAGCTAGTTTATTAGATCGGATATTAAAAAACTTGGATAACCCCACCCCAATAGGCTACTTGGATAAATTTAATAGCGACAGACCTAAATAAAGCATTTGACCTAATCAACCATAGCAAGCTCATTGGCAAAATTTTAATTAAATTCAAAATTCAACCATTCCTAGTTCATCTAATTGCTCAGTTTCTGTCTAATCAAATACAAAAAAAAATTTGTGTAAAACAATTTTTTTCCGATAGTTTGACAATTTTTGTGGGGTCCTCTATTGGGACCGCTTCTCTTTTAGTTATGGTCAACGAGGTTCCTCTGTCTTTCGAAGATGGGTGGAAATACGTGGATGATCTGTCGCTCCTGGAAGTTTGCATAAAGAGCAGTACAAAAGTAATCACTGACAACATCTTTTAGGATGCTGTTGTGGATGACATGGTAGTCAACATGGACAAATCTGTCGTCTTGACTATAGAATATTTAAAAACCGAACCAGAGTTTTTCCCATCCCTTCCTAAGTCCAACGGTAATCAAGCTGAATGGAATACATATCACTCATGATCTGAAATGGAATAAGCAAGTAGATAGCGTGCTCAAAAAAGGTAATATGGTGATCCGTTCACTTAAATTTTTGCCGCGTTATGGAGTACCCACTGACCATCTGTTGGTAATCTTTTTGTCTTCTGTCCGTCCACCCCTGGAATACTGTTGCTAGGTTTTGCATTTCGCGTTGACCCCTGATCAGTCGGATTTACTCCAACGGGTGTAGTGTAGAGCGCTCCTTGTGGCTTCAAAGTCCCCTGAAGTCCCATATCTCCAACTGCTGAACAAATTTAAATAAGACTTGTTAGCACAACACCGAAAAAGTTAGGTTTTAGTTTCAGCTTATAAACGTTGGAGAGGCCTGTCCTACAAGAAATTCTTCCTCCTGAATATTTACCTATTAGGTCAAGACTGGCACGAGCTGCTGCCCAGCCTGTTCCTAAGTTGCAGCCAGTATCTTTTTCCCATGACCGATAACAAAAAAAAGTTTTGTTCCGTTCTTCACTAACCTTTTAACCGGTGTAACCCATGTCTAAAATGTATGGACGCAAGTTCATTACTTCGTTTCCGTATTACCTTCACCCCGCGGTCGTGAGCTATTTCAATTTACAATGAATTCTGAGCGCGGGTGAAAGATGAGCATTTCGCATGGAATGCGCTCGGCAAGGATTGAATGGCAGTTAAGTTTGAGCTACCATCGAGGCAGCATGAGCGCTGCAGGAGTAGGGAGAGGACGCGAATTATTGGGCTGAGTATCGTTAATATGTTCTAGTGTAATTAGGTTACCACATCACATTCTTTTGTTGTACCTCTCTGCCGTAACGTCATGTAAATAAACCTATAGTTAGTTTTCCAAGATTTATGTAGTTATGTTCCTTCCCACGTCGGTCACGTTATTATTTGGTTAAGCCAACAACCGCTCAGTTGGTTTATCATTCGCTACCAGTTCTTATTATTATTATTCTTTTACTAAATTGTAAGAAGGTAACAATGGTGTGCAGCGTTGGTTCTGTAGTTTTGATTCTACAGACTTTACTGTATCTTTGAGGTACAGTAACGGAGTGAACGAATCTTAAAGTAAAAATCATGCAACTTGGAAAATAAGAAACAAAATTTGAAAACACGCAGAGATTTTTTTTTTTTTTTTTTGTGGTGTGGACCTAGTTTAAGGTATTAGAGTGTTTTTGTTAACATAGGCCTAAAGTAGAATGGAAAAGGTAGAGTCGAAACCGCTTACGCCGGACGTTGTTTTGAAGTTGTTAGATTCCCTTCCTTCGTATAGTGGTAAATCGGATGTCGCTGAGTTCATAAAAAAAGTGGCGATTATCTCGAAAATCGTAACATGGGACCAGCTGAAACTTTTTCTGGATCTCAAGTTCGAGGAAGTCGCATTTTCTTTTTGGTCGGCGTCGGATCCTGACGATTTTGACTCGTTCAAAAGTTCTTTTGAGTCCCGTTTTGCCGGGACCAGTTCGGCTCGTAAGCTAAAGTACGGTAAGCTTTCTCTCATGCCGAATCAGTCACTGTTGGATTTCTGCGCATTAGTGAAGGAGTCGTGCGTAGAGAAATTTGGCGATGAAGCGACTGATTTGGTTATGTTGAATGAGTTGGTGAACGGGTTGACGTCACAATTTGCCAAATTGTTGCTACAGAAGGAGCCGGCTACGTTTGACCAAGCCGTGGAAATTTTGTCACGGGCGGAGGAGGTGGATTTGGCTCTGAAGTTGCGTTCTGATTGTTCGGTAAATTTTGTGGCGGAAGCGCGTAATCAGAATCGTAACCGAGGCCGAGGTCGTGGTGGTTTTCAGCCTATTGGATCACGTCGGGGACGCTAGCGACGGCTAGCGGTAGTTCAGGTTCGAAGGTGAATACGTCGATTAGGCCTAGTGTAAATAAATATTCGGATGACGGTAAGCCTATTTGAAATCGTTGTATGAAGGTCGGTCACATTAAGAGAAATTGTCGCGTCAAATTATCGGGAGGTTTAAACTCCGTCGGTCGCGTTTAGCAGCAGGAATAAGCGGCGGCCGTGAGGAATCTATACCTGCAACATCCCTAGGCGTTAATGAAGTTTATGTCGGTAGTTGGCAAGATTTGCCCATGGTGAAATGTTTTTCGGCGAGGGGTCGACAACTCATGTCTCTTTTTGATTCGGGAGCTTCGCGGTCATTAATTAGAGAGTGTGACTTCAAGAAATTGGACTCCAGTTGTGTGGTTGAGTATGAAGCCAGGAACGGATCGTTTCGGGCTATTACTGGAAATCGTTTGGAGTTTACGGCGCGTGCATGTATTGAGTTGGATATTCGACACAAGAAAGTAATAATGGAAGTATTTGTGTGTCCGTCACTTCCATACCCGTTGGTAGT
The DNA here is from genome assembly GCA_023053575.1 of Branchinecta lynchi. Lineage (NCBI taxonomy): Eukaryota > Metazoa > Arthropoda > Branchiopoda > Anostraca > Branchinectidae > Branchinecta > Branchinecta lynchi. Next base: position 14,711,155 of record JAKZAP010000017.1, on the reverse strand, counting down.
TGGTTACCGGGAAATGAAGTTAAATCGATTGATTTTTGATGCCGAAAATTGCGAAGTTTTGTTTAAAGATGATTTTAGTAAGGATGCAAGGGACTGTTGTGGTGTCGTTCTTGAAATGCCGCAGATAGAAACTACAGCAACAGGTGCAGAAGCTCTTAACGCCGTTGGTGTAAAAACGGCAGTAGCGGAATGGACGGTGCGTGAAGCCGAGCCGAGCTTTATTTCCCCGTGGTGTGTACAGCGAATTAAGGTGGTGGTTGAAACGAATAATTCTGATGCTAGTGTAGTAGATAAGTGTGTAGCTCCTAAGTTAGGTTACGTTGTGTCCGAGTTTAAAGGGAATGGTTTGGAAATTGAGGATCAGTTAACAGAAATAACGGACAGTGGTTGGTATGTGTTGGTTACAAACGATACAGAAAAGTCGTTTAAGTTAAGGAAAAAGACTGTCCTAGGAAATTTTTTTGAGATTTCAGAGAATGATTTAGTTACGGATCCAAATTTGATAATCAACCATGTTAGCGGTTTTGTAAATAGTTTTTCGTCTAGTGATGTTGCGTGTCCACCCGCGGAAGGTCAGGCCGATTTTGAGTCGCATCCTAACCCTAGAAATTTAACCCGGGATGAACTGTTTAAGTTGTTTAAAACAGATCACATAGAGTCGGATTTGGTTCGTGCAAGGTTGTCAGACCTTATTTTCCGATATAGAGACATTTTTGCTACCCATGAGACACATCTTGGTGCGTGTGACCTAATAGAACATGAGATTAATACAGGTGACAGTGCTCCAGTCCGTAGCCGCCCATATAGCGTTGCACATTCGTTACAGCCGATTTTAAAAGACAAGATTGATACATTGCTCCGAGCCCAAATTATCGAAGAGTCTGAAGGACCATACAGTTCGCCAGTAATTTTACTAAAAAAGAAGAATGGTGAGTGGCGTATGGCAGTGGATTACCGGGCTCTTAATAAAAATACGGTCAAGGACTGCTATGGATTACCGAAAATACAGGATCTTTTGGATAGAATGTCGCAGTCTAAGTACTATTCGTCAATGGACTTTTTTGCGGGTTATTATCAATGTTTGCTTCGAAAGGCGGATCGCGAAAAGACGGGATTCATAACCCCGTATGGCCTGTTTCAGTTTATTCGCGCTCCGTTCGGGTTAACTAACATGCCGCCTACGTTCCAGAGACTCATGGAAAGAGTATTTCGGTCCCTTTTGCACAAATTTTTGGAAGTATTTTTGGATGATGTAAATTTACATACGAAGGACCTTGAATCACAGTTTATTTTGTTAGAAGAGGTGTTTTCAAAAATCAGGGCAGCGGATTTGCGTTTAAGGCCGTCGAAGTGTCGCTTTTTGGCTAGATCAGTTACGATCCTAGGACACGTGCTAGAGAATGGTACCATTAGGCCTACTCCGGATAAAATACGTGCGGTTCAAGATCTGAAGTACCCAAGCAACGTCAAGGAGCTGAGAACAACGTTAGGCCTATTCTCATGGTTTCGCAAGTACATTCCGGGATTTTCACAAATCGCCCGTCCGCTGGTAGAACTAACAAAAAAAAATGTTAAGTTTGAATTTGGTGATGAACAAAAGTCAGCGTTTGAAATTTTGAGGACTAAGCTAGTAAATCCACCGATTCTAGGCCTGCCTAGGATAAATGAAGGCGGTTATTTGCTAGCCACTGACGCATCGGGTACGGCGATTGCTGCGAAATTGTCACAATTCCAAGATGGCAAGGAAGTGATATTACAGTACGGGTCGAAAAGTTTAACAAAGGCAGAAAAAAATTATTCGGTTACGGAATTGGAAGCATTAGCCGTTGTGTACTTCGTAAAAATGTATCGACAGTATTTGTACGGTTCTAAGTTTAGAGTAGAGACGGATCACCATAGTTTAAGGTGGTTAATGACAGTCAAAGACCCGACAGGAAGATTGGCTCGTTGGGCCTTAAGCCTGCAAGAATATGATTTTGAAATCGTTTACAGACCAGGCGCACAAAATAATGTTCCTGATGCGCTTTCGCGTTTACCAACTGGTGTGAACGCAGTTGGGGATAGTCAAACGTCTGTCGTGTTACCTACATCGGTCTGTCTGGCACAGCTTAAGAAAGCCCAAAAGAGTGATCGGTTCTGTTCTGCGGTCATAAATTATTTGCAGCGTAAGCAACCTATGCCGTTAGAAATAGAAAAGTTGGTCATTAGAGAAATTTCTAACTTTTTGGTGGAGGAGGGTGTTCTGTTGCGTGTTTCGGTTCCAGCGAATAAATGCAGAAAGTCGGAAGTGTGTTGGGTTCCCGTGATTCCTTCAGAGATGGTCCCGGAAATGTTGAGAGAGTTTCACGATTCTCCGTATGCGGGTCACGGAGGGCACTGGAAAACATACTCCAGGTTACGTGAGCATGTGTGGTTCCCAAACATGCATGGTGTGTGTAAACTTTACTGCAGTTCGTGTACAGCGTGTTTACAACGGAAGCCAATGAGTTACACACCAGATGCTCCCTTACAAGAAATGCCGATGCCGTCTTGCGTATTGGAAATGGTTTTCGTAGATTTGGTTGGTCCTTTGCCGAAAACGGAAAACGGTAATGTGTATGTGTTAACGATCACTGATTATTTCTCGAGACATCTGCACATGGTTCCCATAGTGGATGCGAAGGCTGAAACGTTTCTAAAGGCTTTTGTAGAGGGTTATTGTCACATATATGGTTTTCCTCAAACTCTGTGTTCGGACAACGGAACGCACTTTCGAAACGCCGAAGTTGCTGCGTTTTGCGAGAAGATGAATATAGAGCACAGGTTTTCGTCCCCAGAACATCCGCAAACCTTGGGCGTTCTGGAGCGCCGACATCGCGATCTAAAGAATATGCTGTCCCAGTACGTCGACCAAGCGAGGAGGAATGATTGGGATCGTTGGTTGTCTTATATTTCTTTCACGATGAACACAGGGTACCACGAGTCGCTGAAAGACAACAGTTTTTATGTGATGTTTTTGCGAGATGCGGTGTTGCCGGTCGATAACATTGTTAAGCACCGCATTATGTATGATTCGGATCAGTCGTACAAGTCGGAAATGTTAATGCGTATGAAACACGTGTATGGTTCAGTCGAGGAGAATCTGAGTAGCGCGCGAGCTTCCCAGAAAGAGCAGCATGATGCCCATGCGCGGTATCGCGTGTTTGAGCCGGGGGAAGTCGTTTTTCTACGTGCTCCGCAAGCGGGAAAAGGCCGTTCATTGTCGGAAATCAAGTTTGAAGGTCCCTTTAGAGTCCTTGAGCGTTTGAACGAGGTTAATTACCGCATTAAGAAAATTGAGGAACGTTCAAAAGCCAAGGTAGTACATCATAACCGTTTGAAGCCAGGGGTGCTGCGTTCGCCCTGGAAATATGACGCGCCGCAGGAGCAGCAGATTCTTGACGAGGGGGAGGAGGGCACGGACGTTGACAGTAGGACGAATGAGGAGCATGTTGGGGATACAACTAACCGTAGTGTAGCTACTAACCCTAACACCACTGACTCATTTGACAACTTACTAACCCCTCACCCTTCACAAGAACCGAGACCTGGGAGTCAAATCCCACTAAACGTGACTCCGACAACTGACCGTAGACAAGTACCGACTATGACAAGCACCCCGTACCACGATTTCGAAAAGTCAGACAGCGTAGATTCACGCGACCTGAGTTCTGGTCTTCAGCCTCGATCTTTATTTGTTAGTGTGGATGAGGAGCAGAACTCAGATGGAGAAGAGCTGGCGGTTGAATTACAAGTCTCGGAAAATGAGACAAGCTCTTCGCCAGAAAAACTTGGGGGTATGAGTAGCCGTGCTGATAGCGAAGTTGCGAGTCCGCCAAATTTACGCCCATCGCGTAGGGTAAAAGTCCCAGACCGATTGGGATATGAAAGGTTGGGGGGCGCTAATGTTGTTTCGGCAGCCCCGATTGATAAGAATTTAGTACTGTCGCTGTTACAGCAAATTATGAAAGACTAGATTTATCTGTATGTATATAATGTAAATATGTGCCAAATATTAAGCGTTTCCGTTTGCAGATCCTTCTACATGCGAGCATCGATGCTACCTAATTCCAAGTACTGCAACCACGCCATCTACATGAGCCACTGGGACGAGAGTACGACAGTTTAAGCGGAGATGGACGTCGGACCACCATATCAGGCTACTCAGCGAAATTTTCTCACTCACCCGCCACGCACGTCATAACGTTTTACGTCGCTGCTGAAGGTGCAAGATTAGCACCGGTTCCAGAATCCTGTTCGTGATGCACTAGTCATTGGTGCCGAGATGTCAATAACGTCGCCCATAACGTTCTACGTTGCTGCTGAAGGTGCAAGATTAGCACCGGTTCCAGAATCCTGTTCGTGATGCACTAGTCATTAGTGCCGAGATGTCATTAACGTTGCCTATAACGTTCTACGTTGCTGCTGAAGGTGCAAGCTTAGCACCTGTTCGAGTATCCTGTTCGTGAGGCACTAACCACGTTGCCAAGTTGTCATCAGCTACTAAACGTCACGTTCCTATGACGGAATGGCGCAAAGCGCCTGCTGTATGCTGAAGCTGCTGCTGAATTCGTTGCCAGCCAACTGTAACCATTTCTGGCCGAGGGGGCGAAGTAATGCTGGTGCGCATCCAAAATGCCTAGCAAGCTGCACGTCGTCTCGACGTTGCAAGCCACCCATCACCCATCTGACGTTCCCGTGAGCGGAGATTTCAAGAGTGCTGAAATACACTTAGCGCGTTTCCCGTTGCGCACACTGCTAGCCCTTGCAGTTTTCCAAATTTCGAGCTGAGTGAGCCTATGTCCGAACCCGTCCGAAGATGTCAGCTGTGAAATTATCCAGCCAAACGTACCTGAAGCTGGTATCCAGCCAAACACATCTGAAGCTGTTGCTGTTACCAATGAAGCTGAGGTCGTAATCCTGTTGTCGTCGTTGATGTTGTCTCTGTCGTACTGTGTTAAGTGAAGTGGCTTTCCTGATGAACAATCGGCAAGTTGGACTTGGCGGTGTGGTCAGTGCTTGCGGTGTAGGGTAGTGTCGGTGTTCTCAAAGCAGTTAGATTTTTTTTTTTTTCTAGCATTTTAACAGGCTTATGATTGACTGTGATCGGTTGAACTTTGCGCACGAGTGAAAAAGCCTGGGGTTTACTGGACAGATTCAGGTGGAACCCAAATATGAATTATACCTTGAGCAAACAGTGATTCCAGCGCGCAGTAGCACTGACATCTGAACTATGTTATTTATTTAGGTTGTTTTGTGTAGGCCATGTGTTAGGGGGTGGTGTTGCGGCGAACCGGGTCGGTTCTTTGATAGGAGGGAGGTGTAACCCATGTCTAAAATGTATGGACGCAAGTTCATTACTTCGTTTCCGTATTACCTTCACCCCGCGGTCGTGAGCTATTTCAATTTACAATGAATTCTGAGCGCGGGTGAAAGATGAGCATTTCGCATGGAATGCGCTCGGCAAGGATTGAATGGCAGTTAAGTTTGAGCTACCATCGAGGCAGCATGAGCGCTGCAGGAGTAGGGAGAGGACGCGAATTATTGGGCTGAGTATCGTTAATATGTTCTAGTGTAATTAGGTTACCACATCACATTCTTTTGTTGTACCTCTCTGCCGTAACGTCATGTAAATAAACCTATAGTTAGTTTTCCAAGATTTATGTAGTTATGTTCCTTCCCACGTCGGTCACGTTATTATTTGGTTAAGCCAACAACCGCTCGGTTGGTTTATCATTCGCTACCAGTTCTTATTATTATTATTCTTTTACTAAATTGTAAGAAGGTAACACCGGCATTCCGGAACACCTTCATAAATTAATCGTATTTTTTGGGGCTACTGAACTGTAAATATTTTAATTTTTGATATGATCTAGTTTTTGGTGTTATTTTGAGCAAATTATGTTCTTTAGTTATAGAGCTGACGTATATCCGTTGTTTGAATAGATGTTTAAGTTCAGTTAGTTGACATGTTAAGAATGATGAAAAGTTTTACTGTGAGATATATGACATATGTACATTGACCAGATGGAGAAAACTACTATAGTTGTTTTTAATTGCTGTCTTATGCAACCAGAAAACGTATGACAAAAAAATTCAATGTTCGGCTTCGTCTGTGAGAGCATTTGTGAAAACAAATCGAATTCAATTCAACTTCTTCATCATGACAATCAGGTATAGTGGACTTGATTATGTACTTCATCAATTAAATGCAGAAAATGGGTGATTTTATATTTAGCACCCTTTTTTCTATTTTTTTGGTAGTCAAGTATTGAATTACGGACCAGAAGGCACGGGACAGCAGATTTATTGGCCTAGAAGGAGAAGACACTTGTGTAGGCCAGTATAAACTCTTACTCAAACAACATATACAAATGAAAGTAAGGAATAGATCCACATGTTTACTTTGCTTCTAAAACAAGACTGAAGTACAGGAGGGGTATCCAACCTCGAATTTTCTAAACCTCGAACTTAGTCCAACAAAGGTAAAGACGAAAGATCAGTGCAGTCCTAACAAGGTCCTAACAGTAAAAAAATAAATTTTGAACGACCAAGGGTAAATTCAGGACTGTACAGAAGTTTGCTTGTGGTATTTTCAGGCCAAGTTCGAGGTCATCTAAATTCGAGGTTCAATACCGCTCCTGTCGCGTTTTACTGAATGTAGTTTCAGTGACACTTCAATCCATCTTGTTTTCTTAGTTTGTTCAAAAGTTTTGCTTCATATTGGCTTCATACCTTTTAGTTAATCCACTCCAGATTCTGTAGTTTCATATTTACAAAAAAATATGTCAAAGTACACTACAACTACAAAAATGCAACTTAAAAGTCTGAAGATTTTGATGCGATCAAAAAAGGAAATATTCTAAGTATTCCTTCCAGAGGATCACATATGGGGGGTATGCCCCCCTCCCCCGTTGTTGACAAGACAACAAATAAAATGACAAGGCAGTGCAAAGTGCTTTAATTTTTCACAAACCAATGAATTTTTTCTTATGAATAGCCATTTTTCGTAAATACAGTTGCTTTTTCATAGCAAATAGTCAATTTCAATCTTACAAGAGGTAATTTTTCCTAGAAAGCAGTAAATTCTTTCTTTAAAACAGTAGTTTTTTCTTCAAAAAAAATGAGTTCAATCACCACCCAGTCCTAGCCAGTCAATAGATCGACTAAACATCTGGGATGGGTCCAAAATGACCACTCGATACAGCTCTGACTGGTACTAGTGAAGTTTGTGTCGAAAAAAAGGTGCATTTGAAATGTATCTTAGCAAAAGAAAACTTGCCAAAGCTCGAATCTACGTTTCTGAATACCTAACAGCAAAACAGAATAACCTTGTTTGACTTAGCTAGAGAGAAATTTGCTCCCCTGAACACATGGAAGATTTTAGGTAAAATCATGGTGGAGATCGCAAATGGGAAACTGCAAGTCAAAACAGCAACTGTCTGTATGTGTTTGTTTTGTTTTTTTTTGTAGGGGAGAGGTGGGCAGGTCCCTTAAGCTCCATCCACAAGCATGCTTAGCCAAGCACCGATGCCTAGGCACGTGCCTAGCATCACCATTCACATCCATGCCTAGCAGGCCCATATCCAGGAACGTATTTCGGGGGTGGATTTGCCTTTCGGGGGGGGGGGGGGGGGTTGCCTGCTGGTCGGACAAAAAAGTACAACAAACACATAGGTCAGAGGCCTATAAAATGACAATTGTTGTACGTTTCGGGAGGGGTTTCAACCCCCTAACCCCCCCCCCCCCCCCTGGATACGGCCTTGATGCCTAGGCACAGATTTTGGGCCAGGCACGAAGTCCCAGGCTCTAGACTTAGGTGCCTGGCTCAGCTTGGACATATGCCTAGACATCTGCTTTTGGCTAGGCATGCTTGTGAACGTGGCTTTAGGGGCAGGTTCGAACATCAGCTCTGTACATCTGACTACTGAAATTTAGATTATGCGAAATTGTTTGATAGAACTTTCACACTTATATGCTTCTTCTGTCAAAAAATTCCTTGCAAATTTATTTCTGTCAAAACAGCACCAGGGGCATGTCCGGACAAAAACACTTGGGGCAGATTTGGGGAGAAACTGAAGGTAGGAAAAGAAAAAATATCAGCAAAAAGGCTCGAAAGCCTTTAAGACCCATTCTGGAAGAAAATACGTCATATTCAGGCCCAGCCAGGGCACAGTGGTAGCAGCATATTTGGATGATAATAACAGATACTGATGAAGTGATGGTACACTTGTAGAGATTTACCAAACGGAAGCAAACGGACGAAACTGAATAAAGGCAATGAAAAAATGTGCATACAACTTTCTTGGAAGTCCTTCCTGGATTAAAAAAAATGATGTCAGGAGGTGCTGCTGGCTGCTGCAGCCATGTCCGAACTTGCCGAAAGTAACAATAACATCTAAGACATGATTCTAGACAGTCAGAAAAAAATGGAACAAATAGAACCTAAAACGAAATCTTGTTATGCAAGAAAGGCATAGGCTAAACGTAATGAACCTGCCCACCCACTTTTTTTGGGAATTCCGGAGTAAGTTACCTACAGTAGAACTATACAATCACCTTATATCCCTTCCTCCAGGGTTGCTTGATTGATCCAGCGCTGAGACATAGAACGCCTTGCCTAGTTTCGGATTCAGTTCGGATTATGACCAAACAAACACACAATCTGGGCTCTTTTTTCTTTTTTTTTAACTACCAGACAGAATTTAGACATCTATTTTTCCGCTTCTTCTTCGAAACATGTCAAAAATCTTCTTGCAAGTGGCGATGCACGGGACTACTGTTCTCAAAGAGCCCGTTAGATGCTGTTGTACACATCAAAAGCGGAATTTTCCGAGACCTTTTACCAAATTTCCCAGTACCAAGGGCCACTGGAATTTCAATCATCGACAAAAGCAAAGCTGCTCGGTTTTACTACCAAAATCGAGATCGTTAATTTCTTTATAACTTGCCTTGCTTCAGTCTCTTTTGAATATCACTCTTCCTTTCTTCCATACCTTTGCATATTTATATTTTCTCCTCAGACGCTGGGGACGAATAATGAAGTTTTTCCGGCCGGATTTTATGGATGTTCATGAATAAGATGCAGAAATCTCAACATTTCTTGTGGTTTCGTACGCTGGTGCTGGGAATCCTGGTAGAAATTCCAGTTCTGACCATCGCAATCGTCCTTACAATTATTACGTCCTTTCAGATTCCACGTTTCATCACCTTCCGGACCTGTTCCGGACTAAAGTGAAGAGGCCAATTTAAACATGGGGATTATTGGATTATTCGTCGGGATCCCAGAAATTTTAACATTTGTTGGACTTTTCTTTGTTTTAAATTAACTGTATTTCGGGCGAACCTCTTTTCCGGCAAAAGCTCGTATATGGGTTCAGTAGTTATTCTACGTCGACTCTTTAATCGAAGCATCAGAGCTCTAAAACTCGGCAAAAATGTACGCAAAACAAAACAGCTCGCCGCAAAGCAAAAACCTCTCAATCTGCAGTCTGAAGCTCTAACGGTTGAGCTAACCTTCTTTGTGACTTAAAAACTTACCGACTTTGCAATAAACAATTTTAGTAGTCAACTGAAAAATTTAAAGTTTTTGTGTCTACCAAATTTTCTGGCTTTTGCTAATATCAGTGAAATCAATTGTTTGACAAGAAAATTAAGTTCATCAATGGATTCATCGCGTGCCTTTACCTCCGATTAGAATCGACTTCAGAATGAACTTTTAGTTTTACCAAATTTCTGGTTTTGGCCGGATCCCCGGCAAATTACTTGTCTGGCAAAAAAAACAAAGTCCAAAAACGAATTCACCATGCCTCCTTACCCCTTGAGATAAAACTTATACTTTTAACAAATTTTCTGGTTTTGGCCGGATTGGGACGAACTGTGTCTCTGGCGAGAAAATAGTTTTATACACGGATTCAGCATGTATCCTTACTCGGCATCAAACCACTAATTAACTTCAGATACAATTTTTTCTTTTAACGAAGTTTCCAGCCTAGGCCGGATTCCGTGCGAAGTATGTGTCCGGGGAGGAAATAATTTTCATATATGAATTCAGCATGTCTCCTTGCCCCTAAATCGAGCTTTTAAAAAACATTGTGTTCGTACATCCACTCGATCCTCTCCCAACCCTCTAAATCGGAGCCCATCTACGAACTCGACCTGTCCTTCGACCGAAAGAATCCCAACACCAAGTTTGAACAAAATATCTCATTCCGTTCGAGAGCTATCGTGCTTAAAGGACACCTGAGTGAAGTGTTTCGAAGCTATGGTTTTTAATCCATTTTGCATCTGTCATTTCAGTACCGAACAATTTTAGAAATGAACAAATGTCTCCAATCAACCCTTTTTCTGGAATATTTTTTAACCAGTTAAGCCCGAACGTATATCTAGAAGAAATTCCAACACGATCCGGTCAGCGCTGTACAAGATTTGAATGAATTGCGCTTTTTGTCTTGGGAGTCTGCATGTACAAACCTCCAGAAACGAACATCCCTATTTTGAAAAAGTCACGCTCAGGAGAAGGATGCTATCCGTGGCCATGTCTGTAAATGCATTCTCCATGGTGTGTTCAAGTATGGTTTCATTCTTCAGGTGTCCTTTAAATTTTAACTGAAATGGGCTGACATAGGACAATCTAATTACCCATTCAGTTAAAGAGGCTCGAAGACCCGATGAAAATGCGTTACTTCGTTGCTCTGCTATTCACGAATAATCGATTTATGGTTCTACTATGCGCTTGTACCTATGTTGTATGCTTGACGACAACAATTTACGAAAAACAAGGGTTCAGGCAGTGAGCTGCTTCCGCAAGCTGATCACTGGCGACTGAAAAACCGCGCTTGTATTGAGTTTCAAAGTTGCCGTGTCATAGTAGAATTTTGCGTTCTGAGGACGGCCGTAGATATTCTGAACATCATACTAGAGCAAATAGTGAAAATAAAAAAAGCCCTTAACACACGCCAAATAATGCAGTTTGTTCAGTTTAACGATGCAAAAATAAGTTGGCTTTTCAGTTAAACTTTAAAGACGGACAACATTTACGAACGCATAGGTATCCCGTCACTTTCGTTCTGGGATTCCAATAATACGAACTTTGGGTGGGGAAGACTAATATGCGGTGTTCATCGACAAGGTTCATTCGTACACACACAGTATATGACGCCCAGGCGCGGGAAATCCCAGAAAAGCTAACAAGGACGAGGAACAGTAGCATGCCCTCGAGAGTCGCAGGCACTCATTAGAACTTATCGGCAACACTTCGTATGATACAACAGCATTTATTCCAAATGAAATATATTATTATATAGACGCAATTCAGCTGTCTCCCATACTGAGAAACGTTGTGTGAAGTCTAAAAAAGGCACACACTGTACAAACTATAGGACAGAATACCAAATACCAGGGATTCAATATACAAAACTTCTGAGTTTGGTTTCTCTATAAGTTTTTAATAGGGTATTCAACCTATACTTCTGGCATCCACAGGCAAGCCTTAAGATTTACCCTGACACAAACAAATAGCATAGGCTATCTTGAGATAAAAGTGAAATATATATTTTCTTCTTATTTTTCTTTTTTAAATTATGCTATAGCGACTCAGTTACACATGACTTGGGTCAAGGGCTCGCACTTACTGAAATTAACCTATAACTCAACTTGAAGCATGCTCTCAAGTCGTAGCCACCCACGCACAATCCAAACTGGTCCATAAATGCCTACCGCGCTTAGTTTATCAGAGTTTCTCGCACATTTTATGAGAAACAAACCTAGAACATTTTCTCCACCTTTCCTCTACTGGAATTTAAACTTTCAAAGCGAATTCCCCACGAAACTTTCGTTCTGAAGACGAGTCGAGCCTCCCTATTTGTTCTTGAGGCTAATCAAGATCTAGGTCATCGTTTGGTGCGATAATTTTCTCCGCGGGTTTCACCTCCTCTTCATCAGACGAATCCGACTCGGTAGCTGACACAGGAGTGGCTGCTTTCTGGACTGCTGTAATTGACACGCCTGACCTCGAGCTCATGCTCTGCGCCGATACGTTACTATCGTCGTCATCGGTTAGCTCAATAATATCGACGTTACCTCTTCTAGACTTGATATACTCTAAGGCGCCGTCACCCACTAATTTTTTACTACACCCCTTGCAAACGTTGACTTTCGCCCCCTTGATTTCGACACTATCAAGGTTGTCTTTCACACTACAGAAGTCGCAAGTAGGTTCTTTGCGACCGGCGTCAACGCTAACACCGCCCTTGGCTATGACCTCCACTCCTGACTTTTTAAGCATGCTCGTCACTGCGTCCGTTTTCTCCTGAGCTGTCTTAGAAAGCTGGGGGATAATTGTAATCTCATCATTAATTTTCAGTGGTTTCCCCGATTTTGGGGTCTTGGGGGACTCGGCCCCCTTCTCACCCCTTTTGGCTACGTTACTATGGGCAGAGTATACGTGATTCTCAAACTGCTTATACATGCCGAAGGTGGCAGTGCAGACGGTGCACTTGTATGATAAGTGAGCAGGTTTTAGGGTCATACTGTGGTCGCGCGCTACGTGGGTCAGCAGCCTCCACTGGTAGACCTTGCCGCAAACCGGGCACCTGCCCGCATCTTGACCCCTGTTGGCAGCTTCTTGCATTGACGACGTGACAAGACCGTGGGTACCGAGTAGATGGCGCTCCAGTCCTTGATCGGTGAAAAAGCGGAACTGGCACTTCTGACAGTTGAGCGGTGGACGGTTGTGAATCATTTTTGGGTGGATTTTCACCTTATGGATCCACTGCATGTGATTCCGCAGCTGTTCAAGATCCTAGAATATATTAACTTGTGTTACCACTTCTTGTCAATTAAAGCACGCACTGGGACTTGGACTTAGTGCCCTTAATCCCAACTTCATCTTTTGCTTTATACGAGACCACCCTCTGTTGTGGTCTATTGTCACGACCAGACAAGGTTTCGGTCTCCAACCATTTAATATTAATAGTAACTTAATTTCGAGCAAGAATGGTAATTCAAATACTCGAAACAAGAGCTGCAAGCTCATATGTCACTTACAAGTTTACGTAGTAGCCAAGGGTGTCTGCTAAGATTTGCGCTATCTTGAGGTACAGACGATTATTGACCTTTCCGATTCACGAAAATTGGTGTTTTAGTTAAAAATATGCCATGCAGTTTGCTGTTACAATGCGCACTTTAAGGGTGCTAGGAATCCATTTTGTAAGCAAAGGCACTGGTTCAAAAATGATCATGGACCTTTGGTATCAAAAGTGTATCGTTTGCTCGAAAGTATTTTTTTTTATTTTATTTTTGCACTTTGCAGCTAAGGAAAACTTGAAGGGGGCTAGAACTAAATTTGTATGCACAGTGCTTGAGGCACAGATGATCATGGGCACTTGGAAACCTCGAAAATCTATCTTTTGGTCAAAGTATTTTTTTCACTTTACAGTTAAGGTACGCACTTTACAAACTCATTTGTAAGCAGATAGTTGAGGTACCAATGATCATGGGCCCTTGGGGAATTCAATTATCAAGTTTTCTTCGCATCCGACCAACCGTCCAAAACGTATGCATAAAACAAAATTCCGGTAATCCCGATTCCCATTCCCTCCACTCCCCCGATGAAGGCCGGATCGGGGAAATGACTGCTTCCAAATCAATCCGATCGGGTCCCTAATACACCTGCCGAATTTCCTCGTCCTAGGGAATCTGTAAGTACCTTGGCTCGCGATCATTCGAATTCCGGGAAACCCCACTCCCACAGCTTCCCCACCCACAGTGCGCCGATCCGCTCTGTTTCTATCAAAAACATATTTACAACATTTCCTTGTTCTTCCCACCAAGCTTTATCCCAATCCCTCCACTCTAAGCCTATCCCGAAATTTCCGGTCCCCGTGCAATCGCTCCCCACAGAGTTATTGGATCCTGTCCAGACATGAAATGGGACATCCCTTGGAGCTCTTTCCACATATAAGGTTTCATTCAGATCCGATCACCCTTTAGAAAGTTACGGGTGCCTCAACATTCCGGATTCCCCCTCCATCCACTCCCCCGACTATGGTCGAATCTGGGAAGTCACTATTTCCAAGTCTGTTTGGTCGGGTCCCTGATATGCCTGCCAAGTTTCATCATCCTAGCACATCTGGAAGTACCTTAACCCGTGGTAACCCGAATTCCGGGATCCAGCCCCCCCCCCCTCACAGTGCCCGAATCCCATCCGGTTATGTCAACGATGTATCTGGGACCTGTGCTTGTTCTTCCCATCAAGTTTTATCCCAATCCCTCCACTCTAATCGTGTTACGATATTTAAGGTCGGATGTCGGATCCGATCTGGACATAAAACGGGACATACGAGGCACCTGTTTTCCAAGTTTATCAAGTTTCTTTCAAGTCCGACCACCCGTTCAAAAGTTAGGCATGCCTCAATATTCCGGATTCTCCTTCCCTCCACGATGGCCGAACAGGGCAAGTGACTATTTTCAAGTCAGTTTAGTCGGGTCCCTGACACGCCTGCCACGTTTCATCGTCCTAGAACATCTGGAGGTACCCTAAGGCCGGAAGGCACGTGCCATAAAAACCGAAAATCATATTCACTGTTGATCCATTACGCCAATGCAAGGAAACTTAGAATCTTGGCATCGCGGAGCTACGGAATTTAGGAAAGCGCCGTGAGCAACGGGATTAGAGCCTCTGCTATGAAGAGTTCGAAGGAAGTGAATGTTGTGTTGTTGACGTCAATCTTTGTGACACTTTTGTGAAAGAAAAAACTTAAGACGTAGTCTATACTCGAAAACGGGAGTAGATTTGATTTCGAGCTAACTCCGCGTACTTTTCGAGGCGGTCTTTGGACTTCTAAATACTTATTCACGTCTCAGCTTCGCCTTCTCACTGGCCTAATTTTTGTTAACACGTTTAGTCTGGAACAGAGCAAAGTAACTCTAGGGAGTAATGCACGAACTTTGAAAAAGTGACACACAGTCAAATCGCAGCAACACTAGCTCCACTGGCGGATACGAACATCCCTACCGAAACTCAACCAATCGCAGAGCAGAATTATCTTGCTCTGACCAATCGTTAACGGGCGCTGGCTACTATTTCTACGTCCGCCACTGCACGCAGCGAACAGAGCGAGCTGGGCGGCGCTGCGACGGAGGCCCATTAAGCATGGGAAGGATAGGTCTTCGCATTACTTCCTACAGTTATTTTGCTCTGGTCCGAAAACTGAGGTGGATTGGACATGTCAGATCAATTAGACAGAGATGAATCGGATATCCTTAAAACTAAACCGAGACCGTGACACGCCCCCGCATAATTTACTAAGCCGGACGCGTAAGGGTTGTCTAGACCTTAGGTATAGCCAAATGCCTTAATAGCAGGAAGAAGGGAAACTCCGCTAAAGCGCGTCGTAGAAAATCGAACCCGCCGGTCGAGCAACGCGTTTGGTTTTCGGTTTGAACTTCAAACGCTAAATGATGAAAGTGAGCAGAAACAAACAACTTAATAACGTGACCCAACACGTGTTGTTTGATGATGACTTTGTAGCAAGATCAGTTGAAGTATCAACGGTTTTAACAAAACCAAACGCTAGACGGCGCTGATTGTTGCGGCTCATGGGGCTAACTCACGCTTGTCGAATGGCGGAGTGTTGCCAGATTTTAGGCCTAACTGGCAGGTTTTGTCGGAGACTGCCGTGAATGTTTTTGTAACTTGCGTGTGGCGTTAAAAGTGGTTGTTTTTCTTTGTAACTGCGTATATTTTGGCATGATGTGAAAAATTGACTACCTTTACGAAAAACGACTGTTTTTCAGAAAAATCAACTATTTTTCAGAAAAATCGACTGTTTACGTCGTTTTAATCGTCGCGACGGAAGGCCAGACAAATGTTTAGGGTTCTGTGATGATAGTCATTAGGACTTTGGGAGGTGTAGATTTTTCTGGCGTATCTTTTAAAGGCCACGGCTTATTTTTTTTTACCACGATCTGGCAACACTGCGGAGAGTAGGAACGGAATGAACTGTATAAGAACGAAAAGAACAGCTTGGGTAAGGCTGTTTTCTGTCCCTGTACAAAATTGGAATCGTGACGTTTCCTACCTTTATATAGCCATCACAAATTTCGCACACAACGAAAGTCTGCTTCTGACCTGGAACGGCTGGCTGACCGGGTCTCACCCCCATGGTAGAGTTAGCCACGGGACTAACGGTAACACCGCCTTTCGTAATCATCGTGCCAGGACTTGCACCGGCAGGGGATGAGCCAGCTTTCGGTAGAGGTGTGATCGAGATGCTGGGTGACTGAGCCTTGGACTTGCTGGTACCCTGGCCCTAGAAGAGGATTTCTTTAAACTCAGTCGAGCAGACAGTATACAGGGTTGCCATATGTCGCGCGATATTGTCAATTGTCAATCTATTTTGTTTTTGTCACTCTTGTCCTACGTAGGACATACAAATCACTCTATTTGCCCCAATGTGTCCCTTTTACAGCAGTGCTTACTAGAAGAAGTGACTATTTCATGTTTCTTCTTGAAAATAAAATTAAGATGCTTCGTTTTTGCAGAGGCAATTCCAAAAAAAAGTTACCATTCCAGATTTTTTCGTAAAAAAAAATTTCACTCCCAATTCACTATCTGTTTTGGGCCAAGAGTTACTCTCTAAATGTTTTTGATGTTGCAACCCTGACAGTATAACCAAACAGTTCGGGTGTATGTAACTAAAACTTCAGTTGATTAGTACGTTACCCAATACCTACATGAAAGATGCTACGGCTTCTATTGTTCATCGTGATAAACGATCGCTATGGGGGTTTTACTGTCCTAAACCTCTAGGTCACACTGTCACAAGTTTCATAACAGGTATTACAAGGATGCGCAATTTCAACAGATAACAAACAAACAACATCCTATCTGTTAACGTCACATAAAAATTGTGTTATGAGCCTTCAAGTGTTACATTTTTGTAAAAACATAAGACCAAACAAAGTGCAATTTTACTTTTTCACGAAAAAATAACAAGGTAGAAAATTCAGTATTCAGAGCTGAAACCAGTTTCTGAAGAATCAAAAACAATTTCATTCTGTTTTACTTTAGGCTGTGGTTTTCTTTTTCCTTAAAGAAAATGTGGTGATGGTGTTGATGTACTACACCTCCCTAAAAGTGTGAACACATATTCAGGGTTTTCCGGCTGGATTTGCTGCACTTTTATCATCAAATGCGTAAAGGTATACAGTTATCTGTGACAAGAGAACGAATATATTCAGTAATACCGTACGATATGTTCTTGAACAATAAACATTGATTGACCGACGCTGAAAAATCTCAACTTTCCTGTCTGATACTGATGATACATGCAAGAAATCCTGACACAAATCACAGTCCGCGATCCTGA
Organism: Branchinecta lynchi; assembly: GCA_023053575.1. NCBI lineage: Eukaryota > Metazoa > Arthropoda > Branchiopoda > Anostraca > Branchinectidae > Branchinecta > Branchinecta lynchi. Next base: position 14,693,765 of record JAKZAP010000017.1, on the reverse strand, counting down.
GGCATAACTGCTCGATAATTCTTTCCCAAAGACGGGTTCTAACGACATATCGCTGAATTTGAACATTTGCTGAAGAGCATCATTGAAGGCTTAGAGCTCATGCCCGTATCGTTTCCCGAAAGTTACGATTTAACCGGAAAATTATTGCACACTCCTACTATGCCACTGCTCTTCCCCACATTCTATATCTTTCCTCTTTCTGGGCTAAATTCAGTAATGAAAATGTTCCGTCAAATTCGTTCAATTTTCTTTCGGTTTCCCAAATTTTTGCTGCGGCTCCCCCCCTCCCCGGACAAGGGACAGCCATCCAGGCCCGTATCCAGGAATTTGTTTCCGGGGGGGGGGGGGGGGGGTTGGACAAAAAAGTACAAAAAAGACATATCAGAGGGAAAAGCCTATAAAAATGACTATGTTTGTATGTTTCGGGGGGAGGCGGTCGACCCCCTACCCCCCCCCCCCCCCGGATACGGCCTTGCAGCTATCTTATTGAAAATTCCGTATAGCTGATCCGTCTGCGCCACAAATCGTATATATTAAAGTTTAACTGAAAAGGTCTCCGATAGGACAATCTAGTTATCCATCACTAATTCACTTAAAGAAGCTTGAAAACCCGGCGAAAATGCGTTACTTCGTTGCTCCGCTATTCACGAATAATCGATTTTCAAATAGTGGAATTTCCTCGTCTAATTTGTATGCTCTACGCGCTTGTATCTGTGTTGTATGCTTGGCGAAAACGATTTAAGAAAAGTAAGTGCTCACACAGTGAGCTACCTTTCGCAAGCTGATTCCTGGCCTCTCAAACGCCGCGTATGTATTGAGATTCAGTTTTTCTGCGTCATAGTAGAAATTTGCGTTGTGAGGACGACCGAAGATATTCTGAACGTTGTTCTAGAGCAAATAGTAAAAAATAAAAAAATTCCTTAACACAATCCAAAAAATGCAGTGTATTCAGTTAAATGATACAAAAATAAGTTGGCTTTTCAGTTAAACTTTAAGTATTTTAGAATATGTTTGTTCTGTGTGGCATCCAGGGTTGAGTAAGGAACAAAGCAATGACCTCGAAAATGTGCAGAAGCGAGCTGTTCGTGTGATACTGGGCGGCCAGGAGTACACGAATTATGAAGAAGGAATAAAGCTCCTTGGTATAGAAAGCCTTGGTGCCCGGCGCCACCAGCTTACTATGACATGCGGGAATAAAATGTTAGAATCAAGTAAGCATCTTGATTTGCTACCGGAACCGGCACGAAACGGACATACGCGGCATCAAAATGAATTAGAGCCCTTCAAACCATCAGCTTCTAATAGATCTTCTTTTCCTCAATATTTTGTAAAGCATTTTAATGGGTAACTGACAAGTATGTTTTATAAATTATTGATAGGGTCTTATTTAACTCTTATGTTATTTGACCTAATAAATTCGTATCGTATCGTAATTTGAAAAGGCCGCCAAAATCACATAAAAAAAAAAAATATATCCATCTACCTATTAAAATTGGTAGTTGTTATAAGGATTAAAATAGATTTAGACTGGAACGACGGCGGTAGCTTCTAACAACAATTCAGTAGAACATGGAGTGTCTTCAGTTCTTCATTCCAGCCCTTTTAATATTACCAAAATTCAATTTGACTAAATAATCTCTAAACCATACTCAGAACGGAAGCTACCTATGGAATAACAGATAAGTAGCCAGTTTGATCAGCCTGAGGAAGCAATAGCGAGGTTAGACATGCAAGGGTTAGGGTGGTTGGAGGTAAGCATGCACAGGTAGGGTTGGATGCAGGGTAAAGGGTTCGGGTCCAGTTACGAGGAGCAGCTGAAAGCATTTAAACTTACAGCGCCTCCTCCTGGCTGAAACTGCACTGAGAACTTGCTTCCAGCAGAGGTAGACGGCCCCAATATAACATGCCCTGAGCTGTTCATAATCTGTAGGAGTGAGAAAAATTACACCTGGATTCAATTTTTGTCTGAGGACTACCACCTTACAGGTCTGGAAGGAGTGCTATAAGTATTACTAGCCCTGTCTCCGGTACCGAAACACGCTACTTACTGTTAAATGACACCTCGAACTTTTTGCAATGTTATTAGATAGTTGTACAACAAGGACCTATTTTGTTAACATTACCCATGGCTTTGGCTCTTTAAGCTTTCCTCCAGGCCCGTTCAGTTCTAGCAAAAATACGGGCAGATATAAACAACCGTTCTTTTCTGACAAGTCAGCTTCTCGCAACAATAGTAACTTCGATCAGTTTGCACGAGTGGATCTTGCTCGTTTTTTTCTACATATTTGACTGTGCAAAACGGATAAGTCAGCTACATTTTATTCGAGCTATATAATAAAAAGACCAAAGGTGTCGATGGAATCCCAAAAATCAATATGTGATTCAAACAATCGGGTCAGATTGTTCGCCAGATCCAGTCTTCGCCAGGCTAATCATCAGAGAAAACGAAGTTCAGATATACCTCTATAAGCCATATCTATTTTGACGATACTGACCGAGACTTCCTGCTTTACTTCTGCCAAGTGTCCGGTTTCGCCCGAATTCCGAGCGAGCTAGTAGTCCAAAAAAAATAAAAAAAATTCAGAAACAAATCCAGCGTATCTCCTTGTCCCTGTAAAGAACATCTAATCAACTTTGAATAAAAGTCTGATTTAAAAAAAAATTCCGGTTAAACAAGGATTCCGAACTAATTATATGTCCGGGTACAAAATGATTGTCATATACTGACTAGTTGTCTACTAGTTGTCCGGCGAGAAATTTGTCCGGCGAGAAATTTTCCGGTTTTGGCCGGATTCCGGACGAACTGCTTGTCCGGCGAGAAAATGATTTTCACCACCGTGTTCAGCATGTCTTTTTACCCCTAAATCAACATGTTCAGCATGTCTTTTTACCCCTAAATCAACATTTAATCAACTTCAAATGAAACTTTTACTTTTAACCAACTTTCCGGTTTTCGCCAGATTCCGGACGAACTACTTGTTCGGCGAGAAAATGGTTTTCACCATCGTGTTCAGCATGTCTTCTTATCTCTAAATCGACCATTTAATCAACTTCAAATAAAACTTTTACTTTTAACCAACTCGGCATGCCTTCTTACCCCATAATCGACTATCTCATTAGTAGTTTAAAAATATTTTCTTTGTCCCTTAATTTGAACACCCACCCCTAAATGTCGGGCTACAGAGACCGTCTACGAACTTGACCTTACTTACCCTCGACCCAATGAATCCTCAAACCAAGTTTCATCAAAATATCTCATTCCCTTCAAGAGTTATCGTGCTCACAGACAGACGGACATTTTTGCGATATCATAGGTATCCCTCCCCTTACGTTTTGGGATCCCAAAAAGTAGATGACATATCCGTTTTCCACCGTCAAATATGATTCGTCAGCTTAGGCTGAAGGACTATCTATCGTGTTTTCTTCGTCTTTAATTTTGATATTTCTGTACTTCGAACGGGAAATAAACACATCATTCATTCACAAACCAAAACTTGCCGTTTTAAACAACAAGACCGAAGGTTTCGATGGGATCCCACAAATTTAATATTTGATCCAGACAATCGGGTCTTATTCGAGGTCCAGTCTTCACCAGACTCCTTGAGCACTTTACCAATAAAATTTGGAAACAGATTAAGGCAAATGGTAAACATCTGAGAAGACCAAGTTCAAATATGGATTTAACATGTGTGTTTATACCCCTATAGCCTGCGTCATTTCTACTTTGACGGAAGTTCCTGCCTTACTTCTGCCAAATTTCTGGTTTGAGCCGGATTTCGGACGAACTACTTGTCTTGCTAAAAATTGAAGTTCAAAAACGGATTCAGCGTATCTCCTTACCTCTATGTCGAACCTCTAATCAACTTCAGATAAAACTTTTCACAAATTTTCCGATTTCAGCCGGATTCGTGGCGAACTATGTGTCCAGGTAGAAAATGATTGTCATACACGCTATGTCTTCTATAGTTTTCATATTAGGATTCAGCATGTTTCCCTGTCCTTAAATCCTCTAATCCACTTCTGATTAAACTTTTGTTTTTGACAAATTTTCCGGTTTTGGCCGGATTCCGGGCGATCTACTTGTTCGGCGAGAAAATGGTTTCATATTCGTGTTCAGCATGTCGTCTTACCCCTTAATCGACTATCTCATTGGCTTTTAAAAATATTTTGTTCGCCAATTAATTTAAAACCCCTGCCCCTCCCCTAAACATGCAGCTATCGGCCCATTTCTGAACTCGACCTTTCCCTTGACTCGAAGAATCCAAGTTTCATCAAAATATCTCATTCCCTTCGAGAGTTATCGTCCTGACAGACGGACGGACAACTTTTGCGATGTCATAGGTATCCCTTCACTTACGTTTTGGGATCCCAAAAACATACAAAACTGGACGTCCCAAGTTCATGGCTACATGATTGCTCCGATTCTCATGCAAGAAACGAGACCCCACAAGGAATCTGATTTCCAATCACTGTTCAGAAGTTATGCCAAGGGCAGATGAAACCACGGGAGTTGCCTAAGGATATCCCACAATCGATACTCTCGTCAGCACAAGTAACAAAGCTAACATTAGCCCAGTTCCCTTCTATGAAACTTGGGAAAACTATAGTATTGGTTAGAAGCTCCTCCAGCATCTACTTTGCCATGTTCTATTGTCAAATTTTTATTTTCCATTTCGTACGGGTGTCAAAAGTATACCCTTGTCGTATAAAATCAGTATAAAACACAGTTTCAAATATATGATAAACGTTAATACAACACAAACCTAAAGGCACGTCTAGAAGATCACCGAAGACCCCAATTTTAAACTGGTCTAGTGGACCCCTTCCCCCTTTATTCCCGGCACTATACTTAAGAATATGTGATAAAACGACTGCACAAAAAAGCTTACAGAACATCATCCTTATCATGCACAGTGGGAGGGGGGAGGGTAAGAGGTCCGGGAAAGTGAAGCCTAGCTGGGACATCAGAAACAACCGGTTGTGCGATGTTGGCAATGAGAGGAAACAGGACAACTAAAGTAGAGAAAAGAGATCACGGCTGAATGTAGGAAAGAGAACGACGTGGTCTAAGTCAGTTGTCCACCATGCACTTCCGCTAGACCATTCCAAGGGAGACATCTGAGCACCTTACAGTTCCTTTACAATAATTTATGTGGTTTTAATACGTTCTTTATTTTGTGTGTTTGTATTGTAGTGCTTGTTTATGGCTTCTGGCCGGAATAGAAGTCCTGAACTGAATTGTATACCGTTGGGTCGCCAGTTAGGACAGATCACAGCTTGCTTATGATACATAAGCTGTGGGACAGGTGAAAGCTTTACGGGCTAAAAAAAGCTAAAAATCCTCTCTCTCTCTCTATATATAAGCTGAGAGCTAACGGTTAAACTGCAAGATGCGAAGAAGAACAATAGTGGTTGTGACCCGCCCCCAAAAACCCGTTGGCAGCCGAAAGTACCTGGCCTGCCCTAATATCCCCGTCGAAGACTCAGGGGTTGTCGAGTTCTTGGAAGCAGTTTGCAGGCGTCAGTCATACACAAATCCTCAGTTTTAGGGCACAGTACATCAACGTTAGGGCATGCCATGAAGAATTACGACAGTGCTAGCATACACTGTACGAAGAAATCTTGCAGTATTTGCTACTGGGATTAATCTTGTCTCTAAAAGGATAATCTTATCTCTAATTCGGATTAATCTTATCTCAGCAGAGGTAAGATTAGTCCCAGTATAAGTACTGCAGTTAATTTTAGTCCTTACTCGGAGAAACTTTTTTTACAGTGTATTTATGTTTGAAAAATAAATTTCCGTTTCAGATTTCAACAGATTTTTATGGGGGGTACTGTCCCGTTGAGCGTTCTGGCATTCCCTAGGGAGCAATGTGCCCAAATTATTTGTTCGTGTATGACTGGTAAGCGTAGTGTCAGGTTTTCGCGATTTTACGGGAAATATGCTTTACAAATCTGGGACATTATAAGAAACTCTTATCGAGCTTAGCATTCCGCCAGCAGCGGCACAAAAGGCACTAAAAGGTTCACCACATACTGAAATACTAGCAAAACCAACACACCGCAAACCAAAATCGCATTCACCAAAGCCCTGTAGCACCACAAGTCATTTTTTCTTAAAATAGCGATTTCTAACAGACTTCACAGTTTTAAGCAGATAGGGACTTTTTTTCTTGATATTCGGAAACTGGATATCATCTCGTATAAGGATCCACACAACTTCTTCGGGGGTTAAAAAGTGCCTTTTCTTAAAAATCGCCAAAGCTATTATCTCCTGCTCCGCGGACAGTACACCTTCCGCGAGAGAAAGGGAGTAATCCGGCCGCAATTCCGCCTTGTCGGTCGGTAAAGAACTGTCGGCCTTCGGTGGGGGCGTATCATCGTCTGGAACTGTGACTATATCGTTGGCTGTTGGGTTCTGCGGAGCTCCCCTGCTTTCGGAGAGATCGAACAGGTCCCTCCGTACAAGTAAAGACTTGATGCGTACGTCACAACGGGGCTCGGTTTCGCCCTTTAAAATTGAGGTGGTAGTACTCGGGAAATAACCAGTTTAGTCCTTAGCCCACTCCAATGCTAGGGATTCGGCTGACCAATCATCCGATAAAGGACTAAAGTCATGCCTATTATAACCTATGCCTCAGTAAACCGCGGGGCCTCAGCTGACAGTAAATAGCTCCCAAAGCCAAAGTGACAATACTGATAGCTGTCCCTGCTACTTCTACGGACTATATCCAAGAGACGAGCTTTTCCTTCGTAGTAGTTCCGCCTCATCTTTCGCTAAAACAGGTTTTCTTCGCGAAGGTATTCTTCTGCCATGCAACACGTGTGTCGCATCTATTTCGGCACAGGATAAAGCAAACCCCACCCTCATTTACCAGAGACTGCTAAGAACCGGGGGAGTTCTTCACCGCTACCATTAAACTGAATAGGCGAATAGCCATCGCCCGGGTCGATAAAAAAAAATGGGCTCTCGTGTTTTTTTTATTTCAAGCTGCAGTAGGTGTTCCACTGGAATCAGGAATCCTCAATCGATAAGAAGGCTTAAGGCCCTTTCAGACCATGCCATGCCAACCAAGTAGCAGCTCACACACAAGCAAATCAAGGAAACAAGCGTGCAAAACAAACGAAACAACCCATTAGGAAAAGTAAGGCAAAATAAAATGTCAAAAGGCGAAAGGCCTTACCTGGAACAGCTGATTTCCTTGCAAAGCTGCCATGTTTGAAGGGAGGAAGACTTGCTGACCGCCTGGGCTTCTGAACTGAGCCGCTGAAAAGAACAACAATCTTAAGCATTAACAAGAACGGTATGCGGGGACACGACTTCATACTGGGTTGGCTAGCGATATTGGTAGATGATCTTTCTAAAGGGAGTGGTGGATTGCTGGAATACCCTTCTGTCTGAAGTAGTATTGAGTGTTCATCAACGCTTTGAAGAATTCCCTAGACAGTCTGTACGCTAAGAAAATTACTGATTATGACGTAGAGACCAATGGCCTATTTTTTGCATTATATTATCAATCATTTAAGTTTAATTATAGCTAAAAGTTAGAAGAGGAATACAAATTTAGGAAATACACAGACACATTAACTAATCCACTTACAAAATGTGACCAGATATAAATGATGGGATGAAACTACGTAAAAATTGGGCAGAAGAATTAGCAGGATATGTAGAAAACTGATTACCAGTATTCTCTCGAACCGACGCACGGAAGACGGGAGGGGAGGGGGAATTGATGGGCCATCTGGGGGAATTGCATTATCTTAGCTCAAAATTTGTTTGAAAGAGTATTTCTGCGTTCAGATATCTTGGAACGTCAAGTTTAATGAGATTATCATTACTGTAATGGCTTGGCGAAATTACGGATTGGGTGGCGGGGGCAAAAGCTCAGACTGTGTCAGCTTTCTGCATCCATCTGAAGAAGGTGATCACGAGAAGCCTCCAAATATCGAGCTAAGAATTCGCTGGGCAAAATATTCCACATGGTCATAGGCTGTTTCCACTCCTACTCGATACGATCAGGTTTTGTCGACTTTCTTAATATCATAAAACTGAAGCAAAAAACTGATCTTTTCCGTTCGCAACTGACGGTGGTGCCAAAAATCTTGGCAGGAATTCAAGTCCACGAGCGCCCGTTGTCTGTTCGAAAACAAGATACATACTGATGACACTGACATCTCAATATTTGGTGTGCGGACAACACACTGCGGACAACACACAGGAGTTTTCTCAAACTCCTGTGTGGGCAGTACGACGTCCCGGACAACGCGATAAGTAGCCTATTAAGGGAGGGTGGGGATGGTTGGTCACATTTTACCGGGTGGCCAAAGTGTAATGGCTTGCAAAATGACTTCGATTGCAAAAGACACACCATTCACTGTTCTACATCCTTTATTTTTTCAAGATTTACTTTACCACTACTTTATTTTTTAGCAACGTTTTTCATAGGCGAGGTACTTTCAGAACCAGGTACAGTACTGGTCATCCCAGTTATAAGGTAATAAAAATTACTCAGCAAGAAAAAAGATGGGAGTTGTCCAACTGAACAATCGCTCAGACAAGTGTCAAACATCGGTCCTTTCGCGGCATGTTCAATCCCTTCAAAGATCCCGGGAACTCAAAGCTACAGAAGAAAGTCACCTAAGTTTATCAGCTTCCTGATTCGGGAAAAAACAGATTTCCTAAAGGGAGACTTCTCCTCCTCAGCTGTAATTTTGTGTGCATGTTTTATACTTTATAAAACATGCTTCTTTGTTCCTTAATGATCAGGGTAGCCTATACGCATCTCGCGTTCAAAAAATAGAATTGATTTAAACTTAAAAGAGTTGGGCAAACTTTCCCATTCAAACAGTTTCGCATAACTCATCTCAGAACTTCCGGGGGAATTGTCCGATTTTCAATTTTTTTGTGAAGGTCTCAATTATATTAAGTGTCACCTAGCAGGTGGCATATTAATAAACACAAAATTACCTGTATTCTGTTTTTAATGAGCTATATTTGTGGAAGACAATCAAAAAATCAAACATAAATGATCACCTGCCCCAAAGACGAATTCTAAACAAAAATGTGACTACTTAAACAAGACCAAAAGTTTCGACGGGATCCCGAAAATGTAATATTTGATACAAACAATTGGGTCTTGTCTTCGTCAGATCCAGTCTTCGCTAGACTCGTTGAACATTTTTACTATTAAAATTTAGAAAAAGATTAAGGCCAAATAGCTGATCATCTGAAAAAAAAAACAAGTCCAGATATGGCTTCAGCATGAGTGTTTACCCCTTTAAGTCGTATCTATTTTGACGAAACTGATCAAAACTTCCTGCCCGAATTCCCGGCGAATACTTGTCCGGCAAAAAAATAAAGCTCAAAAACGAATCTAGCGTATCTCTTACCCATATAACGAACCTCTAATAAACTTTAAATAAAACTTTAATTTGTAACAATTTTCCGGTATCAGTCGGACTCCGGGCGAACATGTATGTCCGTTAATCATATACGGATTCAGCGGTATCATATACTGATTCAGCGGTATCACATACGGATTCAGCATCTCTTCTTACCTCTAAACTGGACATCTAATCAACTTTAAAAAGAAATTTTTGCTTTTAACAAATTTTCCGGGTTTGGCCGGATTCCGGGCGAACTACTTGTACTGGTAGAAAATGTTTTTCACATAAGTGTTCAACATTTCTTCTTGTCCCCTTAGTAGAACATATAATCAACTTCAAATAAAACTTTTACTTTTAACAAACTTTCCGGTTTCGGCCGAATTCCGGGCCAACTACTTGTCCGGCGAGAAAATGGTTTTCATAATCGTGTTCAGCGTATCTTTTTACCCCTTAATCGACGATCTCATTAGCTGTTTAAAATATTTTGTTTGCACCTAAACTTGTACCCCCTCCCCCACTCTAAATGTAGGGCTGCAGAGCCCAGCCACGAACTCGACCTTTCCCTTGACCCAGAGCATCCTCACACCAAGTTTCATCAAAATATCTAATTCCCTTCCGAGAGTTATCGTGCTGATAGACGAACGAACAGACGGACAACTACTGCGATGTCAAGGTATCCTTCCACTTACGTTTTGGGATAGCCAAAATTGTCAAGACTTCCCTTCTTGTTTTCTTTCAAAACGACATGGCGACAAGACACAATTTTCAGGAAAACTTACTTAAAAACCAAAATTTGTTGCCGAAGTCACGATCAAGCTAGATCCGTCATTTTTTCACAGCATAATTACGACGTTACTCCTCACACTCTTCGACTCCAGGTGGCAGACCAGTGTACAAGTGTTGGACTTGCCCCACTGGCAAACCATCCCCACCCTCCTCTATCTGTCGGTTTTATAGTAACGTATGGTGGTCAACTGAAATTCCACTTTCCCTACATGTAGTTAAGCCTCGTTCAAACCCCCAAAATTCATAAGACCCCCCCCCCCCCCTTTACTAGACCTTGAGCAGTTTTAAACTGAAAATGCACAGGAATACTCGCGGATGCGTACAAAATCGGTTCTTAAAATTCCTATCCTGGAATTCTTGTTGCTACAGAGGATATTAAAGGCGCCAATTATGCAAGAAATCGCTATCCTGATTCGCAGGTAAGCGCGACCAAGAATCAACCACTATCAGACAGGAATGGACGGAAAGCTTTTGCGGGCTCATTCTCTCTCCGATACTCAACCAACACCTATTCCTCGTTTTTGTTGCAATAGTGCTGCGGCATCGCTGCTGCAGCACTTCTTTGCTTCTGCACAAAATGCGTTTTTGGAGTCACTGCCTGCACGATTCTTCCTGGTTGAAGCAGCACCTTGCAGAGAAGCACGGACTTGGTCGGTAAGCAAGTCCGCGATTCTCAAGAAGCGCTGCCGTCTTCCTCAGTAGCAATGCAGTGCAAAAACGAATGTAGAAAGAATCAGCGCGGAAGCGGCAGAGGAGCGGACCTGCAACGTGCAACAAAAACGAGGCTCTGGTCGAATAAGCCAACGCTGGGATATTCCACTGGGGCTTGAGAATCTTCTGATCGAAAACCCAGAAATCGATAAGTAACATACGTTTTTGAGCCTGTTTCTGTTGAATTTTCTTCATGGCCTGCTGTTGTTGTGCCGCCTGGTGAGCCTGCATGGTTGCCAGCAGCATCTGATTCTTGGCCATCAGGGGATGCAACATATTCAGGGCTGCAGCGGTTGCTGCCGGCGTGGGCGTCTTCAGGTTCGTGAACGAGGATTTTGCAGTCTTCGAGACCTAGACAAAGAATCGAGTCAGTCCCCGATTTCTTCAAGAGAAATCATCACATTTCAGAAACAGGTTTATCCAAAATATTAACGGGGGCCCGTGAAACCACCACCAGACGTTTAGTCAACCTCACTTTTCATTGACAGTAGTGACTTGAAAAACAAAAATGGTCCTCAAGCGAGATCTAAACCCACAACCTCCGGTTTCACGGACTGCCGCTCGAACACGACCCGCGTGAACAGAGTTATCAAACCACGACACTCGCGACCGTTTTCACCGCAAGCACAAAGGTACAATTACAAATAAGTTAGACGAATTAGCTTAGTATAATAAATAAGTTAGGCGAAACAAGTTAGACGAATTAGCTCGACCACAAAAAAAGTTCCCACACAGGGTTGACATGCTATATAGCTTTTCGCTTTTCTCAGAACTATGCTCGCTCCCGGAAGAAGCGCGGGACATGTTTTCGGCTATTATGCATAACCTTTCATGCATAACGTTTGTCGCGACAACAGATTACATGCCAAGTGTTGTCTGCTGAAACCGCGCATCCTTGCGTTATCTCTTATGAAACTACGGACAGTGCACCCATAAACGAAAGACTACAGAGCCATCTACGAACTTGACCTATCTGTTTACCGAAAGGATCCTAACGCCAAGATCCATCAAAACATCGCATTCCCTTCGAGAGTTATCGCGCTTACGGACGGATGGACAGACGGACAATTCTTACGAAGTCATGGACATCCCTCCAAGTACGTTTTAGGATCCCAAGAAGCACCTGAGAAAAATTGTGATACCTTTGCAGGAGGATCCCAGTCGATAGGTGGAACCAAGTTTTCCTCCTGCTTGAACCGCTTCAGACACGTCACAATATGCCTATTCACTTTCGACTTGAGATTATCTTCAAACGGACAAAATATGCACTGATGAGCCATGGGTGCCTTCTCAAGCTTTCCTTTCACACTATGTTCGGAATCCACGTGGCTCAGAATCTGGGCTGCCTCACGAGTATCAAACTGACAGAAGTTGCAATAATATGTGTACTTCATCATATGTGGGGTCTCCATATGATGCGCCAGCACCACGCTGGACTCGGTATGGAAGGAGCAAAAGGGACACTTTTGAAGCGGCATGATGAACGCCTCATTGTTCGCCCGGCTCTTTTCAAGCGCACGTTCAAGTGACGCTATAGTGAGTCGCTCGTCTGACGACAAGTTCTTCAGTCCAACCTTTCTGGCTTTTCGTGTCTGTTGGTTCAAGAAGTCGTTCTGGACGTACTCTGTCACGAGGCTCATGCCTATGTCTTGGAACAGCTTGCCGATGGAGCTGTCAAAGAAGCCGTTGCTCTTGTCGACTATGATGTCGTCTTTCTTTCCTCCTTTCAAGTTCGGCGCTGGCTCAGTTTTGACTACAAACAAAAAGCTAGATTAGAAAGGGGAGTGTCCAGGCCTACCCGCCACTTTCTTTTAACTACTTACATTTTACTGAACTAACCAACTTTGTCGCCGAATTTTCCGTCGGTTGAGCAAATTCTCTTCCTACGGCACAAGCGCCGGGGAAACCGGTATGAAAATGAAATGAACCGCTCTGACGACGTCTCAAACAATGGTCATGTAACTGATGAATTATTCCACTAAAATTCGTCGCCATGCCTCCAGCAAATCGTCCAGTCAGCCTGGGCGCCTAATGTCCAGAGATGGGCGAATCCGAATCCGGATTCGAATCCAGGATTCGTCCTTTTGGCTGGATACGAATCCTTAGTTTCTCAGGCAGGATTCGGATCCGGATTCCAAACCTTCAAAATCCCGACTCCGCTCGAGTTTTAGAAAATCGTGCTTTCCTAGCATTTTCATAAAAACCGACAACCCCATCCGCTCGGGTTTTGCAATTCCCAATGGAGAAAGGCATACCTGAAGGTTAACAGCTAAACGATAGCCAGTATCATAAAGTTGAGCTCTGGAACTAGCTCGTCCGGGAAGGTATCCCGCAGTATGAAGTGTCGTCTGTGTGTCGAAGTAACCGAGATCAGCACTTTGGGAACAACAACATCTAATTTCCACCGCCATTCAAAGGTTAGCCATATTATGTTAGATTAGTCGCCATTTGTCTTTTGGATTTTACTTTTGGCGTTCGTTTGGCGTTTAAATGAAACTTGTGTTAAATATCTGCTTTTAACTGCTTTTAAAAGCAGATATCTCCGCCTTGGTTACAATTCTAAGCTCACTCGAGTCTAGGAAAGATATGCCATACTGTTGTAGCATTTTGACTCGATATCGCAGTATAACTTTTCTCTGCGTAAAGTCACTCAGTCGAAGCGTCATGTTTGTCAAACTGGCTCGGCCGTGCTGTTTGCGAACCACGCATAGTCTGCAAGCCGAACCTTTTTAACCACGACTCAAAACATATTGTATCTCGCTCACAACCACTTCTATCTCTGTTGCAAGTTTTCGATAAGTAAAATTGTCATAACAGCATTACATCGCTCGATTACACCCTTCTGTCAGTTGGTAACTGCAGTATCTAACCCCCTTGCTCATCGCTTCCCTCTCTTTACGCCCAAGTCGGCTACGACGGTATTCCTAAAATCCTTCCGTAGACAGGATGACTAATTTGACAGGGGTCATCGGTGCCCAGTCAATGCAGGTATGGGTTGCCACTTGTTAAAGTATTAAAATCAGAAGGTTTGAAGATAAATCGCCTAATTTATGGCCAGCATCGCTGATTTCGACGGGTGCCAGGGAAGGGTGCACAACAAGTGCCCGAGAGTGGATATCCCCTAGCGCCTTCGAAATATTAAATTTGCGGAAGTCCACCTTCGGAAAAGCTGTTCCTTGGGAATATTTTGGATTTATTCTTTCGTTTTTGTTTTCTGTATCACAACAAACTTGAGATTCGCGCATGTTTTCCGCTGACGCATCCGTACCAGTAAGTGCTCTGTCCTTCCGTTTTGATTTTCCAGTCAATAAAAATTCGTTTCATAGAGTTCCTGTTATCCGTAATCGCAATCGGTCTTTTTCTTGTGTTTGCATTAGCTAAACATTTCGGCATGATCAGGATCGAACCCGATCGAAACATGAGAATATGAAAACTAATGACAACCAGTGGATTTCCTTGAAAGTGGAGAAAGTGGAGTGGAATCGAGGCTGAATGCGAATCATATTTGACAGTGCAAAACAGATATATTAGCTGCATTTTTTCTTATAGCTATATTCGTCCCTTCTTAGTAACAGTCATCTTCAGGCCAGAAGCCGCTCCGTTCAAGCTGGGAAATGAAGTTAATTTTCCAGCTTGAGCCTATTTCTTTGTCTGTTTCATTTGATATGTGTACGGGTCAAATGGTTATAAAATAGGAAAAAATTGGAAACAACTAGCTGGCTAATTCCCTCGCTTGAAGTTTTCGGCAGTTCCTTATTCAAGTTCTGATGTGGAAAAACTTGTCTCGACTGCTGGGGCTATCGGCCGAGCAAGAAAAGCCAAAATCAGTCCCACTACGGTTCAAGCTCTTCTCTTCAAGAGGGAGATGCATCAGTGACAAAGTAATTAGTGCCTTGTTTATTAGTGTCGCCTATTCTTCTTTTTTTTGTCACCCTTCATTAAGAAACTAACCTGTTTTACCAGTATATTCGACTTATTTTGTTAAAGCCGGATTCGAATCCTCAGCTAAAATGGTGAATTCGGATTCGGACTCGTACCTAGCCCTGGATTTGGATTCGAATCCTTTGATAATCGGATTCGCCCATCTCTGCTTGTGTCGTCATCTCACTAAATAATGCGATGAATATCTGAATCTACCCGACGCTCTAACAAAGAGTTGTGTTCCTTAATTTTTAAAGTTGTATAACGAAGCATAAGCTGAGCTGCTAGTTTAAACTTATAATGTTATTTATGAACGTTACAGCAGGCGCTGTGGAGACCGGTGGCGTCTCGGGAGCTTTCGTGATAAGCAGGCTCAGTAGGGTTTGAACGAAGATGAAGAGTGCTACAGCCTGAGAGACGGACGATTCCCGGAGCGTGTGAATATGCAGGTTTGTGCCTCGGTTGAAAGGCCGGGGTGAGATGACTTGCAGCGTTTCTGGCGTTCTGTTGCAGGTTCCGTTTTGAAGGGAGGGTACTGGGTGTGAGGTGACGGAATCCGAAAGACGGACTCAAACAAATTTGGCGTAGGCCATGATAAGTTGTGGGTGAATAGAAAGGTTTATCTATCCATCTAACATGAACAAATTCCTCTAGGCCTAACATTTCTTGGGCCGTCAGCCGGCCCTACAAGTTCCATGCGATCATTTGGGGTGGGGAAAATGGATAATGGAAACGTTGGTGAGATGGAATATATTTGGAAAGGTGCGGGGCTCTAGACTGTTTAAGGTAAAATTACAGAGAGAGATCTTATTTCCGTATCGGAGGTTGTTTGGGGGGAGGATGGTTTGCTGGAAAAATTAACACAAGTAAAAGGGACAACCAAGCAGCAGAGGCGTCACATATGGGGGAGGGGCGAGGGACGCCCCCCCCCCCCCCAAATGTTGTCGGCCAGTCGCTAACAAAATAATAATGAGTCGGCACTTTGTGCCGCGATTTTTCGTCCAACAGTCTATAAATACTTCTTGAGCACAAGTTGACTGGGAAACATATATTCAAACAATGCATAAATCAAATACGTCACCTACGATGCTTTGGCAGCGATATTACGGCCCTTCTTGGCAAGGGTCATCGTCAGGCTGTCGAACGCCAGGGACAACGTTGGGGAACAACGAACCTTTCAATCATGTTAATTTCTGACGTAAGGCTGACTTTAGTTTTGTTGACATAAAAGGCTGAGCAACAAAACTCATTGGTCATCACATATTTCAGTAGTATCATACGAGATCGAGCCACATGTGCTTATGAGAAGAACTCGAGGAAACATTTACCTACGAAAAATTCATTACCTTTTGCTTACATCAGACACAGTAATTATAATAATACATAGATGGTACACAAGGGACTTATACCGTGACCAATAAAACATAAAACATTTTCCGAATATAATTTAGAAGTCTAGGACTCCATTGTCGGAGCCACGTAGACTTACCAGGACCCAAAAGACGGGGTCTCATGGTGAAAACCAGATACAACCAAATATATAATTTTAATGGGGAAAACGCCCTTGAGATGGAAACATTTTTTAAGTAGTGAACCGAAAGACGCGTCCCGGCTGAGGAGCATTTTTGTCTATCCGTTTACAGTATCCTAATTATCAAATAAGACATACTTTTATCCTTTGGTGATGCCTCCTTAGTTTCCAATTCCTTCTTGGCAGACTTTTCTTTCCCATCTTCAACCTCCATCGCCTCCTCTTTTCCTTCTTCTCCGTTCAGTTTCTTCTCAAGATCCTTCAATTCCTTTATACGATTTTCCAGGAATTTCACAATGGCATCACCTGCAAAGGAAAAGACTTCAGTAAACTTCCGATAGCCTCAAATAAATGCATTTAGTCATACCATCGATGGAAAACTTCACTGTTATCTTTTCCACGCGAAGACTTAAATTGTGACGCCTGACACATATTTTTAACTCCGCCACTGTGCCTTTCACGAGCTACGGTGCGGTGGGGAATGAAATAGCATAGTTACTTCGCATCTAAATTCATTGGAATAGATCAGATTGTTTAGTGGTGCGGAACCAGGGAGAGCTGACTGGCTTTGGAGTGGAGCCTGGGCGATCTGGTGCATATAACAGTTAAACTATCCTCTGGTTCTTTGGTGTATCAATAAAATATACGTTATTACAACGATTTGAGTCGTTACAGAAATACCCAGGAAATGACGTAGATAGAACCGACACAGGCAAAACCAGAAATTGGTGAATCCGGTTATAACAGCGACTACCCCGGCGGTTAAGGACGCATCTACTGATTCTAAACGGCTAACTTGGAGGGGGCGGGAGGGGGGGGGGGCGTACACTGTCAAAAGTTTCATAAGAGATAACGCAAGGATGCGCAGTTCTACAGACAACAATTGGGATGTAATCTGATGTCAGCTTTTTTGTTTGTCGTCATGATACCGGAAAAGTCAGCAATTGCGTTTTCTGCGTTTTTTCGGCTCTTCCCGGCAATGCTTGTTATGCGTAATATGTAATGCATAAAGTTTTCAAAATCACAGCAAATTGCATCTAAAGTGTTGTCTGTTGAAACCGCGTGCCCTTGTGTTATAGGTTAGTAAACTTCCGACAGTTTAGTCAAGTCTGCGTTTAGTATATTCAAAGTCAGCTTGGGCTCAGAAAATATTTATCTGCGTTTAGTGAGTGGTTGTTTGTAGCCAAGTGGGTGTACGAGGGGGGGGGGAGCAACTAATGGAATATGGAGATACTCACCTGGCTTCTCGATCAAGTACGGCGCGACGAAACTCGGTGCCTCAACGATACACGCTGACTCGTCCATAGCCAAAAGAGACTGCACAAACGGAGCAATCGGCGGTGGCTTCACGACCGGTGGCTCAACCACAGGTGGCGCGGCGGGACTGGCACTGAGCGCGGGATTCGTGACAGTAACTCCACCCCCTATAAGCATCGGAAGGGACACCATTGGTGGCTTGCTCGACGCAGGACTAGTGGTGAGGCTAACTCCAGGGCTCTGATTTATACTAAGTCCTGGTGGCAGGGATTTGTACAGTGCACTAAGAGCAGGGGGAAGACTAGGAGAGCCCCTTGCTGGAACTGGTCCTTTCCCTTGCAAGATTGAATTCGTGTCTACCAAGACGATGGTCGTCTTGTCTGGTTTGCTAGCCTGCTTGACCTGGTTTTGGTTTTTCGCAACAGTTTTTGTGATGGTGACACTGGGGAGGGATCTGAGACCAGGTGGTTGCTTGGTTGTCAGTTTGACGGACACTGAGCTCTTCCGGACTGGTTCGATGGAGAGGGGGTCTTGGGAGGTGTTAGACCTTGCAGGTGTGATGGTGACAGATGGGAGGTCCCGCGGGACTTCTTCCTCGGAGCTACTGGATTCCTCAGGTGTCTCTGGCTCAGCCTAATACGAAGAAACAAGATCATTACGAGGACTTACTAGAACTTAAAAACAGCTTAAGACCCAGTGTTGCCAACTGTAACACTTTTGGTGCTTTTTGACACTGTTTGCCTCTGGATGACACCATGACAGTTTTTCTCTAAAAATGACACCTTCTCATACATATAACCCTTTTAGATACAAAAAAAAGCACCTCGTCATTTACTTCACTTAAGTTACAGATCATCGCCCCAAAATACATGTATGTATGTATGTATAAATTTATTGCCCATCATAAATGTAAAAATACAAAGCTGATGAAAATAAACAAAGAAAGAAAAAGAAAAAAACAAAGAAAGAAAAAGAAAACGAAAATAACAGGAAAGGAAAAACATGTACTCTGCTTTGATTTAGTACACAAAACACTTTGAAGCAAAGCTCATTTCCGATTAATTTGTGTTACAAAACTGTGATCGAACAAGTAAGAAATACTTTTTAAAATGTTCCTACAAAGAATATTACCAATTATTCGCATTTTTCGCATTGCACAAGCGGAATGAGAAAAAAAAGTAAGGTGTCAAAAAGCACCTTTTTGCCTGGAATTGTGACACCCTGTTAGGACCTCGGATAAATAGTCGATGGTGTCCCAATCCCCCTCCTACCCTTTGCACAGAGACGTTCTCTATGTCTTGGAAAAGTTCGCTTCGGAAACTCGGAAGACGGTAAATCAGATTTCAAACTGAAGAAGGGACGGACATCTTTACGTTTCCTATGTGGTAGTAGCCTACTACAGAATCGAGACAGGTACGGGGGGGGGGGGGCACCTGAGAATATTTTCGTCGATACTTAGACCGATAAAATGTATGCTGATGAACAAACGTAGCTCCATGCAAACCTGACGGATTTCACCTGGAGGCGTTTTTCCGGGATTCCAGACCGTGGCTTATAAAGGATGTTTCAGCAATCCTTTCTGTGGCCCACAGGTCTGTATCAGCGATCAACAAAGAGCGTGTTCCGCCCTCCTTACCGTAGTTACTACGCATGACGTCAAGAGTTCTGGCTTTTTGCCGTCCAGTCCAAGCTGGAACGATTTTTCTATTTTCCAGCAGAATATCATGCAACGTGCGAATCCGACCAATCACGTTACAGAGATGTGTAGTTACCACGCTCCCGAGCATGGTAAGCAAATAGTTACTATTTCGAGAAGGTGGAACGGTCAGCGTAGTAACTTTTTACGAGGCTTGAACGAAAATAATAACCAATAGTTACTATTGTTAGAAGGGTGGAACACGCTTAAAGTTAGTTCAGCTCGGACTGTGGGACAAATTTGATAGAACTTCCAAGGTGATTTTCGATCTTGCATCTCGGATTTTGTAAAGGGATCTAATACTCTTGATGTTTTAACTCTTCACGACGAAGAAGAATCGTTGCGTACTTGGTCCCCAGCGAACGCCGTAGATTGGTTGACAAAGATTTTGTAGTCATCGTTCGGGCGACGTTTCTCGTTCTTCCAGAGGTTCATTGGCATGTTTTGGACTTGATATGTAGATCCATATCTATATATGGATCTATATACTAAGTCTTATACTAATTCCAAATAACAGAATAGTTACGGCAAAAAGGAGTCCAAGCAATAAAATTACTTTATCAAACAGGTAAGACATAAAACTGGAAATCCTTCCTGAACGGAATTGTAAGGACGCTAGCCTGGTGTTCTATTCGATTTTGCCTGGAATCAGTTTTTATTTTCAAGCATCTGAAATTACTACAAAACAAGACCTAACGTTTCGATGGGATGTCAAAAATCTAATATTTGATCCAGACAGCTGGGTCTTGTCTTCGTCAGATCAAGTCTTCGCAAGGCTAATCATTAGAGAAAACCAAGTTCAGATATACCTCTGTATGCCATATCTATTTTGACGGTACTGACCGAAACTTCCTGCTTAACTTCTACCAAATTTACGGTTTCGGCCGAATTCCGAGCAAACTATTTGTCCAGCAAAAAAGAAAATTCAGAATCGAATTCAGCGTACGGTATCTCCTTATCCCTATAAAGAACATCTAATCAATTTCAAATAAAACTTTAGCTTCTAAAAAACAAGACCAAAGGTTTCGATGGGATCCCAAAAATTCAATATCTGATCCAGACAACTGGGTCTTGTCTTAGCCAGATCCAGTCTTCGCCAGACTCCTTGAACATTTTTACAATTAAAATTCAGAAACAGATTAAGGCCAAATAGCTAATCACCTGAGAAAACCAAGTTCAGATTTGGATTCAGCATGTGTGTACCTATAAGTCATATCTGTTTTGACGAAAACTTCCTGCCACTTCTGCCAATTTCCCGGTTCCGGCCGAACTCCAGAACTACTTGTCCGGCGAAAAAAGAAAGCTCTAAGACGAAATCAGGGTATCTTCTTTCCCCAGTAATGAACATCTAATCAACTTCAAATAGAAATTTAGCTTAAAACAAATTTTCCGATTCCAGCCGGATTCCGGTCGAACTATATGTCCGGGTAAAATATGATTGTCATACAGGGACTCAGCATCTCTTCTTACCCCTAAATCGCTTATCTAATCAACTAGAAATAAAACTTTGACTTCCAACAGATTTCCGGTTTTGGCCGGATTCCGGACGAACTACATGTCCGGGTAGAAAATTGTTTTCACATAAGTGTTCAGCATGTCTTCTTGCCCTAAATCGAACATCTAATCAACTCCAAATAAAACTTTTAATTTTGACAAACTTTCCGGTTTGGGCCGGATTCCGGTCGAAATACTTGTCCGTCGAGAAAATAGTTTTCACCATCGTCTTCAGCATGTCTTCCTACCTCTAAATCGAACATCTAATCAACTTCAAATAAAACTTTCACTTTCAACAAATTTTCCGGTTTGGGCCGGATTCCGGGCGAAATTTTTGTCCGTCGAGAAAATAGTTTTCACCATCTTCTTCAGCATGTCTTCCTACTCCTAAATCGAACATCTAATCAATTTCAAATAAAACTTTTACTTTCAACGATCTTTCCGGTTTGGACCGGATTCCGGGCGAAATACTTGTCCGTCGAGAAAATAATTTTCCCCATCGTCTTCAGCATGTCTTCCTACCCCTAAATCGAACATCTAATCAACTTCAAATAAAACTTTTACTTTCAACAAACTTTCCGGTTTTGGCCGGATTCCGGGCGAACTAGTAGTCCGATGACAAAATAGTTTTCACCATCGCGTTCAGCATGTCTTCTTACCCCATAATCGACTATCACATTAGCTGTTTCAAAATATTTAATTTGTCCCTTAATTTGAATCCCCTCCCCCACCCCTAAATGTAGAGCTACAAAGCCCATCTACGAACTTGACTGGTCCGACGACCCAATGAACCCTCACACCAAGTTTCATCAAAATATCTCATTCCCTTCGAGAGTTATCGTGCTTACAGACGGACAGACGGACAGACGGACAACTTTTGCGATGTCATAGGTATCCCTCCACTTACGTTTTGGGATCCCAAAAACCTGTTACAACCGGATTCTGGACGAATTATATGTCCAGTTAAAAAATGATTGTCACATACAACTCAGCGTCTCTTCTTACCCCTGAATCTGTCATCTAATCAAATTCAAACAAGACCAAAGGTTCCGACGGGATCCCAAAAATTCATTATCTGATCCAGACAACTGGGTCTTGTCTTTGCCAGATCCAGTCATCGCCAGACTCCTTGAACATTTTTACAATTAAAATTCAGCAATAGATTAAGGCCAAACAGCTAATCATCTGAGAAAACCAAGTTCAGATATGGATTCAGCATGTGTGTTTACCCCTGTAAGTCATATCTGTTTTGACGAAAACTTCCTGCCACTTCTGCCAATTTCCCGGTTTTCGGCCGAACTCCAGAACTACTTGTCCGGCGAAAAAAGAAAGCTCAAAAACGAACTCAGGATATCTTCTTTCCCCAAGAAAATTATTTTCACGTAAGTGTTCAGCAAGTCATCGAACACCTAACTCCAAATAAAACTTTAAATTTTAACAAACTTTCCGGTTTGGGCCGGATTCCGGGTGAACTACTTGTCCGTCGAGAAAATGGTTTTGACCATCGTCTTCAGCATGTCTTCCTACCCCTGTGTCGAACATCTAATCAACTTCAAATAAAACTTTTACTTTAAACAAACTTTCCGGTTTTGGCCGGATTCCGGGCGAACTACTTGTCCGATGACAAAATGGTTTTCACCATCATGTTCAGCATGTCTTCTTACCCCATAATCGACTATCACATTAGCTGTTTAAAGATATTTTGTTCGCCCCTTAATTTGAACCCCCTCCCCCACCCCTAAATGTAGGGCTACATAGCCCATCTACGAACTCGACTGGTCCGACGACCCAACGAATCCTCACACAAAGTTTCATCAAAATATCTCATTCCCTTCGAGACTTGTCGTGCTTACAGACGGACGGACAGACGGACAACTTTTGCGATGTCATAGGTATCCCTCCACTTACGTTTTGGGATCCCAAAAAGAGAAGACGGCGTTTCTGCGTGTCAAATTGAGGGTCGATCGTGTGTGCCACACACTTTTGATTTTGTGACGAATATTCAGAAATGTGTCGGGACACCAATATGCCGCGGAAAGCACATTACCTCATTAGATCTTTATCGCCCTTTATTCCCTCAGTTCCAAACCATACCCCTGGGCAGAGGCATTACTAGCCAAAATGTTTGGGGGGAGGGGGGACTTTGTACTTACTGACTGGCTGGTTATTTTTACCCACTGTTTTCCAGAACAAGTGCGCAAGCGCTCAAACGTGGAGTGTGAAAGTAAAATGTTTATCACATTTTATACAAACAGCTTTAGAACGCAAGACATTTCACATCCCCAATAATCAAACAAGTATCGAAATAACCTAATTTGTAATCATCTCCCTTCAAAAGCTTTCAACGTAAACAAACCGCAAGTGTAAATCCAAAGAAATGTTGAAGATCTTGCATGAATAGCTTGAGTTCCAACAACGGTCTGCAAGCCAGTCCGACCCTTTAAGTCTCTTTTCGATCAGCAAGGTAATAGCAAGTGCAATAGTCCAAATAGTAGCAGCCTAATACCCCCTTTGTCACAATCCATTAAGAATGGTATATCATCGATCATATTACAAAACAGTCCAGTTTCCAGCCGTTCATTAAAGATTAAAGTACGTCGCGTCGTCTTATTTGTTGCTGTTAAACC
Organism: Branchinecta lynchi; assembly: GCA_023053575.1. Taxonomy (NCBI): domain Eukaryota; kingdom Metazoa; phylum Arthropoda; class Branchiopoda; order Anostraca; family Branchinectidae; genus Branchinecta; species Branchinecta lynchi. Next base: position 14,670,352 of record JAKZAP010000017.1, on the reverse strand, counting down.
AAAATCCTCATCCATAGAAATATCTCCAAATATACAAGAGTTGGTATTAAGACCTGTCATAGACGAACTTAACTCTTGGGAAATCTGGGACCAGCTGCCCATGAACGAGAGCGGGGGGGGGGGGGGGGGGTCGGGACCCATCAAAATGCGTACGACACCTATTTTTTCTCAAGTATACCAGCTCAGAGTTTGATTCCAGTCACGGGTCAAACACTTATTTCATGGGCAATTTGGGCCCACTTGCCCATGAACGGGGAAGGTGGGGGGTGGTTCAACTCCACGTATATTCCCCAACCCCTATGATCTAAAAGCACAAAGGAATTTCATCGCCTTATCTCCACTTATTGTCAAGTTAAAAACATGGAGAAATGGGCAATCTGGGCCCAATTGCCTCTGAACCAAGCGAGGGTGGGGTTTGGGACCTGCAAAAAGTAAAAAGAGGACCCAATGCTGACAAACCTACCAAGTTTCAACTTGATACCTGTTGATTCCTGTCACGGTAACGAACTTTACTCCTGGACAATCTGGGCCCAGTTGCCCATGAACGGGGTTGGTGGGGGAGGGGCAACTTTAAAAGCAATTCCCCAGTCCTAGGATATACATGTACAAGGAATTTCATCGTCCTGTCCAGTTCTGGTCAAGTTATGAACATTATTCGCTGGGCAATCTGGGCCCATTTGCAACTTGACCGGGTTCAATGGCTGAGCTTGCCACTAGATTCCGGATTCCCCATCCCTCCACTCCCCCCACGATGGTCAGATCGGGGAAACTACATTTTCAAGTCAATCTGTTCGGATCCCTGACAAGCCTGCCAAGTTTCATCGTCCAAACACATCAGGAAGTACCGAAATCGCGGGCACTACAAATTCGGACCCGCCCCCCCCCCAACTCCCCCAGTGACCAGATCCGGTCCGTTGATGTCATTCATGTCTAGGACTTGTGCTTGTTCTTCCCACCAAGTTTTGATCCCGAACACTGGTTTATTACCGAACAAGTTTGATCCCGAACACTCTAAACGTTTCCCAAGATTTCCGGTTCCTCACTCCAACTCCCCCCAATGTCACCGGATCCGGTCCATATTTAAAATGAGGCGTCGGAGACACGAGGTCTTCCTATGTATGAAGTTTCATTAAGGTCGATCACCCGTTCGTAAGTTAAAAATGCTTCACTTTTCTTGGGACCCCCCCCCCCCCACAAACTCCCCCACAGTGAGCGGAACCGGTCCGGTTATGTCAATCACATATCTAGGACTTGTGCTAGTTCTTTCCACCAAGTTTCATGCCAATCTCTCCACTCTAAGCGTTTCCCAAGATTTGTGGTTCCCCCCCCCCCCAAACGTCACCGGATCCGGCCCGGATTTAAAATGGGAAGTCTGAGACACGAGGTCTTTCTATATATCAAGCTTCATTAAGATCTGATCACCCGGTAGTAAAATATACCCAATTTTTCCGGATTCGCCTTCCCTCCATCACCACCCCCAGATGCTAGGATCACGGAAGTGACTATTTTCAACTAAAATCATTTAGGGTCCCTGATATACCTGCCAAGTTTCATCGTTCTAGCTTATGCGGAAGAGCCTGAAGTAGCAAAATCTGGACCGACCGACTGGCAGAAATTGCGATCGCTATGTGGCACTTGGCCGAAGGGCAAGTGCCATTAAAAATCGGCTGTTTCCAAGGAAATAAACTGCTGTTTTTACGGGACACTGCGGCGCTTCACGCCGAACCGGCTTTTTTTTACTGACGGGCAGGCAACTCTGGGGGAGGGTTACCCCCCACCACCATACGTAACGCCCCTGTCCCTGGAAGTATTGTAGCAGGAACTGGCCCCTTGCAATACCGCAGATTAATGCTTAAAGCTCAAACACTATAAAGAATATTGACGGTATTCGCTATAAAAATTACACTAGTCTCGGGAAGAGAAGATTAACATGCGTTAACGTTTGTTGGCCTTACGGGTTTTGCCGTTCATGCAATCTCTCGCCGTTCTTCGAATTGGCAGACAAAACAGCACTGTGAATGAGAAGACCTGGTTCTTCTCCAATATCCATTGAGCTCATCCGAATTTCCGTAAACGAATTCTCGTCGGAATCGGTTCCTCACTACCTACTGATGCACCCCCCCCCCCTTAAGGAACTAAAAGAAGGTTTTGCGTTCTGAACTTACCAGCTTGACCGGTGTTACCCTCTGCCTGAGCGAGACTCTGCGCTCTGCCATTCCTTCCGTTTTGGTTCTGACAGAATACGACCCGTCGCCTCCTTCTTTTCTCTTTTTGGGTGACTTCTTCCTTTCCGCATGCTGCGCTATCGCCTGCTTTATCTCCTGCGTTCCATCCAACTCGATCACCACCGGCTTTAGAACTCGATCACCATTCACGGCAATCTTCTTCGGCAAACCATCCTCACTTCCTTCACCACTCAACTTCCGTTTTCGCGTCGTCTCAACTTCAGCCAACGGATCTTCTGGTTCTTCGATAATAAGATCATCGTTGTCTGACTCAACGTCTCGCGAACCGTTAGAATTTCCGTTGACAGCTGCCAACGGATCAGAGCTTTCAGCGCGAGACAGGCTGGAATCAGTGGTGATTGCACGAGAGGGATTCGAGTCCTGATCGGCACTTTCAGCGCGTGGCATGGTAGATAGAGTGCCGTCAGTTTCAGACTCGGCGCCGTTACTGACAGAGTTTTCGACAGCAGAGCTTAACGGGTCATCTGTTGCCAATTCGTCTTCATCCTTACATGGGTCCGACGGATCCTGGTCGGCGTCCATAGGACTCGGACTGCGGTTATCGTCACTCATTAGCTGAAAGAAGAGGTTAAATTAAGGAAGGCATAGGTTTAACTTGTAGACACTGACGATGTCGGTGGTCGAGTCGGCAAAGTCGTTACGGGCCCCTGGTTTCTCCTACCCAAACTCTAATTTCTTTTAAAGGACCTCTCGCACTATTTACTCTTCAACTTACAGTATTTTAAAATATTTGAATACTTCAAAACTAGGCTGTGCTTTCAACAAATAACTCACGGTTTTGGCAATTTTAACCCTTTTCCGAGACTTATTGACTTCTAGCGAAAGCAGGGAAACAATCTACATAACCGGTTTTTCTGGTGGAAAAGCTTCTCGTAGACGACCGTTAACAGCGTGATACACATCGAAGGTAGCAAAACACGGCAAGTGAGAAAATCAGCGTAGTTTTGTAAGAGGGGTTAAATTGTACCGTACGAAATTGGGGTCTAGAAATATATGGAGTGATTATGGAAGTACGTTGCGTTAGTATTATAGGTAAGACTGGTCCTTCACGAATGCTTCCGACACTACGATCAAGGACGCCGGACTAAGGTGTACAGACATCAGCTCACTAGGAGTTACTCCTGGTGGTGGATTGTGAACGCAAAAGGTGTCTTTCAGTCCAAACTGCGATTACGATAACAAGTCTTAAAGCTGAACAACAGCCCTGAGGGCAATTACACTATCAACATACCACATGGTCCGGTTCCAGTGCTTCTTGGGAAGCACTGTTTCCCACCAGACCATTATTAGCACTCATATGATAATCCTTGAACTGAGTGCACAAACATTGAAGCACCCTCATATGAAAGAAAAAAATCTGCTACATTTTCACATCAAAAGGGGAAGTAAGGTCTTTAGTCCGACCTTGTGGCAGGCTAGCCAAAGATTGGTATCTTTATCCTAATCCTTAATACCTTATGCTACCAGAAATTAGTGGGCTAGGACAACACCTCCAGGACTGTTAGTCAACAAAAATAAGGAAGACATTACTTCATAAAGCTCAGTAGGCTACAAGATTGGTTAATGAACAAGTCAAAATTTTTGGTGTTAAGTTTTGTTTATCCCCCACCAGTTCCTACCCACCCCATTATCCTCACCCTAATACAGGTTGTGGCATTATTGCTGAGGTTGCAGCTGGACAAATAAACTTTAATCCCTAGACCTGCTATTTGGACTACCACTGCACAGAAAATATATGACTTTCTCATCAGATGATACAAGAAAAACTGTGAAGACTTTTTGTAGTGTTATTTGTATTACCATACATAAAAATAATCAATAATACCTCAATTAACCAGTGCTAAAATGATGTGTGCTTGGATGAGATGATATTTGCTTTAGATAGACACCTATTTGAAAAAAAAAATCTACCATATATAGTCCACCATAACTGTTGACCAGATGCTAAAAAGTGGTACCACATCCATGTTGTTACAAAACAACTCACTGGCTGTTAGATCTAGACTAGGCAAATATAGCAGATAATTATACTAGGCTGCTGGATAAAAACAAGGCAACATGAACAAAAGTTACGTAAATACTAAGCTACATTACAATATGTTTGGCCTGTGCATGTGCCCAGACTAAACTGACAATCAAAAATATAAAAACTTAGATGTTTCGTATGAAATTGTGTATTGTGGACTGGGCTACGATAGTTTAATAAGTTAGTTATCTTGACGGCACACTTAGGTCTTTGAACATCAAGTCTCTAACTCGAGAAGCTGTTGACAAAGAGGATCGACAAAGAGGAACAGCACAAAGCAGAAACGACTGCCAACTGGAAAATCCCCAGCATAGGCTATGTTGATGTGTAGCATTGCAAGCACAAAGGCTGATCAACTAAGAAAAATATCAAATAGAAAAGACCACTGGGCCAGGGTCCCCAGGGATAACCAAGGAGAGCGACTTTAGCAGTACGGGCTAGGCAGAACACGGATGGAGTTGAACAGGTAGAAGAAAAACTGGATTTTAACCTGAACTTAGTAGCTTAGACCAAGATTAGTTATCGTGATGAAGCATGTTTGTGTGATGGTGGGGGTTAAGAACTTAAGGTAAATTAACCAAGAATTGGTCATTTCCAGGTCGGAGACAAAGTAAAGAAAAAAGATTCTGGAGCACAGAGAAGAAATTCTGGAAGCTCCATTCATTGAACAACATAAACAACAATAACATCAACTTAGACCAAACAGAGTTTAGGCCTAGTCAAAGACCAAGCCCCTCCTCCCTTTTAAGTTTTTCCACTAACTAATTCAAAAAGGGTTTTTAAGAAATAATGAATCTGGACATCAAAAGCATCAATTTGAGCTCTCACACGCTACTTAAATCTTAACTATTCGGAAATTTACTTACATTTTGATAAGTTCAGCTTCAGTCTCCCTCCAGCTCTGAAAATGGCGACAGGACCTGATCACGTGATCTGCCTTTGATGACGTCTTCTTAGCCTAGAACTCAGTCTACCAATCATATCTCAAGTAAGGGCTTACCGCTTCGGTTGGCGGCTTCTACACTCGACACCTAACGCTTGCGCCGTGCGTGCCTTTGAGGCTACGGTTTGCGTTTCCTATAAAAGCTTCTCCGACTTTGCACGTTGTCACCCTCCCTGGGTTTTTGCTCCCGCCACTGGACCGGTAAAGGGCGCCATGTTTTGGTCTTGGTGCCGGTTTAAGTTCGGGCCTGATTTCGAGTATTTCATTCGGATCTGATTTTTACACATTGTTTTATAGCCTACTTTTCATTAACAAATTTTGGTGCCGTTCGCTAATTGACGATGAGTCATTTCTGACACGAGTCACGGCAAGATTTAATTTACTCGAAGGTTTGAGTTTCGGTAATTTTTAGTCGGTGATTGCTGCTACTGTTTTCTTTTTATTATAAACTGTCTTCGGAATTAATTTTTACATTTACGTACTCACGCTAATTATCCATAATTGCTAGCACATAGGCCAATACGAAGTTTGAATTAATCGCTGGTTTTAAGAATTTCGGAAGTTTCGGCTTCTCATCGAATAAAGCAAGCCGTCCCTTCCCGGCATTTCGTTCAGTTTTTTGTTTTTTTTCAAATTTATAATTAAGTAAGTAATTTTCCTCCGGAATAAAAACAAAAATAAGAAATATTCGCAAAAAATTGTCAAAACTAATTCCTAGTCTATATGGGTTCGAAATCCGAAAGGATGGAATTTTTTGTATCTTACTATTCGAAGATTCAGCATTTAGTTTTTCTTTCGAGAAATTCAGCGTTATGAATATTCACAAATTAGTAGCCTAATCCTGAATAAATTGTCTGTCTAACCCCGGGACTAATAACGAAAGATAATTTTTCGTGTGGAAGAAATTCGTTATTCTGTCGATACTTTGTTTCTCGTACTTTCGTATTCGTAGCATTGTTCCATTAATCCATCTTCATTAATTATGATCAGTCAGCAAGTAACGACATCTAAAAATCTTAATTTTAATCCGCGCCGCGAATTCTGATCTAGAAATTAGAGTGATAGGTCAAATAAATAAACTTTCTTCCTGTGCAAATTCCCTACGAGCACCAACAGCAGCAACCTCCTGGGAAACGTTCAGTCAACTTTTAACGAATATTACGGACGAACATATTCGGAACATTTTATTTTCACCGATCGATTTACATTGTCGGCCTGCTGGGCATTTTCTCTAGTACCAAAATATACAAAAGCTGAGATATTATATGTATTGCATTAACATATACTGATATGGATATACATACAAATCTATACATACATAGATATACATACAAATACAAATTAGTGTCCACTTCCACAAAGGAGAAAATCAGAGTAAGGTATTTAGACTCGGGTAAGCCTAATGAAATGGTGGAATAACTCGAATGAACTAAATAAAACAAATCGATCTCCAACATTCAGTTGTACATATTTTCCATCCGCCTATGATCCTTTTTTTCTGGGGGCTACGGTTCCTCCTTCGGTCAGTGATGTTCATATTTCGTAGGCTATTATTTTGAAATTAACTTAACGTCATTCACACTGTCTAATTAATAAAAGCATCTTTATAATTATTAATTTTGCACTTTTTGTTTTTTATTTTGATATTATTTGTGATTCAAGTTTAGCACCAGTAATCGCATAATTTCGAACACAGATCCGATTCACCTTCCGCGAGCGAAGATTCACCTTCCTAGAACGTCGGAAGTTGAAAACAAAAGAAAACTTCGCACTTTGATATTTTAATCCTTCGAAAAACTTTGCAAGTTTTCACAGGCGCGGAAGGCTGATTGCAAAATACGAATCGACTTGCGAAAGCGTTAACCGGGAGAAAGAAAGGGCGACGTCGCTGCCCTAAAGGGAATATTCATGTTGCGGAAAGAGACGATCCTTAATTCTAAAATTTTCGTATTGCTATCAATGTGCTCAGTTTCTAGCAGTTTCACCTACTAATTTGTACTAAACTATTGGCCATTTGTAAAATCCGGTATTTCTTTGATATTCTGGTGGCGTTCAGGGGATAGGGACATCCTATGAAAAAATTATAATCAAATAGAAATTAGTGTCACATTTTATGGAAGAAGACCTCGCAATTTCTTATTTAGGAAATATATTTAAACAGATTTAGGTAAACTGAACAGCGAAACGCCCAGCAAGAGCCGGCGTAGTCTAAATCGGTCATTTTTTCCTATTGTCATCGAGGGCTGGGGTGATTTTCAAGGGCAAAAACGTAGTTCTGTCATTTGATAGCCTTGATTACTTGTAGAAATATTCAAGAACAAATCAAATATTGGCGCGCTCAAGAGGTGTTAGTCGAGCTTTTTGCGTCTTTGACGTTGACAAGGGCTAATTAAGCTCTGATGACTCAATAGTTCGTCATAAACTGTGTAGGGTGATTAACGATAGTGATTTGGTTTAAAACAATACTAGTAGAAGCTGACTACTGGTTGGTGGAATCGGTGCGGATTCGAGAGTGTGAACTGGAAGAAACTGTAAATATCAATTGCATGTGAGCGAGCATCGGTGGAGAAGCAGGATGTATCTAGGGATTGCACGAGAAGACCTTGCTAGACTGGAATCCCCAATATCAATATCCATTAACTAGACGTCCGGTTGTAATTGGCCGTTCAAGACACAGAAGGAATTTTCCCGACTTATTCCTACGTTTGCAATCACGCGTCATAGGCATAAACTGCGCATGCCGCAACACGCAGAACTTTGCGTCAAATTGCATCTGTAATTTTTTTTGTACTACCGACAAGTTCAAAAGCACCTCTGTCTCTTTTGCAAAAGAGATCCTTGAGGAACGACAAAATTCTTAGAAACATTTTTTCTGTTCGACAAATTGCCCCTCCGTTACTACCAACAACAGCGGCTTTTATCGATTTTCCTTACTTCACTCCATCCGCCATCTTGCTTACGTCATACTGAAAATACCCATGGCCTGAGCGAATGTTTTTCCGTCGGAGACTTCTACACTCGTTGCATCCGGACTTGCTGCAAAGGACTCTGGGAGTCAGCAAAGCTATCCGCCGGACCGCCTTGTTTCTGGCTTCGGCGGCGCGAGTCGGGCTGGTGAAGCGGTTCTCGGGAACTGTTATCGCTCGCCATGAAAAGTGATTTTTTTTGTTTTTTAACTAAGCAAATCTCGGGTCACCTCTTTAGTCACTAGTATGACGCACCTCCATGTTCCCCGCGTATGATGAATTTGAATCCTGATTATTAATCGCCTTAAGATTATTAATTTCGCTAATTGGTTATTTTGTCGTGACGTGTTTTATATTGCGGAGTTTTGATTAAATACTGTCGTTAGGTTTCATCGTTAGCATTCATCGGTACGTTCAAAAGAAAATCTTACAGTATTTGCTACTGGGATTAAGCGTGTCTTTATTGATATAAGATTATCCCTAATTCGGATTAATTTTATCCCAATAGAGATAAGATTTATCCCAGTAGCAAATACTGCATCCTTATTCGGAGAAACTTGTCAGAGTGTATCCGTCATATCAAGTCCGTCTGATTACTCTGAACTAGCATTGTCTTATTTCGATCCACGACATTAATATATTCTCCATCAGTCTAAGTAAAAAAAAAGTTAACGCTATAAATCCTGGACATCGCTATAACCCAAGTCCGGAACTTTGTCATGCCTTGAATTTTTTTTTTATAATTTCAGCACGTTAATTTTCACTGATGCTATCCAATTATACGCATTATGTGGACGAGTCGAAAGATCTGCATACGTAGATTAGCCATTCAGGAATCCAATTCATAAGAAATAAGAATGAAAATAATCATATAGTTAGCTCATTCTCTTAATTATCCTTGTAAGCCATGACTGAACGAATGAATTTATTGCACAACTTAGCTTTACGAAAACGACTAAACATCTAAAACAAACTACAAATTTTGTCAAAATAATCTAAATCTTTCTTTCAGCCCAAACTGACTGCGAATCATATTTGACAGTGCCAAACGGATACGTCAGCTGCATTGTACTAGAGCTATATTTCGGCCTTGTGGCACACAAGTTCATTTTCAAGCTTGAGCGGCTTGAGCCTGAAGAGGACCCTTGCCAAGAAGGGCCGAAATGTAGCTCTAATAAAATGCAGCTGACGTATCCGTTTTGCACTGCCAGATACAAACAATGTAAATAACAACAAGACCAAAGGTGTCGATGGGATCCCAAAAATCTAATATTTGATTCAGACAATCGAGTCTTGTCTTCGCCAGATCCAGTCTTGGACAGGCTAATCATCAGAGAAAACCAAGTTCAGATATACCTCTATAAGCCATATCTATTTTGACGATACTGACCGAGACTTCCTGCCGATTTCCGAGCGAATACGAGCGAAAAATACAGAAACAAAACCAGCGTATCTCCTTGTCCTTATAAAGAACATCTAATCAACTTTGAATAAAAGTTTGACTTAAAAAAAAATACGGTTACAACCGGATTCCGGAATAATTTTATGTCCGGGTAAAAAACTATTGTCATAAACCGACTCAGCCTCTCTTCTTACCCCTTAATCTGTCATCTAATCGAACTTATGCTTTTAACAATCCGGTTTTGGCCGGATTCCGGGCGAACTAGTTGTCCAGCGAGAAAATGATTTTCACCATCGTGTTTGGCATGTCTTTTTACCCATAAATCAAACATTTAATCAACTTCAGATTAAACTTTTACTTTTAACAAACTTTCCGGTTTTGGCCGGATTCCGAGCGAACTACTCGTCCGATGGCAAAATAGTTTTCATCATCGTGCTCAGCATGTCTTCTTACCCCATAATCGACTATCACATTAGCTGTTTCAAAATATTTTGTTTGTCCCTTAATTTGAACCCCCTCCCCTACCCCTAAATGTAGGGCTACAAAGCCCATCTACGAACTTGACTGGTCCGACGACCCAATGAATCCTCACACAAAGGTTCATCAAAATATCTCATTCTCTTCGAGAGTTATCGTGCTTACAGACGGACAGACGGACGGACGGACGGACAGACGGACAACTTTTGTGATGTCATAGGTATCCTCTACTTACGTTTTGGGATCCCAAAAAAGAAAAAAGAAAATATACCTACAAAAACAAACTAAATAAAGGCCTTCACACGGTGAATTCCCTTTAACGAACATCGAAAGAGAAACTACATAGCTACAAAGCTGTGCACCTTTCTAACAGAAACCTGTCATAAGTTGAACATTTTCGTTATCTTGGATTTACTTTTCAGTCTAATCTTCGGGACGATTTACATGTTAAACATATGATGAGTAGCCGATGTAAGAGAGCGAACGTTCTAACTCGTAACTTCTATATGGCTGATATTACTGTTAAGACGCGATTATTTCAGACATACTGCTATAGCTTTTTTGCACTAGGTACGGTGATCAACCCCACTGCTAAGGCCATGCAGAGTATGAAACTGTGCTATGCATATCGTCGGTTCTTTCGGCTTCCGCGTATTTGCAGTGTTAGCTCTTCCAGGGGCGTCATGACTGGGGGGAGAGGGGGGGCGCCCCACCCAATGCTGTTGGCCAGTCGGTAAAAAATAACCAAGTCGGCGCGAAGCGCCGCGATTTCTCGTCAAAACAGTTGATTTTTGTTCATGAAAACAGTTTTTTTTTCTTCTGAAAACTGGTCGATTTTTCGTCAAAATAGTCGTTTTCTTGAAAATCAGTGTTTTTTTATTTTTGTTGTTGAAAACAGTCGTTTTTTCTACAAAAAAAGTCGGTAAAAATTATCAGTCAGTCGGTAAATCCCTCGTCCCCCCCAAACATTTTGGCTAGTAACGCCTCTGAGCTCTGCGCAAGTGTCGAATCACTGCCCCATGTTCACTGAAATTCGCCGGATAGCACGTGTCTCTACTATGACGACTTAAACTGTGTGATAATGAGCTTATCTCGCTTGCTTCTAAGCCTATGTTTTTGTATTTACCCATTTGGCGGTCGTTAAACGACAATTCTTATGTTCTCTAGTATTTTTTCTTTGTTTTTATTTTATTTTATTTATGGCACCTGTGCTGAAATAAAGCTAATTGATCGATAGGCCTATTCTATGCCACTACGGTACATTTTATCGTAAATTTCCAGTTACGTGCAACTACTAAATAAAGCGTAAGATCATACGGACCCTGGTTTCTGAAAGACGGGAACACAACACATTAAATGGAGTAACTGCTTTTATATTTTATCAACTTTCTAGCAGGTTCATATCTTAGCTGCTGTCTGAATTAAAGGACATTTGTCAAGAGGGCCGAAAGACCAAAGAAAGTATTCAAGAGGGGAAGATAAAATATCTGGAATGAATCTTTAGCACCCTAGTGAAAATCTGCTAGTACATCTTTCTCGTTTTTACCAGATTATTTTAATTGTGGGCTACTTCCAGATATTTTTTCTAGCGGAATTGTCAGCCCGATCCTAAAGAACGGAAAAGAACCTGGTACGTCTTACCGGCCGATCTCGGTTGCTCCGGTTTTATGCAAGCTTTTCGAGCTTCTAATAATTGATGATATTAATCGTGCTTGTACTACTCCTGATAATCAGTTCGGGTTTAAGGCCGGGATTAGTCGTGAACATGTCCATCGTCTTTTAGCTAACGTCCTTTATGACTGTGATAAGCGTGGTGAGAAGCTAGTCCTAGCCGGCCATGATGTCAGGAGGGCATTCTATTCTATTCCGGCATACACGCCCATCTGCTGCTGTGGGTCTTCAAGCGGGGACTCGAGAAGTCCATTTTGTTATGGTCCATTTACACACTGCGTAAAATCCGAGCGTATTTTACGCACGTTTTGAGCTTGAAAAGATTCCTAGCAATACGAACGTTTTTGAATACAAAACGGACCGATTTCTCTATTTACGTCCGTATTGCTAGAAATCTTTTCAAGCTCAAAACGTGCGTAAAATACGCTCGGATTTCAAAATACGCTCGGATTTTACGCAGTGTGTAAACCCACCATTACCTCTCAGAAATTTGTACAGTAAGCTCAAGGTTAAAGTTAAAAGTTAAAAAGTTAAAGTTCCGACAGCACTTGGGCCTGTTGTTTCTGATGCCGTTGTGCCAGTCCGTAAGGGAATCCGTCAAGGGGCGGTCACTTCTCCGCCGGTTTACAATAACAGTATAATTGAGGCGCAAGAAGTAGTGTGTATTTGTAGTATTTTTCGTGGTTTATATATTTCTTTAGTAAATTATGCGGATGATATTTTGAATCTGAGCCGGTACGTTAAGCCTATTGAAGAAAATTTTGCCGCCCTTTCAGAGTCTTATTCTAATATAGGTCTAACTTTCAATGAGAGTAAAAGCGAGGTACTTATTTTTAATGGGGAAAAAGAAGCTGGTAATATTTCTGTTAAGCTTGGTAGCCAGTATATTGTCCCTACAGGTTGCCTTACGTATCTTGGCCTGCCTTTCTTACAATGCTTGGTCTAGTCACCGACTTTTCAGAAAAAGTACGGAAGTGTTACGGTACCCTAGTTTCCTGTACGTGTGTGTTTAACCGACATACTCTTGCACGTCTCTACAATGCTGTGGCTCTGCCACATTTTATAGCTTTGGCACCACTTTGGCATACCACTGCGTAAAAGATACTGGGAGATTTTTGTTGATGGTAGCTGGGGAGGTAGGTGTATTTGCCCCCTTTGTGGGGAGGTTGGGGATGGGCTGGACCATTTTCTGAATAGTTGCCAAAGTTTGGTGAATATGAGGGATAAATATTTTCGAGGGGGTGTACCGCTGCTCCCTGGTATTTTGGGGACTACTTCAAGAGATTCGATTATTGCGTTATGTTGCTTTATAGAGAAAGGCGTGGAGGCGCGGAAGGCAGCGACTTGAAGGTGTTGAGTGTTAGTGTTTTTCTTTTACGTTTTTTTGTGTTTGTAGTTGTGTATATGGCCACTGGCTTTTAAATACACGTATATATATATATATATAATGCTACAATCCCAGCGTCAAAATATTAGATCATATTATTATCCGTATGCCAAGTATCTATTGAGTCTCCGCCATGGGCAAAGAATAAAAAAATCAGTACAAAATACCGTCTTGCCGATCCTATGACTGCCATTGAGGGAAGAATAAAGAAGTCTGAAAGTTCATTAAACAGATCTCGCGGTTTATACGACTCATTTACATGCTAATGTTCGTATTCTCCTACATTGTTGTTGTGTTTAAATGTTGTATTGCGTGTTGTTGTTTTTTCTCTTCTTTTTTATTTTGTTTACTCCGTCTAGGTCCCCTCGGGCCAATTTTGATGGGAAATAATTTTTTTACTTCATTTAGAAATAATATCTCAACAGATTATTCCGTTAGCACCATCGAATGTTATTCGCAGTCAGCTGGGGCTGATAGAGATTAATTTTTTTTTGTTCATGCAAAAAGTGTCAACTTACGAAGTAGTAAACTGAGCGAATTTTCACACTCTTGTTTCACCGAACTATGGAACATTTTGGACGTCTTTTCTACGGAGGAAAAGATTTCGCTTACTAGCTTTTGCCGGAAACTGCCTCAAACAGATTTTCCAAAGAATGGACATGTGAATGGGAATACACAAACATTGCACTTCTATACTGGTCATTGCAGGTTCTTTCTTATAGCTACAGAGTGAAGACCAAGAAGGGCATCGATGCAACAAATCTCAGCTTACTTATCTGCTGTCAAATCCAATCTAATAATCTGAATTCCAGCTGCAACCTGAAGATGATCCTTGCCAAGAAAGGGTGAAGTATCGCTGGAACGAATCTCCGCTGACTTATCCGATTAGCGCTCTCACAGATGAATCGCAGTCAACTTTGACCCCCACCCCCTTCCCCCCGTTTATCTTCGTTTCGTTCAGCTATTCACGAGTTGTCTATTTTCATTCTGTGAATTTTCCGTTTCAGACTTGTGGGTATACGCACCTCTCTGTTCGTATACTTTATTCGTTGAATATTAGCAACTATAAACGGCAAACGATTCTCAGGATAAACACGTATATATTATATAGGTCTCCAGTTCCGTTGCGTTATGTAATGAGTCGCTCTCATTTTCACATTTAGTCTCATACCCAGGATCGCATCAGATTAGTCCAGTGTTGCCAGATTTGTTTACAAAAAAACGCCCTCGGATTTTGAAAACAAGCCCGGGCTTAATTCTACCAAAATCTTGCAACAAACAAGCAAGTTATATCAGCTGATTTCACGGAAACCATTCGACGGGGAAGGGGGAGCATGGCCCCACGTATGTTTGAAAATCTTGATCTCTGGTAATATTTTTTTTGCATATTGAATCGGCTTCAAAGGCAAAATACGAAGCAAAGACTTTACTCGATATGTTTGAAACATCTGAAAACTGCTCCAAATTTACCCCCAAAAGGGTTAATAAATTTCAGTCTGTGTGAAAAGCTGAGGTTGGGATTCAAATTGATTTTTGCCCCCCCCCCCCCTCCCTCCCGCCCAAAGGTTTACTGAAGTGGCACCACTGGCTGATTTTAGAGCCGTCATTTCAAGGGGGGGGGGAGGCAGCTGCACATAAAAATTACAAATTAGAAACAAATTGATTCCCATCGTTATGACAGGGAGTATTAAAAAGTGGATTTTAAAGTCTTTCACCAAATTTTGACCTTTTTAAACCAAGTAATAATCCGGAACGAGGCCCTGGTCTCCCCTATGTTCTAGTGGAATGACGTCTCTCGCCGATTTGTGTTATTTCTAATTCCGCCTGGACAGCAGAAGTGCAGTTTCCGTTCTTGTTACATTTTCGCTCCGTTTCTTTTTGCAGACTTGCAGCGATTTTTCTTACCGGCGTACTTTTCTCATTAGTTGTTTTAGTCCATTAAGAAATTCCATCCACCGGCCGCTCACAGAGAGCACATCGGGTTTGGACTTCCGGCCCCAAAAGACGTAAATAGGACCTTTGTTCTTGCCTGCTCTCTTACCCCCCCCCCCGCATGACCGGAACGGAACTGGATTTCGTCCTCAAGGTTCTAAATAGGGACTTTCTACCTAGAACAAATTTCCAGGCTCTAGCGCACCATGATCCTTGAATCTGTCTTGTCAAATACAGAAACTCAGATCCTACCTATGGAAAATGTGAAACACGATTTCGGCTGGAACAAGGACAGTAAAGCCCGTGTTTAATTTAAAAATAGCAAGGATCAGAAACTTTTATACCACTTTCGTGGGGAACATGAAGCCCAGGTTTTCCGAATAACTTCAACACAATATATGAAAACCCGAAGAAGATTGGACCAAACGATGTTGTTGCCAGCCTAAACACTGTAGTATGCAAGAGTAACATAGGTTTGCAACATTAATATTGTCCCGAAAAAGAGCCCTAATTTTGAAATAGATAATTCCTGAAGTTCCAAGGAAACGCCCAAAACAAGCCACATGTTAAAAAAAATAAGCCCAGTTTCCCACCCCAAGCCCATCGCAAAAGTCTTCCTTCCCAGCCCACAGAAACAAGCCCATCTGGCAACACTGGATCGTTCTGTCCTACTACCGTGCTCATTCTTAAACAAAATGTTTGTCCCGAGGTTTGTCCTGACAGCATACATCAACGGAACGTTCGAGATTTTAGAATCTGGGAAGCCAATACGTCGGAAGTCCCAGAATCTTCTCCTATAATAATTGTCAACTTAAGGGTAACTAATTTACAGGAGTGTTGCATGAAGCCGCCCTTACTATGGCACCGCCCACCCCCCAATTGGCCATGGTACATGATCCTGCCACCTTGGATCATGAAGCTGCCACCCCCAGAAAAATCATGCAAATTCCAAGAAAACAGCAAATTGTGTTATTTGCAAAAGGTCAAGGAACCTCTCTGACCAAACAGCTGGCCTCTAACTTTACCGTGTAGCAAAATACTATTTTTAGCAAAGTGGGCGACTTCATGATCACTTGGGTGCCTATATTCTTTCGTGTTCTCCAGCTTAGCCTTGAACAATTACAAGTAAACTATGGTACCAGCAGAAAGTGAAGGTTCTCCTTTCAGGATACACCACTGGATTTTATCTCAACCTTTACTCTTTTTCCCTAAGTCATTTCCCAAAAATAGGAGTTTAGGGTGGCGGCTTCACGCAGCACTCCTGTAGTTTTATGGACAGTTTTATTAACCGACATTAAAGAGGTGACAAATAATTCAGACTGTTCATATGTTTATGTCGCCAAATGGTCCTATTCCACCTTGCTTTTGTGTCCTTGAATGTTAGGCAGCTCCTGCTTGATCGGTGATCTCCAACTTTTGAAAATCCCGCCAAAGAATCACACTAAAGCGATTAGACAGACCTTCAGCCCTCTATGTGGTGTCCTAATAAATATCTGTGTTTGTTAACCATCCGCTTTCATAGGCTTTCGTATTCTCGAAGGGGAACGGCGAGAATAGAGGGAGTCACTCCACGCGGACTCCGCGTACAGAAACAGCGAGAACACGGGGAATGCTTCCAAAGTGGATTTTGTTCGAATAAGAAATATCCAGTTGACGAAATTAGTCTGGATCCACTTTATTTTTAGTTTTGTTTATTCTGATTATTTTTAATTAATTTTACATTGCACCAATACCAGCAAAAATTGATTCCCCTCCGAATCTGAAAGGGAGTCCTTTTTGATGACGGGGATGATAATCGGAGCATTCCCCGTCCGTGGGGACTCGCGAGAATACGGGGAGTGAGTCCCCGGGACAAACAAAAACGCGGGGACTCCTCAAGTGCAGTCCTCGGGGAACGGCGAGAATACGCCTCATGTAAAGATTAGTTATGGGAGAAGTACAAATCAGCTGAAAGATACAAAATCATGTCCTGTGTGCTTCCATTTTCATCAGGTTCGGTTTATTCGACAATCGACCGTGGAATATATGGTGGCGGTCGTCATCTAGCGATTTATGGTAATGAACAATTGACCTGCTTCTTGGACTATGTTTGCCTCTTAGATGGCGTCTTCATCGAGCGGGAACTTCAAATTGAACAGAGCACAAGATATCGTTTCTTTCCCAATATTCTGATGTTTTCTAAAGAATTCATGCTAGAAGTAGTATATTTCCCCCAATACTTCAACAGAAGTGAATGTGTATCCATGTCAAGAAGTAGGTAAAATACAGGGACTGGAAGGGCAAATCTGTGACTCATAAAAGGATAAATGTGAGACAGAGGGGTCGTTCAGTCGCCTCTCTTGCTGTATATTGGTTTCCAGGAAATCCGACCCCCACGAAATGTTAGGTGCCAGTTTCGAAAATCTCCTGATTCACATACGGTTCGTGCACACCAGGGGCGTCACAACCTGGGGGGGGGGGGCGTGCTGTTGGACAGTCGGTAGACTGTCCGACAGCTTCTCGGTTTTTTCTCGGTAGAAAAACCGAGTCTGCGCGAAGCGCCGCGATTTTTGTCAAAACAATTGATTTTTTTCACGAAAAGAGTCAGTTTTTCTGAAAATTGGTAAATTTTTCGTCAAAATCGTCAGTTTTTCTGAAAATCTGTCGAATTTTTTTCGGAAATGTCATTTCTGTTGCTGAAAACAGTCGTTTTTCTGCAGAAAAAGTCGGTAAAAACTATCAGCCAGTCGGTAAATGGCTCGTCCTTTCCCCAAACATTTTGGCTAGTAACGCCTCTGGTGCACACACGCACCAATTTTCGCAGTCAGATGCGAATTTCCTCCTACGCTCCAAAATTTTGACGCATCATATACAGATTTTCCCACAATGACGCAACTTTCGCATTTCCCAATGATTGTAGACTATAGGCGTATTCTCGCCGTTCCCCGAGGACTCCTAGGGGAATCAAAGGGAACGGCGAGAATAGAGGGAGTCACTCCACGCGGACAGAAACAGCGAGAACATGGGGAATGCTTCCAGCATGGATTTTGTTCGAAAAATAGATATGCAGTTGACGAAATTAGTCTAGAGCCACTTTAGTTTTGGTTTTGTTTATTCTGATTATTTTTAATTAATTTTACATTGCACCAACACCAGCAAAAATTGGCTCGCCTCCAAATCTGAAAGGGAGTCCTTTTTGATGATGGTGATGATAATCAGAGCATTCCCCGTCTGTGGGGACTCGCGAGAATACGGGGAGTGAGTCCCCGGGACAAACAAAAACGCGGGGACTCCTCAAGTGGAGTCCGAGGGGAACGGCGAGAGTACGCCTTATAGCACTTCAGGCATGATTCCGCAAATGTGTACAACATTTGACAGAAGAGGTTCGGTAAAAATGCAAGGATAAGCGCCTAAAGCCAATTTTCCAGCCGGGTTTCAGGTCCCGACCGGAAGACGGCTGCCAGGTATTATCTCTCAGGAATACGCCAGTAATCCTCAGGAAGAAGGAGTAAGCGTGTCCGTACGACTCAAACTCAACGACTCAAATCCTGTGTCAATCAATCGCCGCGATCTTTAGGGGCAGCTGTGAGACCACTTCTGCCTTTCTTCCGCTAGCTACCCGGAGAGGCCGGAGATTTTCTATCGGCAAGGAGAGATAGTAATCAAGAGTAGACACGAACTCAATACTCTCGGAAGACAACCCGTTCGGCCTGCTTGTCGAACGAGCCCTGTATTTAGCATGGAGGGAGTTTTTTGCAACTAACACTACAAGGTTCCGTGACTTCGCGACTGTTGGCATCCAACGAGTCCAAGGACTAGCGCGTGTGCGTACCGCGCACAACCTACGACGCAAAAGCTTGATAAGGCTCAACGTTGTGTGCAACATGGCGGTGATGGTAATGCTTTTATGGCGGCTTTTTGTGGCAACAAACTGATGCTGTATATAAATTATACCCACGCTACAGATCACGTCAAGATAATGTAAACGTGTCACGCTCCCCTTTCAATAACCGTAACAGGACCTAGCTCCGCTCAGCTACTTGTTATGAATTAAACGTATTTTCTTAACAAACTCAAAGATCACTTACGTTATGGTTATACATAGAGTAGCCCGGACCAACCTCCGACATTGCAATGCAGGCGCATTGACAGTGAGCTCAACTGCAGAGGCTAAGATTCCTTGTGTTCGTAGGTTCGATTCTTGGGGCTCGCCAAGTATTTTGGTTTTGCTTGGCTTAAATTCTTACCCCATAGTTGGGGAAAATTGTTTAAGGAACCCTCGCACTATTTACTCTTCAACTTACAGTATTTTAAAATATTTGAGTACTTTAAAACTATGCTGTGCTTTCAACAAATAACTCACGATTTTGCTGTTATAAGCCTTTTCCGAGACCAGTTGACTTGTAGCGAAAACACGGAACAATTCTTAACCGGTTTTTCTGATGAAAAACTTCTCGCAGATAACCGTCAACAGCGTGGTACACATCGAAGGTATCAATACACGGCAAGTGAAAAAATCAGCGTGGTTTCGTCAGAGGGTTTAGAATATGCCGTAGGAAAATGCGGTCTCCGTGTTTAGAAATATATGGACTGATTATGGAAGTAGGTTGCATCAGTATTACAGGTAAAACAGGTCCTTTGAGAGATACGTCGTGGTTGTAGGCCTACTGATGATATTAATTCATTCTACTTCAGTCGTATTTCAATCCATTCTTGTTCCAGAGATTCTTCTCTTCATAAGTGTACCCTATCTTCTCTACTGACAATACACTGATTATGACACTTGCAACGATTTGTTCTCTTGACGTGACGCATCCGGCACCCGATCTTTTTTCCGAAGGATCTTTGAGAGGACCTTGCCAAGAAGGGCCGAAATATAGCTCCAATAAAATTCAGCTGACTTATCCGCTTTGCACCATCAAATATGATTCGCAGTCAGCTTGGGCTGAAGGAATATTTAGCCAAGGAGCTGTTTCCGTACAAACACCGGCATTGCAAAGTTCGCCGAGATTGTCATTCAAGCCTAGGGGCATTGAAAGAGGCTAAAAACAGCCGAAGCTGTGCGTATTTTTCTGTACGCATAGCTTAGTTGTAAATGTGGTCAACTATATCACAACACCTGAGCAGAAGCACTATTCAGTGCGAGTTGTGCTTTAAGCAATGGGCAGGACCGTCTAGAGCGGGCTTTGGTGATTCGAGTGTAAGAAGGGAGCAGACGCGATACCCCGGAACAGGGTGTTTTCAAAACCAGGCTGATACGGGAACATCCAGTTTCCAGAAGAAAAATACACAAACAATGTCTATATTATAAAATGGTGACTGACAGACTTCCATCTGGTTTCTGTACTGCTATTAAAGTTGCGAGCTTTCCGAAGTGATTTTCGGGCTCAGAGAACCGTTGCAGCTTTCCCGTAAGGTTTCACAGAAGGCTAGCAGAAAACTCCACAGAAAATTTAACCTTTCCAGAGAAGAAATGACGATACAAACAAAAATAATATAAAACAATAAAACAAACAAAACTTGTGTCATCCCTTCAGCAGACAGCTTTCTTCCAGAATAATAAGTTTCCATCGGTTTCCGAGGCAGAGACAACTAATAAAGCGACTACCACACTTTTCCTGGGTTTTGGCGATATGGTGAATCAATCGGTTATGTTTATCTAAAGTAGAGACATGATTCTTCGGACGTCAGCTAACTTAAACCCTTTTCCCGACTGCTTGTGCATTACGCAATATTAAGAACCTTCAAAGAGATAGATGAATATGAAATTCAGGGTTGCCAAGAGCTCGACTCATAAACGTGTCACAACTGATGAAAAAATGGTGCTTTTTGACACCTCGAATTTGTATTGTACATTCCACTGCAAAACGCGAATAATTGGAAATAACTGAATTTGGAACAACTTTTTAAAAACATTTCTTAACTGTTACATCACAGTTTCATGCCAAAATTTAATCGGAAATGAGCTTTTTTGAAGGCTTCAAACTATTTTGTGTACAAAATCAAAATAATGTACATGTTTCGGCATTGTTATGGGGGCGGTAACCCGTCAGTTTAGTAAAGTAAATGAAAAAGTGCTTTTCTGACCTAATTAGTGTCACTTTCATAACAAAAAAATGTCACGTATCACCCAGGCGCAAAAAGTGTCACACTTGGCAACCTGATGAGATTACCCTTGAAATGTGTTTCTTCATTCGTCAAAAGAAGTTAAAACACTTGGCTCTCTTGATTTAAGGCGCGCCAATCTTCCTCAACGGTGATATTTGTTGGCCGCCACAGGTTTCGACAGTCAAAATGCAAAGCAATTAAATTATTCTATTGTGTATTTGTTTATTTATTAATACATTTGGCGTTCAGCTTTTAGTCCCAAAACTACTTTATTATTTAACTAAAAAAGATACATTTAATTTTCGTCAACTTGTCAAAATGCAAAGCAATTAAATTATTCTGTAGTGTATTTGTTTATTTATTAATACAATTGGCGTTTAGCTTTTAGTCCCAAAACTACTTTATTATTTAACTAAAAAAGATACATTTAATTTTGAGTCTATGGTGGATCGGGGCCCAAAACTGATCTTTCCTGTAATGACATTTCGCTGCTCGCTTGAATGAAATAAGGTTATTCGAATATGTTGTATATATAAAGAAATCGTTGTATACTTTAGACTGTTTTAGAGGCGACAGACAGAACCAAGGCAGTCTGAAATTCAGAGAAGCGTCCTAAGAAGAATACCACACGATGCAAAATCCCACGCATACAAGTGTAAAACTCTACGCAACCAGACACGTGAATCCAGCAAGTTCATCCTCTTATTTTAGGAGGAGAATACACTTCTTAGGCTAAAGCATTGTCCTAATAGGTGTAATAAGGTGTATTACCGCGTATAAGACTTATTACAGATTCCTCTTTTCCTCGGAGCGCGCTGTAATAAGGTGAATAAGGAGAATAGACTAGCGTTCTATTCTGGCTTATGCAGGGCCAATCAGATCGCTTGGTTGGTTCGCCAGCGGGCGGAGGAGAGGCGCAGCGTCGTCAGTGTTGCCAAAGAAAGCACAACAGTTCTACTTTGTTGGAAGCTAAAGAAACAACTTTTCTTAACAAAAACACGTTTTTGGGATC
Organism: Branchinecta lynchi; assembly: GCA_023053575.1. Lineage (NCBI taxonomy): Eukaryota > Metazoa > Arthropoda > Branchiopoda > Anostraca > Branchinectidae > Branchinecta > Branchinecta lynchi. The sequence continues at coordinate 14,648,203 of JAKZAP010000017.1, read as the reverse complement.
CCAAAACGTAAGTGGAGGGATACCTATGACATCGCAAAAGTTGTCCGTCTGTCCGTCCGTCTGTAAGCACGATAACTCTCGAAGGGAATGAGATATTTTGATGAAACTTGGTGTGAGGGTTCGTTGGGTCGTCGGACCAGTCAAGTTCGTAGATGGGCTTTGTAGCTCTACATTTAGGGGTGGGGGAGGGGATTCAAATTAAGGGACAAACAAAATGTTTTGAAACAGCTAATGTGATAGTCGATTATGGGGTAAGAAGACATGCTGAACACGATGGTGAAAACCATTTTGTCATCGGACAAGTAGTTCGCCCGGAATCCGGCCAAAACCGGAAAGTTTGTTGAAAGTAAAAGTTTTATTTGAAGTTGATTCGATGTTCGATTTAGGGGTAGGAAGACATGTTAAAGACGATGGTGAAAATTATTTTCTCGACGGACAAGTATTTCGCCCGGAATCCGGCCCAAACCGGAAAGTTTGTGGAAAGTAAAAGTTTTATTTGAAATTGATTAGATGTTCGATTTAGGGGTAGGAAGACATGCTGAAGACGATGGTGAAAACTATTTTCTCGACGGACAAGTATTTCGCCCGGAATCCGGCCCAAACCGGAAAGTTTGTTGAAAGTAAAAGTTTTATTTGAAGTTGATTAAATGTTCGATTTATAGGTAGGAAGACATGCTGAAGACGATGGTGAAAACTACTTTCTCGACGGACAAGTATTTCGACCGGAATCCGGCCCAAACCGGAAAGTTTGTCAAAATTAAAAGTTTTATTTGGAGTTGATTAGATGTTCGATTTAGGGCAAGAAGACATGCTGAACACTTATGTGAAAACAAGTTTCTACCCGGACATGTAGTTCGTCCGGAATCCGGCCAAAACCGGAAAACTGTTGGAAGTCAAAGTTTTATTTCTAGTTGATTAGATAAGCGATTTAGGGGTAAGAAGAGATGCTGAGTCCCTGTATGACAATCATATTTTACCGGGACATATAGTTCGACCGGAATCCGGCTGGAATCGGAAAATTTGTTATAAGCTAAATTTCTATTTGAAGTTGATTAGATGTTCATTACTGGGGAAAGAAGATACCATGATTTCGTGTTTGAGCTTTCTTTTTTCGCCGGACAAGTAGTTCTGGAGTTCGGCCGGAACCGGGAAATTAGCAGAAGTGGCAGGAAGTTTTCGTCAAAACAGATATGATAGGGGTAAACACACATGCTGAATCCAAATCTGAACTTGGTTTTCTCAGGTGATTAGCTATTTTGCCTTAATCTGTTTCTGAATTTTAATTGTAAAAATGTTCAAGGAGTCTGGCGAAGACTGGATCTGGCTAAGACAAGACCCTGTTGTCTGGATCAGATATTGAATTTTTGGGATCCCATCGAAACCTTTGGTCTTGTTGTTCTATTACGACGGCTTTTCGTCAGTTCGAGGATCAATGCTGTCCATCCGTAGATTTAACTGCTTTTTACAATATACTGGGCGTCAAATTGTACTGATGTACTTCAAGTAGCACCAAGAACACTTTTCTGATCTTCAGAAACTCGAAACACTGTATGACCTTGGCAACACCGCTCGCTGCATTGATAAGAGCCTCTCGGGTTCGTATTTGAACGGGCGTGTGTATTAAGACGTAAACATCGCGTATAGCGTTATTCAGCTTATTGCACCTATTAGGACAACGCTTAAGAGGAACCGGTAATGGTCGGGTTCCATATTTCTATTTAATGAGTTTTTGCTGGCAGGATTAGCAACGTCCAAAGAAACGTACCTATACCGTATTACTTGGGGAATTCGAGGTTACCATCAAACCAGATATCTGCCTGGACCGATCTCTATTTGGTATTCAATCATATTATATAAAGAGTTATAACACCCCCCCCCCCCTCTTCTTGGCACTATTCACCTTGTTCAACACTTTCCTAAAACCATAGCCAACAGCGCCATTCTGATATACATCCCTCCTTCGGCCTGTCTGAAATATCCAGCGCGGGGATCGGTATCCACTTCTTTCGAGATTTCATCCACCCGTGGTAGGGGGTGAAGGACGACCATCCGCTTTTTGGCGAGTCGCATCAGATGGGGGGTGATGACAAACTGCCCAGCGACCTAAGAAGATACAACAATCATGTTAACACGCGCCGAAAGACGTGAACGAAAAAGTATAATTACCTTAAATCGCGCTTGCTAGCGACAAGGCTATGTGGCCTGTTCTTATGATCTGGAGTTGACACTGGATCTCTGTGGTTTGTTTTCCAGGTCACGTATTTCCAATCACAGTCTACCCGTCTCTTAAAGTTTAACTGAAAAGCCAACTTATTGTGTTGCGAGAGCAACACTTTGGTTTTGTCGTTTTTTTTTTGTTTTTTATTCCTAGTCGCTCGATTTCGTCTTATTACTAGAAGACAGGGTCTAACGCACGCGGGTTTTACGGAAAGTGTGGACCTTAGCTAGGCCGGATTGATGAATATGACATTACATTTCGGAAAGCTCCGTAGAACTCTTGCCTGGGGCCAAAAAGGATGGTTTTTGCTTGTAATTGAGCCAGAGCCTACTGTGGGTGAAGTGGAGTGGAGTTGTATAGCGTATGTCAGAGAGGACTGTCTGAAGTTATGCAGACAAGCTTTCGTTTCTTCAAACCATGTTTCTGCTTTCGAGTGGAAAGCTGCGTTCTAGCAGCAGGCAAGCAGACAGGCACCAGTTTTAAACAGAAGATGGACTAAAATCTATACGTGCGAAAGATGTGCGACAGTTCCCCGGCCCATATATCTTCTTTGAGTGATAAATAGAGAAATTTACCGAATAAAAAAAGTGTCATTTTCCCACGGGTCCGAAAGTGCTGCCATCTATTGTTTCTACCCATTTCTGTTCGTGATTTCAGCTGAGTTTATCATTCATTTCTTACACTTCGGAGTGAGGATAAGAAATGATACCAGATGGGCCTCTTAAACTTTACAAGTTCTCTCAATGCTAAAGAATTTAGAGCTTATACTTTGCTCCTTTCTAAGTGGTGATATTAGAAAGTTGGCCTACCTAACTTTTGAACTAATACAGATATAATTTTTTTTTCAACGGTATTCGATAGATCTCGACGACCTGATCAAAATATATGTCATTTGTTTTTTGGTACAAAAATTCCTTCATGAGATACAACAGTTGGAAAGTTTGGAGTGGTTGACAACTTCAGTAACACACTGAAACAAAAAATAGGCCGATCCAATCGTGAGACATATAGGGTACTTGTATGCAACAATCGGCTGTTAGACCATAATCATCTTCGGTGGCGAGGGGTTAGCAAAGTTGGTAGTTGGTGTACCTATTAATCCTATTATTTCTTTCTTGTGTATTTGATCGTGAGAACAATTTGGTACCATGTCTATCAAGGTGGAGATGGACTTATAAGTAAGAATCGGTTGATAGAAGGGGTTCATGAGGGGCTATAAACTTGTGAAAACTGATGTACATTTTTTGTATCTCTATAAATCAGAGGGTAAGAAAACTAACCTCCTTGGTCTAACACTCTAAGATGGAATTAAGTCTTTGAGGGGTTATTAACTTTTGTCGTAGGGTACAAACTCAAACAAAGAATAGGCGGAACCCAATTGTGAGACAAGTCAGGGACTTGTAAGTAACAATCGGCTGTTATACCATAATTATCTTCGGTGGTGAGAGGTTTCCGACCGTGTTAACGCACGGGATACAAATCATAATGGAAAATAACGACATAGTTTCAAAATAATTAGCAGAGTGGCATCTATGGTATTTTGATCCTGAAAAAGTTACGGAAAGCTTTATAATACGAACTAGATTATATAAGATAATCTTCCAAGTTTTCACGAGTCACGATGTCTACGATTGAAAAGGATAAAGTTCAACTGGGTGCTAAGTCAATTAAGTCCCTACTTCGGATTTTCTGTTGTTTTGTTTTACTTGTAAGCAGAAATCTACTCTTAAACCATACTCATTTTCGGCGATGAGGGGCTTGTATCTTTTGCTAGTTTTTGTACCTATTAATCCTATTATTTGTTTCTGGTGTATTTGAACTGAAAACAATTTAGTACTATGTCTATCAGGGGGACATGGACTTGTAAGTAGGAATTGGTTGCTAGAAGGGGCTCATAAGGGGCTAGACACTAATGCAAATTGGTGCACATTTTATTTGATCTCTATAAATCTGAGGGTAAGAAAATTAGTCTCCATGGTCTATCCCTGTAACTTAGAATTAAGTCTTTGAGGGGTTGACAACTTTAGTGGTAGGGTACACACTCAAACAAAGAGTAGGCGGAACCCAACTGTGAGACAAGTCAGGGACTTGTAACTAACAATCGGCGATTACTCCATAATCATCTTCGGCGACGAGGGGCTTCCGACTTTTCCTAGTAAGTGTACCTATTTTGTTTGCTGTGTTTTCTAATGATAAGAAAAGTTTGGTTCATGTCGTCGTTCAAGAATCGGTTGCTAAAGCATTGTCATTTTCATAAGATGCTAGAATGGTCTATGGTGATAGTCTTTCACTGTAACCTAGAATTAAGGCTTAACGCAACGGATACAAATGATAATGTAAAACAACGATATGTTTCGCAATAATTAGTAGAGCGACATCTAAGGTATTTTGAACTAAAATGCTATGGATAGCTTTATAATACCAACTAAGGTTATATAAGATAATGTTCCAAGCTTCCACAAGTCACGATGTCTACGATTGAAAAGGATAAAGTTCAACTGGCTGCAAAGTCAATTTAGTCCATACTTCCAATATTTTTTATTTTTTTTCTTCAACGCAGAGGATAACCATGTGAAGAAAGATATTCTTCATGGACTGGAACATACCATTTTGAAAACCTCGATGGGTTGAGAAATTCAGCATTTAACCGTTAGCGACGAAACAAAACCAAAGTGTTGCTCTCGCAACACTTTAGTCGGCGAAGCCAAACAAAGGTTGCTGCAACACTTCACGTTGCCCAGGCAACGTAGCTCTAATTTTTGTATCATCTAATTGGATACATTTAATTATTTGGATTCTGCTAAGGGATTTATTGATTTTCCACTATCTCCTCTAGTAGTGAGGTTCAGAATATCTACGGCCGTCTCCACAACGGAAGTTCTACCATGACGCATAAAATTTTAATTCAGTATAAACGCGGCATTTGAGTGGCCAGTGTTCAGCTCGGAAGGTATCTAACTGCGTGAACACTTATTTTTCGTCTAGCACAGGTACAAGCGCTTAGAGGTACCACAAATCCGACAGGGAAATTCTCCTATATGAAAATCCATTGATCGTGAATGGCGCCGCAACGAAGTAACGCATTTTCATCCAGTCTTCAAGCCTCTTTAAGTGAATAAGAGATGGGTAACTAGATTGTCCTATCGCAACTGTCAAGTTGGGAGTGGTAAGGCAAGATGTAAAGTGGCAAGGCTGTCTATGCAGTAACTGACGGTGGTACGAAAGAATAATTATGATTTAAAATAGATGTACAGCATACTCGAATCTGACATAGTCTGAAGATTCAGGGCTCCGACGGTGATATATATGTTAGTGTCAAGGCGATGGAGTAGGAAACAGCAACCCTGACAGCAACCCTTTTCAGTTAAACTTTAAAGGAATCTGTTATTTCAGCCATCACTGTCTCCTCACTAAGGGTTTTCCACAGGGGGAAAACCCGATCTGCAAAGAAATTTTACCACTCCCATTTCTTGCTAAAAGATTGCTTCAATTTACGTTGAGTGCCCTCACGTCCTATTGGGGGTGTCATTTGCGAGCAGCAAACAGGTTTGAACGCACGGCTGTAAATTTAGTCACGGATCAAGAACACAGGATATCATCAATTTCCCCAAGTTCTTGGGAATTTTGCCATGATACAAGTATGTTTATCCTGAGATCGCAAACCAATCGCAAACTAACAGATATATGTTAATATCTTATATCTTATCTACTGAAATAATTTTCTACTAATATAATGTTTATAATTTTTTTTTTTACTTTGATGACAAGCCAAATGTATGAACCAAGGGATATGTGGGCTAAAAACAAAAGAACGGAATTGGAACAATTCCATCAGAGATTTTGGAAGTTTATACCAATTCCCGAGGACCCAAATGTGTAACGTACCTTTTCATATTCTTGCTCACTTGCAAACCTCTCCTTCTGAATCCTCGTGACGTACAGGACGTCCGTGTCTGGTAGCGCGTCACTTAGGCTTGCATATACGTCCTGAAAGTGAAAGTCTCAATTAAGCGACACAATAGTTACTTTTTTGATACAAAATTTCTCAGCTTTTATTCTTAAATAACTAAATCGTTAATTTCCTGAATACATTTTTCGCGAATGGCTTCGTATCTCGCGTAAAATTAGGTAATTACACATCATGGCAGTAGGCTACCATGACATGACAATACCACGCTATTTTCTTCCTAGTGATGACCATATGACCGTGAACCAGGACCATGACAGTACCGCGACAGGTACCTTTCGATTGAATCTGTGGGGGGTCGAACAAGCCGTGCCTTATCAAGGGTAGTTATTTTCTTCCTAGTGACGGGTCGGGCCGGGTCCGGAGTCTTGAAATCGGGTAAGATGGTTTTATGCTGGTCGGAAGTAAGATATTTGCCACCTTCATGGTTTGTGTTTTGTACATGAAGGAGGTCTGGTGGCCAGGAAGCAGAAAAGTGGGTCTTGGGACCTGGTCATGTCACGTACGCCTCCCCGTGGATTCGGAAAGTTCTGTCCCAGCCGGGACAATAACGGACTGAGGTTCATCCAGACCCTACCTGACTACCGAGAGACACGGAACAAGAGGCTTCGATGACTACTGGACGACTGGCGAGAAGGAAAAGTCTGATCCTCGCAAAATAAGTAGGCTAGTTTATGTTCCCTCCCTCCCAGTGGGAAACCCAATGAAATTTGTTTAGCCTGCGTAGTTGTATCATAGTTGTACGAAAAAGTTAAATATGTAATGGTAAAGAATACTATCATTTAATGTGCCTCAGACTGGGCCAATCTTAAGCAGTAGTATCCAGTAGCACCCTGTCTTGCTACAGTAGCATCCAGTAGAATGCAGTAACATGGTAGCCTTGACATAGAGGCATGTAGTAGCACCAGTTCGTACTGCATGCTACTTTTTCGTACAACTTCATACTGCTCTAGGCGTTTTTCTTGCTCCCACAAACAGTTTGTGGGTCAATTGTGGCTCGAGAAGAGCGTTTCCGTGGTCTTTAGTGCAGCCCACAAGTTTTTCCGCGACCAACAAGATTTGTGTGGCTTGCTTTGTGGCTCGAATTCGACAAACAACTTCCGAGGTAACTTCCGTTCTGGCGGGAAATTCAAATTTAGCAGCAAAACAGAGTTAACTACTTTCTTAAGCACGTAGACATACAATTGAACATCCTTTTTGCACAGAATGGTAAGGACGAAAGTGTTAAGTCCTATTTGCTGAGTTTTTATCTGAATTTTATTTTTATTTCCAAAGATTTGAAATTACCACCCCAAAAATAGTCAAAGCGGCGTTTCCATGAGTTTCAACTCGTGGCTCGAGTGTGTGGCACAGAATCTTGTTTCCACGACAAACACTCGGAAGTGTATGTCCCACAGTTGTACCGCAGAATAACGCCTTATGTTGAGATACATTTTTCATCGCGGAGTTAGTCTATTGAAAAGAAACCATAAATGCTTCATGTACGCCACCCCAGAAAACACTGGCCTGTTCTACGGGACGGTCGAAACAATACCACAAACATTATAACAACAAATAAAAGACGCGGCTTGGACCAGTCAGCCACAAACCCCTGATTTTCTTATACCCTATGCCAAACGCTGGGTAAATCTAGCGCTTCATTGAAAAAAAGGATCTCCGAATAAGGATGCAGTATTTGCTACTGGGATTAATCTTATCTCTGTTGGGATAAGATTAATCCGAATTATGGGCAATCTTACCTCAATAAAGATAAGAGTAATCCCAGTAGCAAATACTGCAAGATTTTTGTTTTACAGTGTTGGCATAGTCTACAGCTAATGCTGAATACCCTATGCCAAACGCTAGATAGCTGTTGGTACCCTATCCCTGACCTAGCATACTATAGATGAATTCTGATTGGTTGATTTCTTAACTTCACTCAAATCATCCATATTACGCTAGATATACCCAGCATTTGGCATAGGCTTTCCCAAAATAAGGGGTTTGTGGTAGACTGGCTTGGACAACCCCCTGTACAAAGAACACAAAAAAGTGTGTCCATCGTATGTACTTTTGTGTGGATGCATGTCTATTCACCGAAACATGAAGACAACTTTGTTTGCACCCTTGGAATATCAGCCGTCTATCTGCCCTGTCGGTCATTGCAAATTCTTCTAGCTGCCATTTCAGGTACAAACCCGGAATTCCAACAGACACGACTGCCGATTTGTTTGCGAGATAGGGTATGACCGGGTTGGGAGAGGGTTGAGAACCTACGGCGGGTAACCTAAAGAAAAGCCGGAATCGCTTTCCGGTGGTTTTCGGGCTGGAATGGAAGCTAGTCGGGCTATACGCAGCGGCTGTCCCACTCTTGGAAACCTGAAATATCTTTCAAAACGTGTTTTCAGAACATTTGTGGAAAGCTCCGCGGCAACCTGAAATACCACGACTTAGATGGACCAGCATTCTGACCCCTACCTAAAATCTGGTTCATGTTTCGTACCCAACTTTGGTAACGTAGCATTCCCAAAAACAGGAGATTTGTGGTTGATTGAGTTGCAGCCCGCGAAGCTTTAGAGCGTGTTCCACCCTTCTAACAATAGTAACTAATTCCGTTCCAACCTCACGAAAAGTTACTACGAATCTCTGTAACGTGATTGACCGGATTCGACCGTGGCATGATATTCTGCCGGAAATATAAAAATCGTTCCAGCATTGACGGCAAAAAGCCAGAATACGTGACATCATGCGTAGTAACTACGGTAAGTAGGGTGGAACCTGACGTATCCGTTGTAAACATTGTTTGAATATATCTTAAGGGGGGGGGGGGCTTGTTTAAACTCTTAACAAGTGCAGACTTCTAGATGGTGTTGTAGTAGCCTTTTTTTTTCTTTCTTTTTATAAACCCCGTATATAATCTAATCCAATCTAGAGAAAGCCACCTACAAGACGTGCCAGCTTACTAAAAAGGGATCTTTTTACCTGTCGGATTCCTTTCGATTCCACATATTTTGTCACGGAGGATGGCATTCCAAGGGATTCAGGACTGACATAACGAAGCTGGACATTGTAGAGCGTCAAAAGTCTGGAAGAATAAGTTAAAGGTAAATTAAAATAGCCGATGACGTAATTGGCAAAAACCTGCAATCGCAGGCTCGTTTTTTTTTAGCTTGAGCCCAAAGAGGATCCTTGCTAATAATGGTCGAAATATGGCTAGAATGAATCTCAGCTGAGTAACCCGTTTGGCACATTCAAATTTGATTCGTAGTAAGTATTTAAAGTAAGTAAGTAAGTAATTTATTTCTGACCCGCCATCTGAAAAGTGGGGTATGTAAAATAAAATAATTAAATAAGACACAACATATACAATATACGTATGCAATTTTTAATTCATCGGCCAGAAAAGAATGTAGAGTGTCATGTGCTGGTTGGGCCCTGTTGTCCATGATTTTTGGCAGAGCCGAAGAAATTTAAAAAAGTGTGATGCTTGCATCTTTAACCTGGACCGTTTGCATGTGACTGTGGTATAACTTTGGCAAATAAAGCAGGTGCTTCGCATACTTAAAATAGCATCTTTTCATCCTCTGCAACTCCTTCTTCCGTAGAACATGTGCGACACCAGAGCGAAATATAATGAATGGAGCACAAAAAGAGCTGTATAAATTTCCTAAAACTTTCCGATTGTAGCGCCCACGGTTCGGGACGATTCAGCTTGTGCTGAATGATACATACATAAATATGCCAGTATGGCCTAGACTACACCCATCTGGAATGCATTTAACATGCACCCGTTCATTTGGTGGCGTGAGACTACTTGAATTGCGGATTCACCAACCCGCTTCATCTGACAATAGTTGCGTTTTTGCAGATACCATGGTATCTGATACCACGGTAAAGTCGTTTTTGCAGTTATCGTGGTATCTGGCCAGTTATCCTGGTACCTGATATTCAGATACCACGGTCCAACCGCGTATCTGAAAAAGTCATCTCACTTTCATCAATTTTTGTCAAATTGCAGGGAAAGAAGTTTGGCACTTAGTGATGTGACTGAATATCAGTTTTTCTTTCGGGATGACTTCGAAAAGCGCAATTTCCGGCAATTGTCGATTTGCAGAGCAACTGTATATCAGATACCACGGTTACCGCAAAAACGACTAATTGCAGATTCAGTTACCGTGGTAACAGATACCAGGGTGTCTGCAAAATCACAACTAACGGATTGAGCTTTTTCAACTGACCTTGCTAACGAATGAACTGTTCTTCCATTCTTTAAATCGCCAACCATCGTGATTGTCAAACCGTTTACGGTACCGATTTCTTCTCTCATCGCGAAAATATCGAGCAGGGCTTGAGTTGGGTGCTCCCCGACACCGTCCCCGGCGTTGATGACAGCTTTACTACAGCTCTCGGCTGCTCGCTGTTAACAGAAGGAAAAATATTAAAACTGAGCGAGAACACTGCTGTCACGAAAATTCGCTCCCAATACATCGTGCAAAAGTACCTCCCATTCCGCCTGTTGCTTCTTTGAGCGTGTTCCACCCTTCTATCAATAGTAACTATTAGTTAATATTTCCATTCCAACCTCACGAAATGTACTACGCTGACCGTTACACCCTCCTCGAAATAGTAACTAATAATAACAATAATAATAATGTATTTAAAGCCTTAGGGCCATATACAAACAACTAAATATAAAACTTCACAATACTGTTATCACACTATATAAACTAAACTGCACTCGCCGGATCAACTTTTATTTCAACACTATTCAATACGAATTTGCATACTGCACTAATTGCACCTGGTGATGTGCCCTTCATGATATCAAGAAACAGTAACTCCCTATCCCCCCAGCAAGATTACCTTTAAATCGAGAGCTCGCGACACCGTGCAACCAAGTGAGCAAGGTCATCGTGTCCCTCGCCGCAAAGAGAACAGTAATTATTTGCTTACCATACTCGGGAGCTTAGTAAGCGTGGTAACTACAGATCTCTGTAACGTGAGTGGCTGGATTGCCGCGTTGAGTGGTATTTTACCGAAAATTCAAAAATTGACGGCAAGAAGCCAAAATTCGTGACGTCATGCGTAGTAATACGGTAAGTAGGGTGCAATACGCTCTTTGTCTCTGTTGTCATTTACTCTTTTAGACCCTAGCCGAAGGTTTCTTTCATAAAAGACACGTCGGTGACGTCGCCGGACGGGTCGGTTCTTGACCGAACGTCGGTAATGTCGGCCGACGGTTTCGTTCATAAACGACAAGTTCACTGTAAAAAAAATCTTGCAGTATTTGACACTGGGATTAATCTTGCCTCTACTGAGACAAGATTATCTCTAATTCGGATCATTCTTATCCCAGTAGAGATAATATTAATCCCAGTAGCAAATATTGCAGTTAACTTTAATCTTTACTCGGAGAAACTTTTTACAGTGTTGGAAACGTCGGCGGGTGGTTCCGTTCATAAGTGACGTGTCGATGACGTCAGCCGACAGTTCCGTTCACGGTGGAAACCATACCTTAGCTTATTATCTTCGGCCCGTGACGTTTTCGTGACGTCATGGAAGAAATTCGATTAAATGAATGTCGCAGAAAATATATTTGTATCTACATATATAGAGTCGAGCGACCAGCGAGGCGCCGGACGTCACACGCCGTAGATAATCGGCTAAAGTTTAGTCAACACCTCGTTCGCGGCCGACAACCCTTTATTCAGTTCTTATGGATGTGCGAGCTTCGGCAGGGGTTTCTTCAGGGTTGAGCAAAGACATATGCATACTGTTCAACGTATAGGAGTCAATCGCTTATTTTACGGCATGAACGATTTACGTATCCCCGACTATCAGTCATATGATCAGGCGTTGTCAGAATTGCGAGTGCCAAGCTCCCTCAACCGAAGAAAAGAACTAATACTAAACTTAGTTGTAAATATCTTCTATTAAAAAGTCCCTTGTAGTATTAATCCAATCAGCTCACAGCGGGACTGGATCACTGCTTTAGCCAGCTTCTATCTGGCGATGTGGAGGCAGAGATGGGCGAATCCGGATTCGGATTCGAATCCAGGATTAGTTCTTTTGCCCGGATTCGAATCTTCTGCTTGTCAGGCTAGATTCGGATTCCAAACCCTGAATCCTACGAATCCATTCCAGTTTTTAATTTTCCCACTTTTTACACACAGTGATTTAGGTTGTGTGCTTACGAGCCCCAATTTTATTTCATTGGTTGCAAGAAGGAAACCCATACTATAACAACCACAAATAAAAACCTTAAAATATGGTTTACATCGCCCATTTAACCGTCTCATTTGCCTTAGGCATCAGTACTTTTTTGTTTTGTTTTTATCACATCTGATTTTCAAACTATAACCCATTATAAAATTGATTTCTTTAAGGTCGGAATCGAATCCCCAATCGAATCCATCCGCATGAAAATGTGCATTCAGATTCGTAGTAGCCCCGGATTCGGACTCGAATCCTCTCATGATCGGATTCGTCCACAGTGTGTGGAGGTCTGCGAACAATATTCGAAAGCCCTTCGGTATCTCAGTTGTAGAGCGCAGGGAATGTAAAGGACACCTGAACAATGAAACCAAACTTGAACACACCATGGGGAATGCATTTACAGACATGGCCACGGAGAGCATTCTTCTCCCGAGCGTGATGTTTTCAAAATAGGGATGTTCGTTTATGGAGGTTTGCACATGCAGACTCCAAGACAAAAAGCGTAATTCATTCAAATCTTGTACAGCGCTGGCCGGATCGTATTGGAATTTCTTCTCGATACACGTTTGGGCTTAACTGGTTAAAAAATATTCCAGAAGAAGGGTTGATTGGAAACATTTGTTGATTTCTAAAACTGTTCGGTACTGAAATAAGGACAAGATGCGAAATGGAGCAAAAATCATAGCTTGGAAACACTATTTCGTATTTGGATTGGGTTTTCTGCAGGCAATGTTAACGGAAGTCATACAGATAGGGATGATACTTGGTACTCTTCATTCAGGTGTCCTTTAAGCAGAAGGCCATGGGCTCAAATCCTACCTGAGGAGCATTTTTGTAATAATATGATTTGTATATACCTGGGCAGCTCCGCTTTCGGGATGCCGCAGCACGAGGACGTCGCTATAACTTGCCATAACGGTAACTGTGTCTTCCAACGATTCTCCCTTCTGGACTGATGACGTGGCAGCATCCATGTGGATCACTCGGCCTCCAAGACGCTGCATAGCAGCACTGAAGCTGCATGAGGTACGAGTACTGACCTCGTAAAATATAGAAGCCATGATTTTACCCTGGAAGATAATAAGGAAATGAATAAGTCGGTATTAACCGGAACCTATTAAGCTTCGTTAGAATGAACGAGTGGAGTGAGGAAGACCGTTGTAAAATTTAATAATAATAATATATTGCAAAAAAAAGGCCACAAAGTTCTTTTGAAACATTTAGGGTCGTACATTTGGGAAAGAAACATTCCATCAATTTCTTTCTTGAATTGGCTTATTGATGGGGAGTTTGCTGTTTCTTCGAGCAGTTGATTCCAATGGGGTGGCACGCGGTTTTTGAAACTCCACCGACCAATATCTTTGCAGAATACTGGTTCCGTCAGCCCAATCTAAGAGTGCCCTCTCGGATTCAGACTTCCGAGTGATGACCTGTGTAAAAGATCATTAACTTGATTCACGCTTACGACCCTCTGCGGACTTTCTTTCTTATTGATGCTGGTTAGTTTGTTCATGTTGTTTTGTTAGTTTTTTTTTTTTTTTTTTTTCGTTATTTATCGTTTTGTTTCTTTCATAATACTCCGTATTTTGTGGTTTGCGAGACACAGGCTCTTTCTCTGAAGTGCAGAAGCGTATTCTTGAGTCTCAGAATCCGTTGCTGGCAGAGGTGTTACTATTCAAAATGTTTTTTTTTTCGGGGGGGGGGGGGGGGGAGCATTTTTACCGACTGTTTTTGCAGAAAAACGACCATTTTTAAGAAGAAAACGACTGGTTTGACGAAAAATCGACTGATTTTAAGAAAAATCGACTGTTTACAAGAAAAAAAAACGCCCCCCCCCCTTACGTGACGCCCCTGGTTACTGGTTATCCTGGCTGGGCCCCACATAAGGACGACAATGTTGTTGTTAATTTTGTTCTTTTGCTGTTTAAGAGATTATATAGCCCTGTTGACCGTCACTGGAGTTAAATAGATATGAATAAATAACAGGCGATGAGCGCTTCTGGAAGCGCTGAATGGTAAGTAAGTAAGTAATTTATTTATAACCCGCCGTTTTCAGAAAGCGGAGTAAATGAAGAAAGTAAATAAAACACATAAACATACAATGAATGGCATTATCAGCAAAAGGAAATTCAAGCCCCAAGCCTTAAATATTCTTTGAGCCCAAGCTGACTTTGAAACATTTATTCAAACTATGTTTACAACGGATACGTCAGCTATGATTCTTCGTCAGCGATATTTCGGCCCTTCTTGGCAAGGGTCCTCGTCAGGCCCTTCTTGGCAAGGGTCCTCCCCCAAGCCTTAATTAATAATAAAACCTAAGTGATTCAAAATGCAGAAAAACCTCTCTCATGTCAACGACCCAGTCAGTCAGCAATGACAACGACAGCGTCTAAATGAAATCTCAGCTGCTTAAGCGAGTTGTGCTCATTACAGAGCAAAATACCACTAGGAAGTAGCGCCAGAGCCTATGCTTCCCATGCTTTGCAAACTGGCCATTCTCGTAGCGCCGCCCACTACGCTTGTGGCATCTAAAGCTAGACGAACTCATGGCTTTATAAATTTCTAGTAAAGCAAAGGGGCGCTCTGCACACACCATGGGAACAACGGAGGCCAAATAATTTTGATCGGAGCCAGCGCTGGTGAACGACTGAATGAGTTTCAGTAGGGACGTTCTCTATCACTAGTGGTGCTAGTATCGCTACTATTCGAGTGTGTGTGCCAATTTTGTCAAGTCTTGGCGCTACTCCCTAGTGTTATTTTGCTCTGACTAATTCGGCCGACTGGAGCTGCCGCAGCGACTAAGCCGATGGTTAGAAGTTTCGGATGGTGGAACGGCTGATATTCTTAAATTTATTTATAATGTAATACGAATTTATGTTTAAATATATATATATATATATATGTTCTTTCATTTTTTTTTGTTTCTTTTTAAACCTGGCGAGCTTAGTTGGTCTACTTCCACTTCTTCCATGCATCTCAAGAATCGACCGGACCTCGCCCGGGTTACTCTCGGGTCAAAATAGTAATATATTCCAACCCAAGACCAACTAGGCCGAGGTGATTGAGTATATGAGGAGAAGGAAGCCCTTGAGATCCCCTTCCTTCCACTGTCTCCCACTACTCATCACCTTCTTTCCGGCATCAAAAACCCTCCTACCTTACCTTATCGCCAAACCCATGTTACAAGCAAAAGGAATTTCAAATCCCAAGCCTTTACCGACACAACACCAAAGTCAATCAAAATGCGGAAAAACCCCGCTAGGTCAAAGACCAAACTGATCAGCAAACGTGGCAGCCGTGTCAAAAATGAAATCTCAGCTTATTAAGCCAGTTGCACCACGTCCATTTGCTGCCGCACCGGCTAAGCCAACAGTTAGAAGCTTCAATTTGTTGCAATATTATCCGGGTTTTGTATTTACCGTAAAATATTCGTGGTAAAAAAGCTTTATTTTATATTTTACACAAAATGCGGAGAAATATGGGATTCCTGATCAAACGGTTGCCGTGAGGATAAAATCTTCTGGATTCTTGATACTATAGCTGTCCTAGTCAATGTTGGTTTATTCTTGGACTCGGCATAACTCGCTTCCTGGCGATTTCCAGCGATTCTTCCGGAATCTCTCGAGACAAAACCAAAAATACTTTGTCCTTTCCGCTCCAGAGCAAAATAAAGCTAGGGAGACTTGAACAGAGCAAAATAACACGAGGGAGTAACGCCAAGACCAATGCTTCCATGCCTTGCGAGACATAGCAAAATAAGACTAAGGGAGTAACGCCAAGACTTGTAATTATACAGTTCTCCCTTGTTTCCTTGGTGTGTGCACGACGCAACTTGACTTTAGTAGAAATTTCTAAGACACCAAGATTGTGTCGTTCTAATGTCGCAAGTATATTGAGTGGCGCTACTCCCCGCTGTTATTTGGCTATGTTGCAAACGGTATATACACATAGAGCCGCCCACTACACTTGCCAAATTTAAAACAGGACAAGCTTGCGGGTTTAGAAATTTCTAGTAAAGCAAAGCTGCGTCTGCACACATCAAAGAAACAACGGAGATTGTGGCATTTTCTGCTATCTTCTGAATATGAATTTATCGGAGCCACCACTGGTGAAAGACTGAATGAATTTCAGTAGGGACGTTCTCTATCGCTAGTGGTACTAGTGTCGCTGCTTTTCGAGTGTGTGTCACAGAGCAAAATAAAACTAGGAAGTAGCGCCTCGGCAAAGTAGTCACACACTCGAATAGCAGCGACAGTAGCACCACCAGCGATGAATAACGTCCGTAACGAAACTCGATCAGTCGTGCATCAGAGCTGGTTTCGATAACTCCATATTCCAAAAAGAAAAACAAGACCAAAGGTTTCGATGGGATCCCAAAAAATCAATATTTGATCCAGAAAATTGGGTCTTGTCTTCGCCAGACTCCTTGAACATTTTTACTATTAAAATTCAGAAACAGATTAAGGCCAAATAGCTAATCATCTGAGAAAACCAAGTTCAGATATGGATTCAGCATGTGTGTTTACCCCTATAAGTCATACCTGTTTTGACGAAAACCTCCTGACCCTTCTGCCAATTTCCCGGTTTCAGAGGATTTCCGGAACTACTTGTCATGCGAAAAAAGAAAGCTCAAAAACTAACTCAGCGTATGTTCTTTCCCCAATATTCAACATCTAATCAACTTCAAATAAAATTTAACTTATAACAATTTTCCGGCTCCAGCCGGATTCCGGTCATAACTATATGTCCGGGTAAAAATTATTTTCATACACGAATTCATCGTCTCTTCTTACCCCTAAATCGGATATCTAATCAACTACCGTACAAATAAAACTTTAACTTTTTCGGTTTCGGCCCGATTCCGGGCGAACTACTTGCCCGGGTAGAAAATAGTTTTCACACAAGTGTTCAGCATGTCTTCTTACCCCTAAATCTAACATCTAATCAACTCCAAATAAAAACTTTTACTTTCAACAAACTTTCCGGTTTTGGCCGGATGCCGGGCGCACTACTTGGCCGGCGAGAAAATGGTCTTCACCTTCGTGTTCAACATGTCCTCCTACCCCAAAATCGAACATCTAATCAACTTCAAATAAACCTTTTACTTTTAACAGGCTTTCCGGTTTTGGCCGGATACCGGGCTAACTACTTGTCTGGCGCAAAAATGATTTTCACCATCGTGCTCAGCATGTTTTCTTACCACTAAATCGAACATCTAATCAACTTCAAATAAAACTTTTACTTTTAATAAACTTTCCGGTTTTGGCCGGATTCCGGGCGAACTACTTGTCCGATGACAAAATGGTTTTAACCATCGTGTTCAGCATGTCTTCTTACCCCATAATCGACTATCACATTATCTGTTTAAAAATATTTCATTTGCCCCTTAACTTAAACCCCCACCCTTAAATGTAGGGCTACATAGCCCATCTACGAACTCGACCTTACTCTTGTCCCAAAGATTCCTCACACCAAGTTTCATCAAAATATCTCAGTCCCTTCGAGAGTAACAGACTGCACAGACGGACGGACGGACAACTTTTGCGATGTCATAGGTATCCCGCCACTTACGTTTTGTGATCCCAAAAAGGTAGAACCTCCCCTGTTTCCTAAATGAGTGCAGTCTGCATCTTAGCTGTACTAGAAATTTCTAGATCTCCAAGTTTGTCTCGTCAAGGCCCGTTCCCACTGCATGGAAAGCATAAGTTTTGGCACTACTTCCTGGTGTTATTTTGCTGTATCTGCCCTCAACAATCCTCATTCCTCACCGTCTTCAGCGGTCCTCACCATCCACACCTGTCATTATCAGTTCTCGCCTTCTCACCAACAAGGAACCAACCCTAAGTCAAGCATGCACTGTAAAAAAAAATCTTGCAGTATTTGCTACTGAGATTAATGTTGTCTTTATTCAGATAAGATTATCCCTAATTCGGATTAATTTTATCCCAATAGAGATAAGATTAATCCCAGTAGCAAATACTGCATCCTTATTCGGAGAAACTTCTTACAGGGTGTACGTAGACCAGCCCTAAAGACGAAGATACCAGCAGAGGGGGGCAGTTCTGAAGACACGATAGAAATTTCCGAATTCTTCCTCGGAATCTTTCTCTAGTTCTTGGATTAGCCGCTTTTCTGATTCAGGAGAATTGTCACCGTCCTCACCCGACTCCAACCCTGGGACAAGCTTGTCCGAAGGATATTTTCTTTTATTTGTGTTTATTTTGTTTTATTAGTGTTCCTCGAGTTCTTAAGTCAGCATAATCGAATTTTCGGATTGGGAAGAAATAGTCCTCGTGATTAAGTCTACAGTTGAGATTATCAGGATCATCCCAAGTCAGGAGTCCCCGAAATAGCGCTTAGCAACAATAAATAGACGGACCACACTTCATAATTGTTGCAAATAGCTGAGCTTGCCACTAGATCCCGGATTCCCCATCCCTTCACTACACCCAAGATGATGGGATCGCGGAAACTATATTCTCAAGTCAATCTGCTCGGGTCCCTGACATGCCTGCAAAGTTTGATCGTCATAGCATCAGGAAGCTGAACTCATGCCCCCCCCCCCCTCCCACAGGGACCGGATCCGGTCCGGTTATGTCATTCAAGCATCTAGGAATTGTGCTTGTTCTTTCCACCAAGTTTCATCCCAATCTCTCCTCTCCAAGCGTTTTCCAAGATACCCGGTTTCCCCCTCCAACTCTCCCCAATGTCACCAGATCCGGTCCGGATTTAAAATTGTACGTCTGAGACACGAGTTCCTTCCATATATCAAGTTTCATTAAGATCCGATCACCCGTTCGTAAGTTCTCGTAAATTTTTCTGGATTCCCCCTCACTCTCCTCCCCAGCTGGTCGGATCGGGGAAGCGAGTATTTCTAATCTGATCCGATCCCTGATACGCCTGCCAAGTTTCATCGTTCTAGCTTATCTGGCCCGAACTAGCAAAATCAGGACCGACCGACCGACTGACGGACAGAAATTGCGATCGCTATATGGCTGTCACTTGCGCGGCAAAGAACCGTTAAGTGAACCTTTTTTATTCGAAAAAGTTTGTAATTCAGCATTTTCCTGGTGGCATAAGCTCTCATTGCGTCCAGTGGGAAAGTGGAAAGTTATTCCAGGAATCGCTTTCCCACAGTTTTCGCGATGCGCTTCGCTCGTCGGAAAGTGCTTCCAAGATTTCGCAATCCTTATATGAATAAAGCCATTGCCAGGCCTTATGGTGGGGCCATGAAGAGTTAATTGTGTATTATTTTTTATGAATGAAACTGAAAAAAAAATAAAAAAAGGTAATCCTCACCTTCAAGATGTGGTCCAAGCTCCTTTCCTTGAGTACACACAGTCTGAAGGTCTGGGCCAAGTTCAAAATCGTCGTCAACTGATCCTTAGTGAACATATCAACCGACAACACGGACTTCCCACCCAAACCATGAACCCCAACTCCCAAGCCCTGCACAGAGGCAACTGGTGCTGTAGTGGGCGGGAGTGGGGAGAGCGGGCGGGGCCTGTGTGGTGAAGATGGGCGGGGCATAGGCGAGACCAAAGGCTTGATGGTGTGAGACTGGATGTAGGGTTCAACGGTGGATACTTCGATTTGTTCGTGGAAGTCTGGAAAAGATGAATGATAATAGCGCAGGACCAGTCATAGATTGGCAAGGTGGTTGGCTGAACTGCAACAGAACGTCTTTACAGTAAAAGTTCGAGCAGGAACCTAAAACGCGAATGCTGGACAGATTTTTATTCGATATTTAGCATTCTGATTCTGTATTTGATACTGATACTGATACTTTATTGTAAAACGAGACTTTCACAGCATTGGATTGCCGAACTTGTCGTTTTCGTCAGGTACATCATAATTACAAAACATTTAATAAGGCGGTTGTACATAATAAAGCAATAGTAAAAAAATGATCAAATAGAATAAAAACCCTAGACAATTAAAACATTAAAGGGAAATAGTTGATCAATTGTTCAAAACTTCAACAAAAGATGGTACAAAGCTCTTTCTGTAGCGATCGGTTCTTGTACAAACAGGGTTAAGAACCGGAACTTTTTGTGCTACAGCTCGAGGTAGTCAAGGTTTTGGCGGGCAATATGGGGTAGGAAACAGGTGCTCAAAACATGAGTGGGAACGCAGACTGTTCCCGAAACCAGTACAAAGAGTAAGACGTCGGGCGTTGGATTCTGGATTCTGGCCTAATCCTCTTTCCATTTATTCCACTTTAACTTTACGATTTTCTGTCAAGGTGAGAACTTTTTGGAAAAGGTAGAAGGGATGCTAGAAATCGTTGGTTCCCTGTTTCAAATTTAATTTCCGCGCTCAAACACATAATCATCCCATCTAGCGCTTTTGGATAAGCTGAAATCTGAGTGAGTATCAAATGTGGATGCTTCAGTTTAGTCCAGGCTTTAAATGCAACAGGATCGAAACTGGATCATCAAGGAACTAAGCCGAGAGGTAGTGCCTCTACAAGGTTTTCTTCTATACTTCTATAACCATTCGTCTTTTCTTTTAATATAAGTGACTACCTTTCTGCGAACTGGATGGCCTGCTCGACCCATAAGACCCATCTTCCGTCACTTCAGCTCTGCTGTCAAATAGGGCCGGTGCCGCCATCTGTGCCAAGGTGCCGCCTAGTGCTGTCACAAGAGCAGACGGGACGTGCTTCTTTGCTTCTGGCAAAATTCCTGTAGCTGGGCCGGATGTGAACTTGATTTGAGGGATGCGGAATGAAGCAAGGTAGCTGAGAACTGCACCACCTAGTGACAAAAATAGTTAGAACTGAATTCAGTTAATTACTTTCAATAGTTTGCTCGGTTTTCTTTACTATTGAATCTTAGAAACAGATTAAGGCCAATGGCTAATCATCCGAGAAGCCCAAGTTTAGATATGGGTTCAGCATGTCTATTTACCCCTTATTTTCCCTACACGTCATCTCTACCTTGAAAAAACTGATTGTAACTTCATCCTGCCTTACTTCTGCCAAATTTCCCGTTTCGGCCGGATTCCGGGTGAAATACTTGTCCGGGTAGACAATGATTGTCATATACGGATTCGCCATGTTTACTTGCACCTAAGTCGAACATTTAATCAACTTCAAATAAAACTTTTACTTTAAACAAGTTTTCCGGTTTTGGCCGGATTCCGGACGAACTAATTGTCCGGCGAGAACAAAAGTTCCAGATATGAATTCAGCATGCCCCTAGATCGACTATCCATTGGATTTGTATAACATTTTTTTCCCCCTTAATTGAAACCCCTCCCCCACCCCTAATTATATAGCAATCGGGCCCTTCTATGAACTTGACCCAACGGATCCTCTCACGAAGTTTCAACAAAATATCTCAATGCCTTCGAGAGATGTCGTGCTAACAGACAGACGGACGGACAGCTTTACGAAGCCATAGGTATGCCGTCACTTACTTTATGGGATCCCAAAAAGTAGACGGCGGCGCTTTACGTTCCACAGATAGAAATCTGATCTGGTTATAATGAAAAAAAAAAAAGTAGAAAATTGGACTACAGTCCTAAGTCCATGATAATACTAATTCTTTGGTTTTGTCCCTTTTTTTTCCCTAGTACGTCGGTTTCAGCTAATTGCTAGAAAGTGGTTTTTACGGGAAGAGTGGACCTTAGGCCGGACTGATGAATATGACATTATGATATATGAAACCTTCGTCGAACTCTTGCCTGGGCCCAAAAAGGATGGTTTTGCTAGTCCTCAAGCCAGGCCCTACGGTGTGTTAAGTGGAGCTGCATAGCCTATGCCAGACAGGACTATCTGAAGTTATGCAGCTAAGCTTTCGTTTCTTCAAAGCATGTTTCTGCTTTTGGGTGGGAAGCTCCGTTCTAGCAGGCAAGAAAGCTGACACCAGTTTCAAACTGAAGATGGACTCAAATCTATAAGTGCTAAATATGTGCGACAGTTCCCCGACCCCACAGCAATTTAATATACTTTGCTTGAGTGGTAAATAGAAAAATTTACAGAAACAAAAATTTCCCCACGGGTCGGAAAGTGCTGTCATCTATCGTTACTAGCCACTTCTGTTCGTGATTTCTGCTGAGTTCATCATCCCATATTTTGCACTTGGATTGAGGCAGAGAAATGGTTCATGCCTCTTAAAATTTAAAAGTTTTCTCTCTGCTAAAGAAATTATAGCTTATACTTTGCTCCTTTCTAAGTGGTGATTTTAGAAAGCTGGCCTACGGCAAAATAGTCAACTTTTGAACTAATAAAGGTAGATTTGATTTTATCAACGGCGATCGGTAGCCCGTGAAGCATATCTCCGTTTTCTGGTAAAACCGGTGCAAAACCAAAGTGTTGCTCTCGCAACACAATGAACAGCAAGGAAGGCAACGCTACGCAACTTACTTTCTCTCACATCTTGACCATTTCCAGGCTGAGCTACCACCACACCATCTACATAGGCAACTTCACCACGCAAGACAACTCTCTTGACGCTTCCTTTGACGGATCGCCCAGCAAAGGGGGTCCATTGACATTTGCTGTAAGCAGGGGCGTCAGGGATGACCCATTCTTCATCCAAATCTACCTCCACCTGAAAATGTAACGCAAAATGTAACCTGGCTACAACTTACAAAAAATATAAGGTCAAGGAACACACCTTCTTACTAACATGTCCGAGCAGCTCCAAAAAGCTGCAATTTATTTTCCATTAAACATAAATATCTTATTGGCATGTCAGATAAATTTGAGGACAATATTCCATGCAATCAAACTGAATCGTTATTTGGTTAAAACACATTAGAACATGAGCTTTCCAAAACACAGCGATGTATTTTTGGAACACCCTTCCATCTAAAATAATAATGAGCGACTATATGTACGCTTTCAAGAATTCCCTAGACAATCAGAACGCCGAAAGAATCTACAACGGACCGTGTTCAAGAAGAACTTCCCAGAGATCAATGGCCTATGTTTTACACTATATCATATTATTATAATTATTAACTGACACTGGCATAATTATTTTGTTCTTTACCACCACTTCATTCCGCATCAGAATCTCCATTCAGAACCATTCACGAACCGGCGAAATTGTGATATAGCATGCCCTCTGCAAGCAGTAAAGCCTCTCTCCGATCTCATGTACATTTAGGCGTGGGTTGACACATGATATAAGTTGCTTTAGGTTAGAATGATAATAACGCCGGTAATAAGACCGTCTTGCGGTGGAAACTGGGAAGAAAAGACGCTGAAAATGTAAGATAGTCGAGATGGAAAAGTCAATCTCCGCCATTTTGAAAAGTATCTTTGGAGTTTTTGGACCAATCACAGACCAGAGTCACTGACTTAAGCCAGTTTTGTTTATCGTTGAGTGATGATGGTGGTAATTTGTCTTGAATTTATTCGTTCCTGGTGTTACGAGGATGAGACGTAACAGTGGGTAATAGCCAAATTAACGAACCAAATTACGTACAGATGTGACTGCATGTGGCGCAGGCGTGACTCTGCCTGGCGTAACTGTCTACGATACTAACACATGTTGGTTTTAAATCTGGAAAGCGAATATGTGATAATTCGCATAGAGTTCAGTTTTAACAAACGCGCGATAAAACATCGCTATCAGCGAGGGTCGCAGTACCCGTTCTCATAAGTGAGACAGTAACCTCACAGTGGAGCCTGTTCTCTACAGGCATGACAACCCGCTTGACCTGAGTTTGACAACCTTTTCCAAGGGACTGGTGCGAGTTGTAGATATCATATGGAAAACAGACAACTTTACTGGACAGCGTCTGATACAAAACTCATGAACTGAATGAAAGGAATGGCTCACATAGCCACGACTGAACTAAGTTAATAATGAATAAAACTGCGCAGAGTTGACACCAATCCAGGTTAGGCTCACATGTGATTGAAGAAAGACGAGACTGGAAAGGTAACACCACGCGAAGGACGAAAAGAAATATGGTGTAAATATTTTTTAAAGAAGATATAGCTAGAATAGTAACCGTTTACGAAACCAGCAAAAAACACAATCCTTATGAAAGCTTTAAAGTTTAACTGAAAAGGGCTGAGATGGGACATTCAATTCAATTCAATTCAATTTATTTAATAATAAAGCAAAACATATCTCTCGTGGGCAGGGCCCAAATACGATGTTTTTGTAGTCATAAATAAAGTCATAAATAAAATAAAATAAATTGTCAACATATAATTTAAAAGTAAAAAAAAAGGTAAC
Source organism: Branchinecta lynchi (assembly GCA_023053575.1). Lineage (NCBI taxonomy): Eukaryota > Metazoa > Arthropoda > Branchiopoda > Anostraca > Branchinectidae > Branchinecta > Branchinecta lynchi. The sequence continues at coordinate 14,623,620 of JAKZAP010000017.1, read as the reverse complement.
AAGGCAGAACAATGCTAAAGAGCATTGTACTGCTTTACGAAGCTCGGCACAAAGCTTCTACTGTAGCGCATAGTGTTACAGTAGATTGGGATCAGTTTGGGAACCTTTTCAGCCACTTCTCGGGGGGGACGAGATCTTACAGGAACAAAGGGTGGGGGAAGGAATGAACGGTACATGGGATGCTGGAGAAGGGATGAGCCAAAGTTGCGGCATAGTTTTTCGCGGCGGGAAGAAAGGGATTCAATTTTAAATTCTTTGAGGTAAAAAGAGCGCGTACATGTTACCCATAACTTACTCACTTAAAGAGGCTCGAAGACCTGACGAAAATGCGTTACGTCGTTGCTCCGGTATTCATGAATAATCGATTTCATATAGTGGAATCTCCCTGTTGGATTTCTGGTACATGTACGCGCTTGTACCTGTTTTGTATGCTTGACGGAACCGATTTACGAAAACAAGTGTTCACGCAGTTAGCTACCTCCCGCTAGCTGATGACTGGCCACTGAAAAGCCGCGTTTGTACTGAGATTCAGATTCTCCGCATCATAGTAGAATTTCGCGTTGTGAGGACGGCTGGAGGTATTCTGAACCTCATTCTAGAGCAGATAGTGAAATATGCAAACAAAACTTACGTTAAATGACACAATATAAGCTGGCTTTTCAGTTGAACTTTAAGATCCAAACCCATACTCGGCTAATGGTCCATTTACACACTGCGTAAAATCCGAGCGTATTCTGAAATCCGAGCGTATTTTACGCACGTTTTGAGCTTGAAAAGATTTCTAGCAATACTAGACGTATTTAAATACAAAACGGGCCGATTTCTCTAAGACGATCTTTTCAAGCTCAAAACGTGAGTAAAATACGGTCGGATTTCAAAATGCGCTCGGATTTTATGCAGTGTGTAAACCCACCATAATGAAAGTCCACGACTTAATGGAAAGATTGACGACTCGCTAATCTAAGACAGAATCCCTAACTTTTATTCTTTGAGCCCAAGCTGACTTTGAAACATTTATTCAAACAATGTTTACAACGGATACATCAACTACGATTCTTCGTCAGCGATATGTCGACCCTTCTTGGCAAGGGTCCTCGTCAAGTTGTCAATCCTCTGGTTCACTTCGTGGAAGGAATATAATTTATTACAGGTTTGTTTCCTTCCCCGAAGTTGAACCAGAGGATTGACAGCCTGACGAGGACCCTTGCCAAGAAGGGCCGAAATATCGCTGACGAAGAATTATAGCTGACATATCTGTTGTAAACACTGTTTGAATAAATCCCTAACTTCTCTTCAGAAAAATTTCTTTAATAGTCAGAAACCTTCCAACTGCCTCACAAGTCAGAGCCACCCAACGAAAAATTAGCACGCATGACGTGCGAATCACGAGACCGGGTACAGAGCAAACAGAACGTACCCATGTGTTTGGCTGCTCCGGGAGTCTGAATATCTTCCTCGGGTTGTCATGCATCTTGGCGATCAGGTCTTCAAGGGTAAGCCGCCCCTTTGAAACGGCGTCAAGGAGCAGGGGAACCACAGTCTCCAAGCCAGGGTATCCAGGGTTATCCTTAAGGCTCGTCTTTTCTTCGATTGTATGTGGGGCTGGTGCAAAAATACAAATTAGTGATGTGCTCCTGCTTGCAAAACCGATAACCTGTAGGCCTACCATTACATGGGCTTAATTATTAGTATTTGCAACGCCAACTTTCTCGCTATAACCATATCGTAGTGAGTTTGGAACGGCGACATTAAGAAAGAAAGTTCAAGCCCCAGGCCCTTGTCAATAGCAAAACCGTGTTAATCAAAATGCAGAATAAACGAAATGTACAAATAATGAAATCTCTTATGTCATCGCTCCAATCCAGCAGCAAAAACAGCAGCCATGCCAAAAAAGAAATCTCAGCACTAATTAAAACAGGATAGTTATAGTTGATAGAGAGCGTGTTCCATCCTACTTACCGTAGTTACTACTCAAGACGTCACGAATTCTGGCTTTATGCCATCATGGCTGGAACGATTTTTCTGCTTTCCAGCAGAATATCATGCCACAGGCGAATCCGACCAATCACGTTACAGAGATCCGTAGTTACTACGCTCCCGAGCGTCGTAAGCAACTAGTTACTATTAGTTACTATTTCGAGAAGGTTGGAACGGTCAGCGTAGTAACTTTTGGTGAGGTTGGAACGGAAATAGTAACTAATAGTTACTATTTGTAGAAGGGTGGAACACGCTCAGAAGCTTCATTTGTCTATTGCAGACTCGTTTCTTCCAGCCTGACGAGACACATTGCCAAGAAGGGTCGAAATATCACTTGACATACATCGTAGCTGACTTTCCATTTTTACCCATTGCTTGTGCTATGGGTCATTAGGCTGTAGAAGATCGCAGTAGTAGACCATTCTCCGGACGGTTAATCATCCTGGTCTTGTGGATATTAGGTTGAGCAGAGCCAGTGGACAGAGTACTCCACAATACACAGCGCTACCAAAGAATTTAGAGTTCAGGCTTCAGTATCGAGACGGGTTTCCCTCCATGTTCAGTTTGGAAAGCAATCGCTTTCTTTCCCTAGGTTCCAAAATACTTCTATAGTGCGATTCTCCTGTATCGACAAGCGGAAAACGAAAACGGCAACTTACCTCAACTAGTCGCATGGCACATTTAATATCAGTTACTAGCAGCACAGCAAGATCCACAACCACTCGTCGGGTCAAGTATCCCTTCGAGAGATGACAGCCTCAGCTCAACGACGATATCGTCTGTCTAGTACCCGTGCTTCATTTTGGCAAGTTTATTAGACATAAATCCCAGCCTACTTCTCTAGATCCATTTACCCCCCCCCCCTTAATCGCGCTTACAGCAGAAAGACATACAAAAAAGCTTTGCACCTGCGTTTGTCGACTTCGTGAAGAAATGATCCTTCTACTGTTTTTTATAGTGCTTTATTCATTTTTGTTTTGTTTTTCTTTCATTCGTTTTCTTATTTTTATATTTTCGGTATGTAACGAGAGACACCAAGCTCGATATTTACGCTGTGCGAGATCGTTTTGAAAAACAAATCATCATCCTCTTCTTCAGATTTGTCTGGGACACTGACAACTTCTGCTTACCGTGGTCTGTTGCGAAACAGTCGATTACGTGCATATTCTCCCATAGGGCTTGCTGATCTTCCAAAGTTGCCAAACGAGGTCGCACTTCCCCTTTCGTTCCCAGGGTCTGTAGGTCGCGCTCAGTGAGGAAGAGATGATGCGGCGCAACTTCGCAGGTAACTTGAATGCCCTAGAAGTACACGTACAATATTCTTGATGACTAACTCTTCCTGCAGATGCAAAATCGCCCTGTACCTAGCGGAAGAGCCGGAAGCGGTATCACAGCTGCTCCCAAGCATCGCCGTGATTGGTTAACACAAGGATTAAGAAGTTGGGGTTGAGTCGTTAGTGCTACGTTTTTTTGTCCTTACCGAGGATCACTGACGTGTTTTGGACTTAAGTCATATAGAGTATTCGGGTTTCCCTGTATGCAAAAATGTTGAGAACCGGGAGGACCGTGTCTATAAGCTCCGGGGGACCGAGAAATGAAACAGCTTTAGCTCGATTTGATAGAAACAGACATCGATCGAAGTCAAATTGGGTCAACGAGCATTTATCGGTTCCGCCTCTTTGTCTTCCAATTCGACCTCGAATTTGTCCGTGAGAATCCGTCATTCCGATGTATGTGTATGTGGGGGGTGAGGGGACAAAGCTGATCGCTTTGCGAGTGAAGGCACGCCTCGTGAACAGGATAAGTCAGGCTTTACAATCCAGACTTCCAGATAGGCTTTCTGGGATTCTGGTGCTGCAGCACAGCCAAGCCAAATTTTCTGGATTTTCATGATGATGGTGATCGCTAATTTTGCTTTTCTTCAACATGTCACAGATGTCCCTTCCCTTCAATATCTTTTGCTTCCAACCAGTCACAGCTCCTAACCTATTCATTTGCATTTATTTACTGGGCTTTGAAATGTGTTGCCGCCATGACACCCTCCGGAATTCCGGGATCTGGTGTGTCCAACATTCCAGACTTCCAGCATTTTTTGGCCTGTTTTGGGTTGATCTTCCGATGCATCTTGACGAAAACGGAAATCTTGAATCCGGAAGAAAAATCTGGAAGGTGACGCCTGGCTTTAAGCGATGAAAACCTGCAGTTTCAGGAAGAAATGAATAAAGATATTTAGTTTGACCCTAAAAAAGAAGTGAAAGTATTCAATGACGCTCAGTTTCCTAGGCAGGTGTCTCTCTATATATAGGAAGAAATTGGACTCGCGACGGATTTTGTTTTGCATCGCTTAACATCTCCTAAATCCGAATCAGTCTTGTGGTTATAATCAGTAGAATTCTTCCACCCAAGTTTTTAACATGAACAAGGCAAGAGTGAGATTTTTTCCCACGACTTGACAACCCGATGAAGATTTTTCAAGAATTAGTTATATGGAGTTGTAAGTTTTGATAGCATAAGCGTTTATTTACTTATTTTTCTGTATATACTGTGCAAATGCTTTATTATTAGGCTGCCTGTTACCTTTAAGTGTTACCTGTTACCTTTAACTGTTACGTTAACTGTTACCACTGCATGTCACTACTGGCAAGACTGGATGCTACTTGCCTACTATATAGCAAGACAGGATGCTACTGAATACTACTGCTTAAGATTGGCCCAGTCTGAGGCACATTAAATGACAGTATTGAGAAATGAGGATTTACTGCATTTTCTGTGTTTTTGTGAAGAGTTAAAAGAGTTGAGGCAGGAAATTTATCCGGGGAGTTTTGAAAGGGAGGAATGGGTGGAGATTATTTTGAAGGATAGAAACTTTGGGGAGATAAAGAATTTGGGAAGGTTGGTTAGCGGGCAGGCACATAGAGACCATTTTTTGTAAGGTGAGTTAGGAATAAAGGGGTGTGTATTTGATTATATTATGTGAAATTTATTTGTTGGATTAATTTGGACATTGTGTCACTGAAGTTAGTTTTTCTTTGTATTTGTATTAACCATGGCCCTTATACCTATCTATTCTGTATCGTTGCATATCAATACATGCAACTTTTTCGTACAGTCATCATACAACTACACAGGCTATAAATTTTTCATCGGGAAGGACTCCTGCCAAGCATTGCCAAAATATCGTAGCACAACGGATTAATTGTGTGAGTTTGATTGACATGTTGTTATTCCTTTTTATCCACTACTCTTTAGTTTTCAGGATTCAAATAAATAGTCCTAATAAATGTCCTATACGCCTGATAAGTGAAAGCCACATGCACTCAGACTCCGATAAGATTTCACATTGGCAAATATGCACGCAAAACTCGCGTCACTATGGGAAAACCTCGATGAGTCAATATTTGAAGAAGGAAATTCGCATCCGGCTGCGAAAATCGGAAAGCGTGTGCACACACCTTCTGTCAGTATCAGCCGCTAGTGTTGGGCGATATTTAGATTTTTCGATATTGTTTCATTTTTGATATTCGATATTTCGGTTCCATGTTTTGCTAAATTATGTCTCGCTTCACCAGAATTTAAGAGGAAAACTGTCGTAAAAAGCAACTCAAATCAAATCAATACAGAAAAACTGAATGACGAAGATCATATTACTCCAATTTTGGGCATATAACTGTAATTTAAGTTGGATTATTTCCAATAACTGTAAATTAAAAAAATTCGGTTCGATATCGACATTTACGTTTCGATATCGATATTTGGTCCGATATATCGTTATCGATATTGCCCAACAATATTAGCCGCTGTATTCACCACATTTAGTTTTCCTATAACTAAATGTATAACCTATAACTTCTTACCTTCTCTTTAGCTAGCCGGATGACCTCGATTTCTTCTTTTCTTGCTACATGGCAAATGTGGACGCTCCGGTTGTACAATGAGGCAAAGAGAATAACTGCAGCTGTATTGGATCTCTCTGCGTGGGCGCAGATGGGGACATCTCTTGGCCATTCGGCAAAGTGCTGGATAAAAAGACAAAGGTTTCAATGGGATCACAAACGCTATGGTTGAGTTTTGCCCAGGAGATAACCTTAAAGTTTAACTGAATGAGATAGGACAATCGATTAGCCTATTACTTATTCACTTATTCACAAGATCCGATGAAAATGCGTTACTTCGTAGTTCCGCTATTCGCGAATAATCGATTCTCAAATAGTGGAATTTCCCTGTTGGATTTGTGGTACCTGTATGCGCTTGTAGCTGTGTTGTATGCTTGACGAAAACGATTTACGAAAACTAAATGTTCACGCAGTGAGCTACCTTCCGCCAGATGATCTCGGGCCACTGAAAAGCCGCGTCTCGGTTGAGATTCAAATTTTCCGCGTCATTGGAATTTCGCGTCGTGAGGACGGCCTTAGATATTCTGAACGTCATTCTAGGAAAAAATAATCCCTTTACTCAATCCAAATAATGCAGTGTATTCAGTTAAACGATACAAAAAGAAGTTTTCTTTAAAAGACAAATCCAAAGGAGCCCTTTCAGTAAATATTAGGGGGGGGGGGACCCCATCCCAGGTTTACTACTCACACTCGAAACTTAATACCATACAGTAACGTAATTGCTTGTCTACGGACTAAATATTTAATAACACTTTGCCTACGGACTAAATATTTAGAGGAAGATGGAAGATTTTGGGACCCTCCGAAATCTAGATGGACGATGCACCCCCCCCCCCCCCCACATGGCGCCTGCTACTCCCTAAACCTCCGAGCTCAAGCGATTTTAAGTTTTACCGGATTCCAGTCCTACAGCATCCAACCGAGCGGAGCTCCAGTACGCAATTCTAACAAGTAAATTTCTGTTTTTCTTTGAAATCCAGCTGAAATGTCCATCCGTGGTTTAAACTAACAGCAAAGCCATGTTACCGATCTTGTGCCACCCCAACATACTGACACCCTCGCCTCAGGCAACTCGCTCCTTCTTTCTGACTTCAAGTTTTGACCTGAGCCTCGTTTTTGTTGTATGCTGCAGGTCCACTTCTCGGCCGAATCCGGACTGATTCTTTCTACATCCGTGTTTGCCCTGCAGTGCTTCCGAGGAAGACGGCAGCACTTCTCGAGAGTCACGGACTTGCTCACCGACCAAGTCCGTGCTTCCCTGCCCGCTTCAGCCAAGAAGATGAATCGAAAAAACACATATTGTGCAAAAGAAAAGAGGTGCTGCAGTAGCGCTGCGGCAGCGCTATTGCAACAAAAACGAGGCTCTGATTCAGGCGTGATTACCGACACTGTCAGAAGTTTCATAAGAGATAACACTGAGATGCACGGTTTCATCAGACAATGAGTAACAGATAACCCTTTGGAAGTTATGTGTTGTGTTTGAAAACGTTATGCATGAAATATTATGCATAGCAAACTTTATTAGGAAGAGCCAAAAAAGCATCTACTGACTTTATCCACTATCGTCATGATGTCGGAAAACTCAGCAGATACTTTTTGGTGTTTTTTCGGTTCTTCCTGATAGTGACGCTTATTATGCATAACATTTTGAAACACAACAGATAACATCCGAAGTATTATCTACTACGCATTATCTATTGAAACCGCGCATCCTTGTGTTTTCTGTTATGAAACTTCTGACAGTGCACCATTCAAACCTAACAGCATTTTCCCGCTAGTCTGTAAATTCTAAGCGTAATGAAATAGAGGAAGAAGGTGAACGGAAACAACTTTCAGAACCCCGGGGACACTTTCTTGAAGCTCAATGGGCAATAACTATGCTTTAATTTTTATAAAATCCTTCACACATACACCTTTCTGACTTCCCCTAGACAGCGCTTCAAAAATAAGCCGTTTTCTTGCTAGCGCTTGTCATTGACTCTTCGGCGTATCGGCGGAGACGATTTCAGAGCGTGGTAATGGATTGCAAGGCGCGAAATTCAAAAACTCTCGGCCATGTACGAAAATCGATCGTTTTGTGGAGCTGACAGATGAGAGTGTCATGGCTGCTAAAATAAACCGTCTTTGTAGCTGGCAGATTGTCCCAGTGTTATCTGATGAAACTTTCTGTTGTTTATAGTACCGAAGAAAAGTTTTGCTTTCTGGATGTAAAGTTAAAACACTGCCAAAAATGTACAAATATAACCGACCTACTTGCAGCTGATTCCAGGGCTTACAATGAATTCTCAGTTAATACCGTTAATATCAATATTTGTCAACAATACAAATAATCCGGAGTATAGAATATAAACGAATGGATAAGTAAAAAGAAACTCCGCGTATATTTGTCTGAGCTAGTAAATCGGAGTATGGCGGTCAGCAAAATACGGCGTAACGATATTTAAGCGAAAAAAGTTGTCGAGGAATCTGCTGATTTCTGATGTAACATTGTATTCTAGGGGGTGGTAATGTGGTATCTTGTGTTCGATCCGCCCATTGAACTTTAAAGGGCCCCTCACACTATTTACTCTTCAACTTACAGTCTTTAAATATATTTGAATACTTTCCCGAGACCCGATGACTTGTAGCGAAAACAGGGAAACAATTTACATAACTGGGTTTTCTGATGGAAAACTTCTCGCAGACAACCGTCGACAGTGTGATGCACATCAAAGGTAGCAAAACACGACAAGTGAGAAAATCAGCGTGGTTTTGTTAGAGGGGTTGGAATGTACGTGCAAAATTGAGGTCTTAGGGTTTAGAAATACATGGAGTGATTAGGGAAGCAGTTTGCATTAGTATTGTAGGTTAAGGAAGGTCCTTTAACGGGTACTATTTAAAGTTCCCTGACATTCTAGAGGCTAGAAACAAAGAAAAAGTAGTCAAGAAAGACTAAATCATGAAAAGTTCTGCAGCTTAATAAAAACGTAAGGGTGATGTAATGGGTGCTGTCAGCTCCGGTAACATTTCAGTTAGGAATTTACAATCTGCCTTATTTTTCATGAAACCCGATTGGGTGCAAACACAGCTGAATTGCATCACGACTATTAAAAACGTCAGAGCTGATTATTTGCCTTTCTTTCTAGACAGATGCAAACCGAACAGCCCATTAATACCTTGAGGTGTGATAAGAGCTTCTTGTCTACGTGACCAAACTTCATGAGATCAAAGTCCACACGAGAGTCCACATCATACGTGAAGCAAACAAAATGAAGTCTTAAACAAAAGAAATAGTTCTCTAATAAGTTACAATTGTATCATGTTTGTTTTCTGCTTTTGAAGCAAACAAAATGAAGTCTTAAACTAATATTTCAAGAAATAGTTCTCTGATTAGTTACAATTGTATCATGTTTGTATTCTGCTTTTCCATGTCTTTTTAGCAATACTCTATTACTGATATTTTACGTAAAAATGGTAAATAACACATTCATTCATTCATTTTTCCGATCCTAGAATTCGTTACAATATAAGCGTTTTCACTGTGCGGATGGCAGACGTGTCTTACCACAAGATTCCTGGCTAAGCGAAACAGACAAAATACAGCCCAAAAATAAGAGTTCAAGAAGTAGTTGTCATGTTTGTTAAATTTACGTAAATAAGTTAAAATTGAATGTATCTTATGTTTTTCTAATTTTTCTTGTCTTTTTAGAAATACTACATCACTAACATTTCATTGGACGATGGGAAATAAACACGTTCATTCAGATGATCCGATCCTAAAATTCGTCCTAAAATCCTAAATTCGTCCTAAAACCCTAAATCCTAAAATCCTAAAATTGACAATGCAGTTTCTGAATTTTTAACATTTGCTCAACAAAATCTGTTAACCATAAATTTTTCAAAAACTTTTTCATGGTATTTTCTAGACTTTCGTCAAATGACGGTAATGATCATATCAATGTTCGAGGAAATGTGCTAAAAGGAGTAAAAGCAACAAAATACTTGGGATTTTTAATTGACGAAAACCTATCGTGGAAAAATCATTCAAGTGCGATAGCTGAAAAATTAAGCAGAGCCCTTGGGGTAATGCGAAGAACTAAAAATGTAGTCCCAAAAAAGCCCAAACCCTTTCGAACCCGAATTATTTTCCTTCGAGCTAAAAATTATTAAGTATTAAGGGGTTCACTAAGAACTTGTGTAAGTTTCATTCACTTACGTCAATGGATTCTTAGAAATTTAGGGGTCTGTCAATTGACTCTGTCAGATGACGTACTGAGGTTTTGAGGTCACAGCTTTAATAATCGTGTCATGGTGCAAAACAAAGGAAATTTACACAAAATGGAAGTTTTCTGACAATGGTACATTCATTGAGGCAAAGGACAACATCCCACTTTGAGCACTTGACACTTGATCCCTATTTTGGTCGTTTTGAACCTTTCTCGTACCCGAAGAGTGCTTCTCAGGCCGTTAGTGTGGGTCTGGAAGCGATTCAACTGATCATGTATTGTGTTTTCGTTTCTCTAAGTTGGCCTTGGTGTTGCCGCTGACGTAGCAGGTAACTAGATCCCGTTTCGTCGTGACTACTGAGATCATTTCTGCATGGTCGACCACGCCGTCGTAACGGACTACCTTCATAGTCACAGCGGATCAAGACTTCGGCTATGTTATTTCGAAACTTGAAAAGAGTGACGGGATTGTAGGAACGATGTTGATGATCGACTCTTCAGTCCTCAAGCCACGACTTACCAAAATAGAATACAATCAACGTCAACGAAGTGAAAGAAGGTCGTCAATGTTTGTTTTCTGGTTTACGTTTCGATCCTGTACGAAGCGAATCAGGTAATCGAATTGTTGACACCCCCTCTGTTACGCTTGTAGCCGTCAGTGACACCAAGACGTTGAACTTCGATCTACGTTTCTTCTTACTGCTCCAGCGTCTTACAACTTCCCTTGGCCAGCTCCACCATTGTTTGAAGCCAGAGTGAATATGCTATTGTAGTAACAGCGAACTCAGCTAATCCCCTTGTCCGACTCGAAAATCTCATTCCATGCACCTCTCCATTCCTTCTTCAGCTCTACACCGTCTGCGTATTTTCGAAGAGTTCAGTGAGTGAACTCACCATTGTTTGAAGCTAGAGTCAGTATGCTATTGTCGTACCTGAGAACTAAGCCGATTCGCTTGTCCGACTCGCACGTCTCATCCCATGCACCCCTCCATTTCTTCTTCAGCTCTTTTTCTTCTATCAGCGTTGCTTTACCTAGACTGTCTTTCGTGTTATACCAGCTGCACGAAGACCGTCAGCGTCTTTTCAATGACGTTGGTGAGTGAACTCACCGAAGTTCTACTCACTCACTACAACTTCGATGGGGAAAAAATATGAAGTAAACATGCTTCTCTATTTGTTAGACAAGCCTGGGGCAAGAGCATCTTCCACAGTTCCATTCCTACTCCAGCTTCTTTACGAGCTTCACCGATGTTGGTTGTTTTTCCTTGGTAAACTTCAAAAGCCATGCATAACCTAGACGCCTGGGACAGTGTTCTAAAAGCCACAAGGGCGAGGGTTTTATCGAATATATTCTTTCATCTTCGTCCTTCCTGTTGAAGGGAATGATCTGCTCGTCAACGCTGATACTCAGTTCTTTCTCCAGCTCTAGGCATTTTTACGAATTTGAACCGTTCGGAGTTTGTTTTAGAGTTCAGTTCCTGCAAGTCTCGTTCCACTTCCTCCAAAAAAATGAATGTCAGTAGTCTTCATAGAAGCCGAATTCTGTCATTTGACGACAACCTCAATTTTACCTGTCTGTCCTGGGTCTGTCAATTGCCATGGTAGATGTTTCAAAAATTCTCACGGCAAACCTATTGGAGATTACGGTTCAGCGATAGTCTTGATGGGTATTACTAAAAACCTAGTATGAGGAACAAGCAAAAACAAAAAAATAAACCTCTGTGCTCTTCCTGTATTTCTAATTAGAAATTACCCCCTTTCTACCCCTACGAGGCCCTTTTCTTTCAAGCTCTGCCTACCCTTGAAGTTGTTATCCTAAATGAATGAACGATACCTCGATCGAACCGTAAGGACCTCTAATTTTCAAATCAGGGTTTAAATGTGGTGATTTCAATGCTAGATGGCAGCTAAGTAACTGGAAATGAATGGATTGGCAAATGACGGCGGTAGGGTCGAAAGGGAAGTCTTTGATTCCTGTGGGCCGAGAAGCTGGGAGACACCATCATTTTTCGATGGGTCGGATTTTTAGGAACACACTGTTACCTTTGTTTTACCCCTAAATGCCGTTTTATTTAACTGCCTTGTCCGCTTAATGCCGTTTTATTTGTCCTGTCATTGCCAGTTGTCAGACAGGAAGCCGTGAGTGATGACATGCTCTCGGAGCAAGTTTCGATCCTGTCTCGGGTAGATTTCTCGACTGCGTTTTATAGAGAGATTGCACCATACCCGAAGAAAACGGACGCCATCGTAACGAAAAAATTTAACATTAGGAAGATTTACCGGCGATTTATCATCATTCTGGGTCAGGGACTTGCTGGAATGTTAATTGGGCTACTCCTTAACCGTATAGTTCTATTTTTGCAAAGAGTTTCAATAAGTAAGAGTTTGAAGGCGTCAAAGTGTATAAGCAAAGACGGAGTCTCGTCCTATTGGTCGATAATGACACAATTTTTCAAATCCGCGTCATCGCCCGACCAATAGGAGTCGAGGCTCCGTTTTTGTATTCAAACTTTGAAGCCTTCAAGCTCTTACTTCCATGGAAACTCTTTTGCAAAAGCAGAATTACACGGTTACGGAATAGCCCAATTAACATTCCAGCAAGTCCCTGGCTCAGAATGAAGATAAAACGCCGATAATCTAATTTCAAAGTTGAAAGTCCTGTACCTTCCTATGTCAAATTTTGTTGTTATGATCCCGTGATGATGATGTAGCAATATCCGTTTTCATCGAGTAGGGTGCACTCTCTCTATTTGCGATGCTTGTCCGATGCTTCATTCACTTGACAGGGCTAAATAAAACGGGTTTAAACCGTGTCAAGGCAGTAACAAGAAGACAGAACCGAGACAAGGAGGACTCAAATCGAACGGAGCTTTATCCGGAACACAATCAGCCCATGGGCTGACTATCCAATTTGATTGATTATCCAATTTTCATTTGTTTGATTATCCAACGTTTACACTTGTTTACACAGAAGTAAACAGGACAAACTGAACTAAGTTTACAGTTACTAAGGAAAGGTTGCGCAACATAGGCTGATACTTTTCTCGGAAACCATAAACTTTGTTAAATATCAAATAAAGAAACGAGGCCTATCTGCCTAGAAGGATAGTGTTTTACAACCGGCGTGTAAAAATGATCATTTTGTTTGACGACTAAGGCCGACAGTCTTATCTCAGCTGACACATGAGATTAGGCTGAGTAAGGTTTAAGCTTGTTAGCTCGTTGGTTGGATAAATGATTGAATTTTGTCATTTTATCTCATCAGATTAAAGGCTCATGGACGACTGCAGAGGCATACCATAACCATTGTCCATTACCCCGGGATTCCTTGGGGATTGGGGGGGGGGGGGACGAAGATAGAGGTAACCACTTCCTGGGGACTCCCCGGACGGAAAACACGGAAAATCCCTACGTACAGACTTTGTTCAAACGATGGCGAATGTCCCTTCTTAGACTTGTTCGAGTGACGCACTTAATGGACAAAACAGTGGGTCTAGAGTGGCGTGTCGCGTTAACGTCTGGTCAAAGCGATGAAACTATGCTGGCTTGTGTCCGCGCTGCTTAGTGATATCAAAAACAAATAAGCACCAGAACCTCCGTCACACTATCTCTGTAATACGACCATGCCAAGTCAATCAGATTCCTTATACACTGCCCGATGCAAACGAACGGAGAGTGGGAGCTACGCGGAACATCACAATTCGAAACAGCTATCTCGCAGTATACCCCCGAGAAGAAATTTCGAAAGTAAAAGTCAATTGGTTGTCTGCCACTGTGATGTCACGTGTGACACGCTGCAGAGCGGGTCAGCACGCCTGCTGCACTTTTTCCTCTGATATGCGCAGCGGCGAAGACGGGCATCAACTCGAAGCTAAGCAAGTACTTCTAGCTCAGCTCAGTTTTGTCGGGGCATCCATAGTCGCTGCATGGGACCCACGGCGGAGGTTCACTGGCTTAGTTGTTCTTGGTGTGACTGAGAGCGTTTCCCATCCTACTTACCGTAGTTATTACGCATGACGTCACAAATTCTAGCTTTTTGCCGTCAAGGATGGAACGATTTTTCTATTTTCCGGCAGAATATCATGCTACGGGCGAATCCAACCAATCACGTTAAAGAGATCCGTAGTTCCTACGGTTACTACGCTCCCGAGCGTGGTAAGCAAATAGTTACTATAATAATAATAATAATTTGTTTTAACCCACAAATCGTACAAGACGAAAACAGTGGAGTACAAAAGAATATATGAAGACATAATTAGGCAAAACACCACACATACAAACAAAATCTACTTAAGAGTCAAACAGACGAATAAGCCCATGAGAGGGCGACAGACGCGCGTACGCCGTTTCGGACAGTTTTCTGTGGAGAACAGACAATTTCTCAGTGATATCCGGTAGCGAGTAATTACTAATAATTTCCGAATTTCTTTGCCAAGGAGGGAAAAAAAGAAGAAATTTACAAAAACGAAAATAAGAGGATCGCATAGCTTTAATATCCTTTTTCTTTAAAACAGGATAGACACCAGATAAAAAAAGAATAGAGTGGTCACAAAAGGAAGAGTATAGTTTGCCAAGAGCTCTCCGATGGTATTTCCCCCTGTTAGCAACAATTTTCGAATAACCCAGTTGAATTTTTAGTCTACAATCGGAAACCGTCCGGGATCGGAATGAACGAATATTTTTGGTAATGGTAATACCCAACCACCGAATAGAATCAACACTTGGAATAGAAAACTTCAAGCAATTTAGAGACGCGGATGGCCCGGAGTTAAAAGACAGATATTCAGATTTTTTTACGTTTAAAGAGAGTCCAATATTGGAAAATGAAGAGGAAACCTTCTAAACCAAACGCGATAACTCGCTCCTAGATCGGCTAATTAATAGAAGGTCATCTGCATAAGCAAGATATGAAACATTTGAAAAACCAAGGAGATAAGAAGAAGAAATATTTGTAAGCGTATCAGAAATACACATTTTGAATATACTAGGAGAAGGTACACCGCCCTGCCTTGCACCACATCAGACAGGAATCATTGAAGCTGAAACAGGACCATTAGATTTTATTCGGAGGTAAGATTTACGATACCAATAACGAAGAAGAAATATAATGGAAAGGTTAATGCCGTTACTGTAAAGAGAGTTAGTTACTATTGCGAGAAGGTTGGAACGGTCAGCGTAGTAACTTTAGGTGAGGTTGAAAAGGAAACAGTAACTAATAGTTACTATTTGTAGAAGGGTGGAACACGCTCTGATTAACAAATGATGCAACAGCGCACGTTTTCCGCCATGCTTTACCAGAGGCAATGCGACTGAATTGGACAGCATAAGCGTGTTACGAACTGTCAACGATTTTCCCAGGGACGATACAGTAGGATGCCCGCAGAAAGCCCCAAAACCTTGTTAAAAGTAAAAATTACTTTGGGTCATTACTATATAATATTCCCAGTCAGTTTAGACTGAATGTGTTTTGCCGTTATGCTTATGAAGCTGAAAATTCCGTGCACAGCTTTTTCGTATCACGGGCTGATGATTCTTTTTTGTTTATTTTGTCATTTCTGTATTTTTGCCTTATATTTACTTTTTTTTTCCTCTTTTCATTCCACTATGCTCACTTTGTTTATGCAGGTAGTGAGGTAACTCAGGCTGCAACAGGTTCTAGTGGTTCTGCAACAAACTTCAGAAAGCTCTGCCGATTCGTATTAAAGTTCAAATAGCACAGCTGGGAAATGTCCCGCTTACGAAAGCTTAATATTATCTAGCAAGATATTACCCATTCGTGTCTATATTAGAAACATACCTTCATCCACGACGCCATGTTATCCATCTGTAGAGTAGTAAACGTTTCGTTCAAATACATCTTGATTCCGACCACCATAGGTGCCAGCGTTGCCGCTTCGACGAAATTATCTTGCGTGGCGCCCAAGTACAGTCCATAATCACAGCGAGCGCCGCGACTTGCCGCGTCTTTAACTGTCACTAGCGATGCTTTGTCAACCGCTGGCGGGTTTGTGTTCGGCATGGCGCAGATTAACGTGATGCCGCCAGCAAGTGCCGCTGCAGTGGCGGTTGAATAATCTTCTTTATGGGTGGCACCAGGTTCTCGCACGTGGACGTGAACATCGATAAGGCCTGGGAGGCGGACAACGCGGCGAGACGATATACAGTCGACGTGGGGTTTTAATGGTGGAGCACCACCGATTAGGCGGAGGGCCTGGAATAAAAGGAATGTTCAAGCGATCAAGGGCTAAAACACAAGTCTATAGGCGAACTGAGTTTCCTCCTCGCTTTTTATCTGAGAATAACACGCAAGTCGACATTATAGCCCTTCCTTTACAACATTTACGTCTTTCATAAAGCATCCGTGTCAATATTCATTCATTTTAGCTCTAGTGTTTCTCAAACTAACTCGGAAATAGTCACTTCCCCGATCCGACCACCCTGGGTGGGGGTGGGGGTGGAGGGAATCCGGAATCTTAAGGTTTAATGGAAAAAGGTTTAAGGTTTAATCGAAAAATTGCCACAATAGCAAAAGCTAAATAATAGGCAAAAACAGAAAATAAATAAACACACATTAATAACTAACAAATCTAAACAATATACCATCAATCAAATCTTGAGGTATGTGTAACTTATGAACGTATGATCGGATCGTAATGAAACTTGATATTTGGAAAGACTTCCGTGTCTCGGGTGTCCCATTTTAAGTTCGCACCGGATCAGATGACTGTGGGGGGGGGGGGGCGGGGCGGGTCGGAGGAGAGAACCGGAAATCTTATGCCACGCCTAGAATGGAGCGATTGGGATGAAACTTGGTGGGAAGCACAAGAACTAGATACATGAGAGACAGAAACAGACCAGGTTCGGGCACTGTGAGGAGAGTTGGTGGGCGGGGGGGGGGGGGGGGGGGGGGAGGGGCTGAAATTCCAGTGACCGCGGTACTTCCAATATTCTAGGACGATGAAACTTGGCTTGGACCTTAGAGGCTTGGCAAAATTGTCACTTCTGACACCCTACCATCCCTTAAAGTACTAATCCTAAGCACAAAGTCCAAAAAACTTTTAAGCAAGTATATATTTTCATCTTCCCCTTGAGCCCATGACCAATTTTGCTTAAGGGTTTTGCTTTAAAAAAAAAATACTTAGCACCCCGTGCGCAGCTTATCTTAACCGAAAAGTCAAAAAATACTTCTGACCAAATGATATGTATTCATGGTCCCCAGGGGCCCATTACTATTTTCGCTTCAAGGGTTTTGCTTACAAGTGAATTCCTTAAAGTACAACCAATAATTTTAAGCAAAATATACATTTTCATGATCCCGATGAGCTTATCATCATTCATGCTTTAAGGGCGTTCATTCGGGATGAATCTCTAGCGCCCTTAAAGTGCGCATCAGCACAGCCAAATTAAAAAATAAAACAGTTTTTACGAAAGACGCATTCTCGTGATTTCGAAGGACCCATGATCATTCTTATCCGAAGGGTTTTGCCTACAAATGATCACAACAAACCCACGAATTCCTAGTTTCAAGCTCTGACTCAGCCTTGCAAGTGCCATATGAGCTTCCAGCTCTTGTTAAATTAAATTCTACTCTGCTCTCTACATGAGGGTAAAGGAACATGTTAAACTGGGATTTTATAACAGCTTTCACTATGGTGAACACATTACAACACAAGGTAAGGAGCCCAGAGAAAACCGAAAACATGGTTATAATAATAATAATAATATTTATAAGTAGTGAACTGATAGACAAAAACGCTCCTCAGCCGGGATTTGAACACAGGACCCTCTGCTTACAGCAGTCACTCTACCACTGAGCTACCGAGGAGCGTGTGAACACAGTCCGCAAGCCACTACAATAGTCTGGTACAAGTCCCTTCTGTAGAGCGCCATCTATATTAATAATAATAATAATAATTTACCCACTATACAAGAAAAGAAGCGGAGTAACTTAAAAGAAAAAAAGGAACGTAAATTACAAAACAACAACAACACAAATGTTTGTACATCTTCGCTCACAGGACCAATAGTTCCACAATAGAACACTTCTGCTTCAAGTAAATCATGCGTGTAAATAATTAAGCGAGGAGATGATTTTGCTCCACAATTTCAGTAATTATATAGGTAATAATATTCTTTTAGCCTACTTTCTCCTGACAAATAAAAAGTTGCCTGAAGTTACAATGGCACCTACCCTTTATCTAATTATTATTATATTTCTATTTAATAAAGTAATTAGTTGTATGTAAACTAGGTCTGCTGTTTGTTTCCTTCATTTACATTCATTCTGAACAGAAACGGTAAATTAACTGTCCGAAACGGCATAGCGCGTCGGTCGCCCTCTCATGGGCTTATTCGTCTGTATGACTCTTCAGTAAATCTTGTTTGTAAGTGAATTTTTAATTTTTTAATAAGTAAATTTTTCCCGAATTTGTTCCTATTTTCTTTTGTACTCCAATGTTTTCGCCTTGTCAAAAATAAATTATTATTATGAGGCATTAAACCCTGCATTAAAGTTATCCGACGATCAATTCTCCAAACATGAAACACTAGCTTCTGCAAGGTCCCTTTTGCTATCTATCTCTCATACCTCTTTAGCTATATATGTATAGCTTGCAGATGACGTCACAGACTGCTTTCTCACAGAAATCCAGCTAGCAGTCGAATGGAAAGCATCTCCAACTGGCCCCTGATTGGACACAGCCCAGCCAATTACAGGGGCAGTCAAGGCAAACACAGGTACTAAACTCATTTTCCTATTTTAAACACGAGATTTTCTTCCTAGACAGTATTCCGGCAAATACGGTTCCAACAGCTCAGGTGGACCCGGAATGCACGATAAACACTAACGTTAAATACGTTAAACACACATTCCTTCAACTACTAAAAGCAAAAAACAAACTGGACTTCCAGGTTTAACGATACGTTCGGAACGCTCATTTGATTAAAACGCACTGGAAAAACAGGCTCTTTGCCAGTTCCCAGGGACATTCTATTTACTATTTACTCTTGGAGAGTTGTGTCAACTGTTCAGTGAAGTAGTAAGAAATTTGGCTTTTTGCCTACGGCTACACATCATGTTGTATGTGGACCTTGGCAGAAGTAAATTTTTGTATGGAATTATTACAATACACGAGGGTATAAGAAGCAAATAGGTTTTTTTATGGCACTTGCTTTCCGGCCAAGTGCCATATACCGATCACTTTTCCGTCGGTCTGTCGGTTAGTCCGGTGTTTGCGAGTTAGGGTACTTCCAGATACGCTAGGACGATGAAACTTGGCAGACATATTAGGGACCCGTCCAAACTAACTTGGAAATAGTCACTTGCCCGATCCGACCATCGTGGGGGGAGGGGGAGGTTGCGGAATCCAGAAAATAGGGACATGCGTAAATTTCGAATGGGTGATCGGATCTTAATGAAACTTGATACCTGGGAAGACCTCGTGTCTAAGATGTCTCATCTCAAGTCCGGACCGGATCTGATGAATCTGAGGGGGAGTCGGAGGGGGAGCCGGAAATCGTGTGAAACTCTCGGAGTGGAGCGATCGGGATGAAACTTGGTGGGAAGAACTAGCACAAGCTCTAGATAAATAACTGACAGAACTGAACCGGATTCGGACACTGTGGGGGGAGTTGGAGGGGGGTTCTGGAATTCCGGCGATCCGTAGTTGATGTACTTTCAGGTGGGCTAGGACGATAAAACTTGGCAAGCATATCAGAGACCCGACCAGATTAACTTGGAAAGAGTCACTCGCCCGATCTGACCGTCTTGGGGGGAGGGGAGACGGCGGAATCCGAAAATTAGTGGCATGCATAACTTTCGAACGGGTAGTCGGATCTTAATGAAACTTGATATCTTGAAAGACCTCATGTCTCAGATGTCCCATTTCAAGTGCGGACCAAATCCAATGAACTCTGGGGGGGGGGGGGGTCGGAGTAGAGAACCGGAAGTCTTGTGATACGCATAGAGTGGAGCGATCAGGATGAAACTCGGTGGGACGTACGGACAAGTCCTAGGTGCATCAGTGACAGAACTGCATCGGATTCGGGTACCGAGGGGGGGGGGGGGGGCTGTAGGGGGGTGTCCGGAATTCCGGTGATCGTGAGTTAAGGTACTCCCAGATGTGATAGGACGATACAACTTTGCTGGAGCATTATAACCTTGACATCGTCACTTCTCCGATCCGACCATTCCTTAAAGAACTAAATTACTCTTAATCAGAATTTACTTTTTCAAGATCGCCATGAGTACATGAACCTTTTTGCCTCAAGGGTTTTGCTTAGAAATTAATTTTTAACACCCTTAAAGTGCGCATCTTAACCGAAAAGTGAAAAAAAACCTTTGACCGTCACTTCCATCCTCTGACCCGGCCTTGCAAGTTTGGCGCATCTTAACCGAATACTCCCATCTGACCCAGCCTTCCTGATTTTTCTTTTCCTTCTTGTTTCCTTTGGATTTCTGTCTCCAGTTTTAATATTAAAAGTGAAACCATAGGTTGAATTTTCAGCCCCCTTAATTTTTTCTTGTTGGGGTATTTCTTACTACATATACTTACTACAAGTGCCATATGATCTTACAGCTCTTGTTTTAACAAGTTTGGAAAAAGGCTTTAAAAAAGTACATGTCATCTTACGGCTATATTCCTCTTTCCAATTATTTTTTTTTAACTGGTGACGTAAATTAGGCTATTGTTGTGTTTCTTCTTTTTTCAGTTTTCTGTCGATGTATGTACCCAGAGATGGGCGAATCCGATCATGA
This sequence comes from Branchinecta lynchi, assembly GCA_023053575.1. Lineage (NCBI taxonomy): Eukaryota > Metazoa > Arthropoda > Branchiopoda > Anostraca > Branchinectidae > Branchinecta > Branchinecta lynchi. The sequence continues at coordinate 14,602,789 of JAKZAP010000017.1, read as the reverse complement.
TAGCATTCGAACCCGAATTCAGGGCTAGGTACGAATCCGATTCCGAATCCACCATTTCATGCTGAAGATTCGAATCCGGAATCGAATCCGGATTCGAATCTGACCTTAACAAAAATCAAATCATGTACATAGGTTATAGTTTAAAAATCAGAGGTGGCAAAAAACACTGATATTTCAGGTAATCAGAAATGCTTAACAACAACTTAACATGTTTTATGGTGGTAGACACCAAACAAATTTGATTGATTAAGCCCACTGTGTAAAAATCGGGAAAACGGAAACTGGAAGGATGTAGAGTAGAAATTTGAGCGGACTCGTTAGATTGAGGGTTTGGAATCCGAGTCCAAATCCGAATCCAGCCTGAGAAGCAGAAGATTCGAATCGGGCAAAAGGATGAATCCTGGATTCGAATCTGAATCGGGATTCGGATTCGCTCATCTCTGGTATGTACCAATACTCTAGCATCTCCTTTAAAACAAAGCAACTTAAAAAAAAAAAAAAAAAAAATGTTCAAGGCTGTTTTTTAGCCGAACGCCTTAGCTTTGGTGAGAAACACCGAAATAAAAGGCTCTCTGGAGCAATAAACCGAAGCCAGATCCACTTCGAAAAGAGCCGTGTAAGGCAAATGCAGAAATCGTAATAGTGTCGTTAGGGTGGACAAATGGCACAAGAAGCTCGAAGTTTCGGAATGAGAATCGACGGAAAGATTAGGGACGTACTGTGAATCAGTAATACAGGTACGAAAAGCCATTTTAGAAATCCTTACAAAAATCTCCTTACTACGCTTCATTGTCATTAGGTGTACTTATGATCTGTAGATAACAGTGAGGAAAACACTTCAATACTTCCTTCAAATGTGCATGCTATCGAAAATTCTTTCGATTAACCGTTGTTTCAGTGACAATCTGATAAGGTTGTGACATTTTAAGGACAGGCATACATGGCTCCTGTAAATCAGATTTAGCTCTATCGGCCAAAGATCGACAAAATCTTTGATACTTTAACGTGGGCCATTTATAGTGACACAAATCAAGTTGGTACCACGTTACATTCATCTTTAATGGAACTTCACACTGAGAACGTAAGAGCGTTCCGTGTTCTCCGTATAGTCGGCGTTGCGTGTGCACTGTAAAAAACAAATATTGCAGTATTTGCTACTGGGATCAATCTCGACTCTATTCAGATACGATTATCACTAAGTCGGATTAATCTTCCCCAGCAGAGATACGATTAATCACAGTAGCAAATACTGCAGTTAACTTGATCCTTACTCGGCGAAACTTTTTAGTGTGGGTTGCGTTGCGACAAACCTTACAAACCACGAGGGCTCATGCCTTTCGTTAGCATGCACATGAAATGGCTAGTTCTGATTCCTAATTTCTGTGGTATATATATATTAATTATATATATATATTTAATATACATTTCAAATGCATCCTGTATGCTGTTTCACATATACTCGAGTTTGAATAACCTGCGGGTTGGGTTAAATTTTTTCGCAAAGCTTGTCTTGCGTCTTCGCAAACGCAGCGTAAGGCCAGCGTAGCGTGAAAGGCTTATAATTCAACGTTAAAGCGGCATTAATTTCAGGCTGTAAGCAACGGACCGCTTAAACTCTGAAGCTACGATCCCCAAAACCCTCCTCGATTTACTAATTCCCAAAGTCTGTTTAACAATACCTTTAGCTACGAAAGTCGATAACGCGTCTTAAACAGAAATTTGGACTGTTAAGAAAGCGAAGGTTTTTGTACTCGCCAAATTTGGTTTCACTGTGCAGATTGGATACCCAGAGCCCAAATGTCCGTGGGTCAATCTGATACTCTCTTACCAGCGACCAACCAAGCACTGGTCCGGCCAAGCTTTTCGCGAACGACATAATGGCGATTCTGGTGATCTCACGGAGCCAGAAAAAAAGCAATGCGAGAATCCACAGACCGCCAGAAAAAACGGAGCGCCTTTACAATTTATCCCCAGCTTGCTGAATCCGCCTTCCATGTACGAAGTTGATTCACTTTCCAGGTCACTTTCCAAAACTAGCGGAGCGCCACAAAAGCATCGGAAAGTGAAGAGAACATCAAACCGCTTTCACACTGGCACGTTGAGCCTTTTACTCTAAGCTGCGTAACCTCTGCGTCGTGCTTGCGTCAACGCAACGCAGAGCTTAAGCAGACAAATAAAACGCAACCAATCAGCCGTAAAGGACGACTCAGACGGCGTTCAGAAGGGCTCTACTACGATATAGCTCTTTGCAGAGTTAACAAATTATGATGTTCCGGGTAGCTCACGTTTGCATCGGGCAGGGTATCCAGAATATCCGCATGGTTGTATTACAGAGGTAAGGGAGACGGAGGTTCTTGTGATTATTTATTCTTGCTTTCAACTAGGTTTGGAAACCAACAAACCCGTGGACTTGCCATCAAGGCATTTCTAGTGCCTTTTAGTCTGCGTCGTTGCGTCGACGCATACACTTCAGATCTGTCAGTGGAAAATGGAAGGTTCTGAAGAAAAAGTTGCTTTCAACTAGGTTTGGGAAGCAAAAACCCGAGGACTTGCCACCAAGGCATTTCTAGTGCCTTTTAGTCTGCGTCGTTGCGCCGACGCGTACGCTTCAGATCTGTCAGTGAAAATGGAAGGTTTTGAAGAAAAACTAAAAAAAACATACTGATGGTGAAGAGAAACTTGCCATTAGTGAGAGAAACTAAAATTCAGCAGAAGAAACCGAGAAAGGAAAAATGTAAATGAGCATCCAGCGCGAAAGCTTCTCGCTTAGGTGTGAAAGATATACAGCGCAACCTGTACGCAGCGCAAGATAAACACATACGCAACGCACCATAAAGACGCGTCAATGTGAAAGCGGCTTTGGCCGAAGTCGCAACACACGGCGGTTTAGCCATCGAAGCCCATCCAGTCGGCCAGAATCGCACTATCCAGTCCACTTGTCAAAATTATGGCATAACCATACACTGACGGAGAAGTTCAAAATTCAAGATGCAAGATTACCCTTTTGGATGTTTCTTCATCGCTATCAATAATCATTCACAACACATCCCAACCAGCGCACGACCTTCTACACTGCTTCCTGGCCGAAGACTGAAAATTAGTGTCTTTTTCTGTGTCTTTATGTCTTTTATTTATTTCCTTTTCTTTTATTTACTCCGCTTTTTCGAAATGGCTGGTTATAAATAAATTACTCATTACTTTTAGTGATTAATACATAGGCGTACGACTCCTGTATCGACATACGGAAAACGAAGGGCAACTCACCTCCACGAGGAGCTTGGCACATTTGATATCAGTTATTAGCGGCACAGCAAGATCCACGGCCATTCGTCGGGTCAGATATCCCTTGGAGAGCTGATAACCTGAGCTGAACGACGATACCCGCCTAGTACCTGTGCTTCTTCTTGGCAAGTTTATGACGAGGTCGAAGTGCTTATTGGCAAGGTAGTCCGCAAGACTTTCCAGCTGTCCAGGGGTGCCGTTTTCGCCAAGGTTTTCGAACGCCCAGTCGACGGTTTCAATCTGGAAGAGCAGAAACAAGTTAAAACGGCATATCGATAAATACATACATCTCGAAGAAATAGCGGATGGTCGTACACATCGCTGGTGGACAGGCAGAAACGCGTAACTCATTTTTTCACGAAAATGGGTTACGGCCAAACCATTGAATCCGAGGCCAAGGCGCACACTTTGCTCTTGTTATTGTATCCCTAGCATATATAGAGACCGAGATACAGTTAATGTAAAGTCCAGGTCAGAGCAGGCGATGCGGCAAAATGCGCCTGTTTTTTTTTAGCCTTCTGAAAAAATGAAAAAATTCAGTTACTCGTTTCTGCCCACCAGCGATATGAGAGTTACAACAACACTTGATTCGGGTCACTGGGTCGGGTCTATTAATTCTGGTCTTCGGCTTTAAGAATAGATGGAGTGATCGCGGAAGTAGGTTGCATTAGTATTGTTGGTAAGAGAGATCCTTTAAGGCAAGGCTGTTAAAAGGACTAACAATTATATTTGCAGAACTTGCACACATCCTTCTGAAAACATAACTCACAAGAAGTTACGTCTGGAAGGTGGCGTCAACCTATGCAATAATGTAGCCGAGAGGCAATGTGTTGGGGAGGGGGGGGGGGGGGCAGTGCCGTCTTTTACTTGTGTTGACCCGTAGGCCATCATGGATATTTGGCCCCTTTTCATTGGTCAAAAGCGTAAATACGCCAGGACATTAGCACACACGATTCTTCGTCCCAGTGGGGTCACCAGATTCTTCGGTGACCCCACTGGTCACATCTAAGAATAATACAAATTTCGGTAAGGTAAATGACACTGCAAGTTGCAACGTAGCTGGTCATACCTGGATTGTAACGAACAAGACAACGCGGCTAGCAACCGTAGCCTGATTTCTCAACAGTTTACACCGGCCGCCTGAAGTCTCGTTTTCCCTGCCCCCCCCCCCCCGCAGCACAGGCCTAGCCGGCCTAAGGGTAAAGACGGCACTAGGGGGGGGGGGGGGGGGGGTAGTGTGATGCTGTAGGATACGTCAGGCACAGTAGATATGCTCGGGCCCGTATCCAGGAATTTATTTTGGGGGGTCCCTTTCGGGGGGGGGGGGGGTTGCCTGCGGGTCGCACAAACAGGTGCAAAAAAGACATAGATCAGAGGGAAAAGCCTCTAAAATTGAGTAAGTTTGTATGTTTCGGGGGGGGGGGGGGTCAACCCCCCAACCCCCCCTGGATACGGCCTTGGATATGCTAGTTCGAACGTCGCCAAACACTCAACTGCACCGAAGAATACCGAAATACGCGCAAACAATATTTAAGTAAGGTAAAATAAGATCGAAACCACACACTCGAACTTTTTTAATCTTTTACTAATTTTTGCTGTTAAGCTTTTGCACACTAAAAACGACAAAAAAAACGGCGTCGGAACCTGTGCATGCATGGGTCCTGCGTTATATCTATTACTAGCTTATCAACCTGGTAACGCTGAGTCACTATATTTGATTACCGCATTCATTATTTTCCATGTGCCTATGGCGTCGCCTTTTTTGTTTTTGTTTAATTTTTCTGTGATTCCCTGTTTCTTCTAATTCAGTTCCACCTTTTTATGGCACTTGCAGCTCCCCTCAAGTGCGATATACCAATCACTTTTCGATCTGTCGGTCTGTCTGTCAGGCCACTAATCTCGAGTTCGGGTACTTCCAGATGTGCTAGTATGATGAAACTTGGCAGGCATATTAGGGACCCTACCAAACTAAATTGGAAATAGTCACTTCCCCGATCCGACCACCATGGGGGAGTGGAGGGAGGGGGAATCCGGAATATTGACGTATTTATAGCTTTTGAATGGGGAATCGGACCTTGATGAAAATTGATATTTGGAAAGACCTCGTGTCTCAGATGTCACACTCAAAGTCCGGAATGGATCCGGTGACTTTGGGGGGAGTTGGAGGGGGAAACTGGAAATCGTGTGACATGTTCAGAGTGGACGGATCGGGGTGGACCTTGGTGGGAATAACAAGCACAAGCCCTAGATGATTAGATACACAGTTGACAAGGCCGGACCGGATCAGAGCACTGTAGGGGGAGTTGGAGGGAACGTTCCGGAATTCCGGGTGTCCCGACTTAAGATGCTTACACATGTGCTAGGACGAAGAAACTTGGCAGGCATATTAGGGAACCGACCAAAATAACTCGGAAATAGTCACTTTCCCGATCCGACTACCACGGGGAGAGTGGAGGAGGGGAAATCCATAATATTGACGTATTAGTTAACTTTTGAACGGGGAATCGGATCTTAATGAAACTTGATATTTGGAAAGACCTCGTGTCTCAGATGTCCCATTTCAAGTGCGGACAGGATCCGACCAATGTGGGGGAGTCGAGGGGGTGGGAGCGGAAATTTTGTGACACGCTTGGAATATAACGATTGGGATAAGACATGGTGGGAAGAACAAGCGTAAGCCCTAGATACGTCAGTAACAGAACCGGACCGGATTCCGTCAGTCTGGGAGAGTTGATTCCGGTGATCGCACTTTAAGGTAGGCTACTTCCAGATTTGCCAGGACGATGAAACTTGGCTTGAACATTAGAGACTTGACAAGATTGGCTTAAAAACTGTCACTTCCCAGATCCGACCATCCCTTAAAGTACTCATCTTAAATTCAAAATTTAAATTCAATTCACTTTATTCGAAAAACATGCGACGGACAGAGCCGATTATTAGTTTTTGTAACCGCAAAGTACAAAAAATATGTTTACGCAAACCTATATTTTCATGATCCCCTTGAGCCCATGATCATTTTTGAATGATTACAGAAAACTTTTTTTTTTTTACCAGATGATACAATCTCGTGATTTCCAAGAATCCATCGTCATTCTTATTTACCAAGTCTTGCAAGTGCCATATGAGCTTCCAGCTCTTGTTACGGAAAGTAACGGCAAATGGTCAGATCCGGGTTGAACAAACGTCAAGCTGAACATTTTATACGGATTCTATTCTGTCTTTCAAGATTGATTCACGCTCTTATCACGCCGATAAGACCAGGACTTGTGGAGAAGGTCCATAGTTTCAACCAGTCTATGAGGAAGATGGCTGAGGCGAGACTCTAGTCGAGAAGTGGACTCCTGCGGAAAGGGTATTCGAGAAGTGGACTCCTGCGGAAAGGGTATTCGAGCCGGAATGGTCCTTTTTTTTCAAGCAATTAATGAAATGGGAAAGTGCTTTCCTAAGCCTCGTCGCGAACAGGATATCGCAGGGATTGCGCAAGATGGCGTTGACGAGAACGTGAAAATGGTGATGAATGAAAAGGTGGAGGTGAAGAAGTTTGAAGTGAACAGAGATGAGAGGAGGGCGGCAATTCAGGCGGATAACTTGAAAAGGTTGCGGCAAGCTTTCAAGACGAATCAGGAATATTTCGTGGTGAATAATCTAATGCTGGCAGTGGAGTTCTTCACCGATTATGAGAGGTACGAGAAACGTTTCTGACAAAATGTTGGAAATATTAACATATTTATATGAAAAGCTTATATAGAGGCAAGCAGCCAGCGAGCCGCTCTCACGCGTTCTCGACGCAAAATATTCGAAAACTGTGCGCGTCGTGGTTGAAAAGGTGACTGAATCTGTCAGGTATTATATGACAAACAAGATAGAACTGTTGGTCTACCAATTCTGCCAAAATGAAAAAGAACAAGAGCTAGAACCTCATATGGCATTTGTAAGGCTGGGCCAGAGAATGAAAGTAGGTATTTGCCAATTCGTGAATTTGTTGATCTGTATACAAGTATACATAACCCTTGAGATAAGAATGATAATGGGCCCTTGGAAATCACGAGAATGTATCGTTTGGTAAAAAAGTATTTTCTTTTTGCACTTGGCTGTGATGGTGCGCACCATCAAGATGAGGCGCTAGAATTCATATGTAAGCAACACCCTTGAAGCAAAAATGACGAAGGGCTCATCTGGACCATGAAAGTTTATATTTTGCTCAAAAATATTTTTTGTACTTTAAGGAATACACTTGTAAGCAAAATGCTTAAGGCAAAACTGATTACGAGCCCTTGGGGATCACAGTTCTATATCACTTGATCAAATTTTTTTTAGGTCACTTTTCGGTTGTTCGTAAAAACTATTTTACTTGTACATTTGGCCGTGATGATGCGCACTTTAAGGGCGTCAGAGATTCATCTGTAATGAACACTCCTGAAGAATAAATGATGAAAATCTCACTGGAATCATGAAAATGTATATTTTGCTCAAAATTTTTGTTTGTATTTTAAGAAATCCAGTTTTAAGCAAAACCTTTGAGGCAAAAATGATCATGGGCCCTTAGGGATCATGAATATATATCCTTTGATTAAAGTATTTTTTTGACTTTTCGGTCAAGAAACGCACTTTAAGGGTGCTAAAATTAGTTTTTGAGCAACACCCTTGACTTAAAATGTACACTTTGCTTAAAACTATATTTTGTACTTTGTGTTTAGGACCAGTACCTTAAGGGATGGTCGGATCTGAGAAGTGACAACTTCTAAGCCAATTTCGTCAAGTTTCTAATGTTCAAGCCAATTTTCATCGCCTTAGCACATCTGGAAGTACCTTAATTCGCGATCACCACCAAAATTCCGGACTTCCCCCCTCTAACTCCCCCACAGTGCCCAAATCCGATCCGGTTCTATCATTGTCGTATCTAGTTCTTGTGTTTGTCCTTCCCACCAAGTTCCATCCCAATCGCTCCACTCTGAGCGTGTCACAAGATTTCACCCCCCCCTATTTCTCGGATCCGGTCCGGACTTTAAATCCGAGATACGAGGTGTTTCTAAAGATCAAGTTTTGTTAAGGTCCGATCACCCGTTCCACTGTTTTACATTCCTCAAGATTCCAAATTCCCCCTTCCCTCCACTCCCCCACGGTGGTCGGATCGGGAAGTTGACTATTTCCAGGTTAATCTGGTCGGATCACTGACTTACCTGCCAAGTTTCATTGTTCTAGCCCATCTGGAAGTAACTTAACTCCGTATCGCCGGAATTCCGGAACCCCCCTCCAACTCCCCCACAGTGCACGAATCCGGTCCGGTTCTGTCAATGATGTACCTAAGGCTTGGGCTTGTTCCTCCCACCAAGTTTCATCCCGATCGCTCCACTCTAAGCGTGTCACATGATTTCCAGTTCCCCCCTCCGACTCCCCCCCACATTCATCGGATTCGGTCCGAACTTGAAATGGGACATCTGACGCATGACGTCTTTCCAAATATCAAGTTCATTAAGATCCGATCACCCGTTTGAAAGTTATGTATGTCACTAAATTCCGGATTCCGCCTCCCCTCCCACCCTCCACGATGGTCGGATTGAGCAAGTGATTAGTTCCCAGTGAGCTTGGTCGGTTCCCTAATAAGCCTGCCAAGTTTCATCGTCTAGCACATCTGGAAGTAACTCGCAAACACCAGACTGACCGACAGACCGACAGAAAAGTGATCTGTATATGGCACTTGGCCAGAAGGCAAGTGTCATAAAAATAGACGTACGTAGGTAACCTTCGTCAATTCCTGATAAGTTTTAATAATCGGTCATTCAAAGATCAAACGGATTGTCGACGTATTTTTCCTGCATTAAGGATTATAGGAGTGACGTTCCTTCTATTGCCTCATTCAACATTTATGGTCTGTACGACAAAGACTTGCGGGTTATTATTAGGTGCTATCTAGACAGAGCTAGAAAGCTAATAGTTTTCTTAAATTAAAACTTTATGATAATAAAAGAGATACTTCCCACTGAACGGAGATAATAACTCGTGGAGACAAAATCTTTTGAGGTAGAGAAGAATAAGAAAGAAGAGGGATACAAAAACTTCAACATACAAAAAAAGTGAGAAGCTAGATGAAATAATTACTGAGTAATCGCTGAACATCTGGGAAAAGAAAACTAGCAGGAAAACGACGTGGGCGCTTCAAGCCCATTGTGAAAGATACGATTGGTTGATTGGTGCTGCATCCGTTTTCAGAAGAGCTTCCACTTAACCACAATCTCTTCCATAGGGACAAGGCAATCATCGCCGCGAAGAAAGATGAAGAGGAGAAACGAATGTCAGAAGCACTAGGGAAGAGCAAGAAGAGCTGCGTTTACGAAGGTGCGACAAACCAGCGCGTCGGTGAGAACATCACATGTACGCCCAAAGGGGATACTCAGGATAAGATCATCGGCAAACTGCGACACGTTTTACTACAAGACCAGGTCGAAGTTTACCCCGAATCAAGTTTGGAGTCAATCCTTAATGAAGGATATTCCCGAGTTCGTGGAACCATGAGATTCATGATGGAATGTGACGAAACATCGCCTGGTAAGTTTAGGTTTGAAGTATCAGCAGCTAACCCATGACTTTTCGATAGTCAGTTGCAATTCTCGATAGCAAGCTGTAGTAACCACAATGATTTTGGGATCCAGGTGACCCGGAGACCCACGACTTCTTAAATGCTAATTCATCCATCTGTTGGCTTGGCACCATAGGTCTTGAAGGGGTTGAGATACTTTGTTTAAACTTGGTGTTAGGATTGTGCGAGCCAACGTACAAGTACAGTTCGTAGATGGGTCCCACGGGGAGTGTTTCAAATTAAGACATGAACTTTCTTTTTCAAGCTAATGAGAGAGTCGAGTCTTACCCCCGTAAGTGGAGAGATACACTGAGCCCAATTTTTAACTTCGCATTAACGCCAGACTATGGCTGGAATTCCGCAAAAACGAAAATTCATGAGAAGTTTTAGAAGTTTAGCTTAGAACTAGTTCGAGGATAGGATACTTAGGATACTTATTTTATTAATAAACACGGTTTAACTCTTCTGTATTTACATCTACTGCACTAATGGAAAAACCTACGTTTTTGCTGGCGTGTGTCGAGTGCCGACACAAGGACAGAAGATCTGTTGATTTGTTTTGCTCTTCTGTGTTCACTTTGTTTTCCTGCCAGACCGATATTCGGCTCAAATCCAGCAAACGCGCAGTGTTCGATAGCGCTTAGAATTTCTTGATAAGTTCGTTTCAAGTGTCCATAGATAAAGCCAGATTGCTGAATCAGCCTATCCGCATTATTTTCTGCTTGGTCTATATTATGGACGGGATCCGGGTAAAACTGGAACTTCGCTAGGCCTCATGTTATGTTTTTGTCGGGTGTTCAGAGTTTCGATCTAGCCAGAATCCGGCGATACTAGAGTTGAACGTTTCGAATAACGTCTTTGTCCCGCTGTTCCTGTAGGAACAACACAAAAATTGCAGGAGCGCAAATAGGAACTAATCTTCTATTTCGGTTCAGCTATGGTATCTCACCCTCTCAATTCCAAATCCCCCCTTCCCTCTCCCAAAACTTCAGAAATCGAACAGGCTGAACGGCAAGTTCTAAGGTATCCAAACTCTGTACTATACGTGTAAAGCACGTCATATTTACAAACAGTTTATTCCAAGATTCGTAAGACTTTTCAAAGAAGCACGACTGATTTTTACGTATATTGAAACAGACAGGCCCGTACCCAGGAATTTTTTTCGGGGGGGGGGGGATTTGCCTGCTGGTCGGACAAAAAAGTACAAAAAACACACAGAGCAGAGGGAAAAAGCCTATACAAATGATTATTTTTGTATGGTTTTTTTTTTTTTTTTGGGGGGGGGGGGCAACCCCCTAACCCTCCCCCCCCCCTGGATACGGCCTTGGACACAGATACAGTAATTATTTGTGTTGACAATTATAGCAAAGTTGGTTGTGTAACAACGAAACTCGGTTTGCAAATTAAACTTTCTAACATCTATCCGGTGCCATTCATGTTCTGCGAAGAAGGAGATTCAAAAGATGAGATCATGTTATTTAAATATGCAAAGCACCTGCTCCACTTGTCGAAATTATGTCATAAACATTCATTGACGGAGAAGTTCAAAATTCAAGATGCAAGTGTTACCCTTTTGGATGTTTCTTCGTCGCTATCAAAATCATTGACAACACAGCCCAACCAGCGCATGACCTTGTCCACTACTTCCTGGCCGAAGACTCAAATTTAGTGTCTTTTTCTGTATCTTTATCTGTTTTATTTATTTTCTTTCATTTACTCAGCTTTTTCGAAACGGCGGGTTATAAATAAATTACTTACTTACTTTTATCTAAAGGAATAACAAGAGTGATAAATATATATGCTTTGACCTCCTACCGGGAATTTGACGTCAACCGAAAATTTCCGAAAGAAGAAAATCATGTGATCAAGCTTAGAAGGTAGCGTGTATTTCAAGATAAGAACATTTTGAGTCGGAGTATTCGACGAGTTTTCAAAACGCATTGACGTTCCAGTCGAAACCTTGGCCGGACAGTAAATTAAAGAGAAGAAGCACCTGGTTAAGGGGCTGATGATACAAGACCAAAGGTTTAGATGGGATCCCAAAAATTTAATATTAGATACAGGCAATTGAGTTTTGTCTTTGACAGATCCATTCTTCACCAGACTCCTTGAATATTTTTACTATTAAAACTTAGAAACAGATTAAGGCCATATAGCTAATCATCTGAGAAAACCAAGTTCAGAAATGGATTCAGCATGTGTGTTTACCCCTATTAGACACATCTATTTTGACGGGGGAGGGGGGGGGGGGGGCTCTGGTTAATTGATTTCTCCAGCGATTTGTGGCAAAATATTGAACTTGACAGCATTTTAAACTTTTAGCTATAGCCTGATAAGAAGGGAGAAAATATGGCTGAGCATACTGAACATGCATCAGCCAACTGATTTGTTTATCACCATTATCACCATCAAATATGTAGGCTACACCTCTTCCTCTCCTTACTAACGCCCGTCAATTTATAGGATTCTGCCTGCTGCGATGCGTGGATAAACCGAGAAAGAAGTCGAAACCAGAATCTCCCTATAGCCCCACCAGTACGGACGGAAGCGATCTTTACAGCAAATTCAGTGACTATGAAGATGACACCCATGGAAACACCCTCTCCAACCATAGCAGTAGCAAGAAAGACTCTGGCTTCCAAGAGAACGGTCCCGAGGAGGACGAAGACTACAGCGATACCGCTCCCCAAAGCCCAGGAATGGACCTCATGCAAGAACTGGAAGGCTTGGTCGTTGCTCCCCGAAAGAAGAGTGTTACGTCACTTCCTAATAAGCTTCTTCTACAGACGGACCGCAGGTCAGTCCCGGTAGAACATAGTCCTGGCATCGAATATATGCAGGAGCTGAACGGCACTATCAACGGGACAAGCAATAAACCGCCTATCATAAGATCAAAATCCGCGTTTGAACCGACCAAGGAATTCAAAACTATTGACCGGAAAGCAAGCGCTTACACCAAGAACGTTCCAAGCCGCCAGCGTGTCTTTGGAGCTCCGCCAGAAAATGAAGCCCGAACGGGTAGGCGTCTTTCTGGCGTCTTACCTCGCAGCACCGTTTTGGTGAAGACAGGCTCACAATTCTCTACCACGATCATGAGCGATCCCTTCGAACTGACAGCACTGGCGATTCCCGAACATTCGTCAAAGATCACCAAAACGTCAACCAGTTCCAGACGGTATCAAGACAAGGGCGGTCGAAATCCTTCCAGCGAGAGCCTCGCCTCGTCAGACGAGTCTATCTACGCCAGGATAGAAGACGCCAGACGACCTCTTCCTGAACGCAAGAGCTCAGACGAAGCTATCGTTCCCGAACACTGCATCAAGGAAATTCAAGTACTTCTCAGAGATGAAGACGACGACAAGAATAGCAATCCACTCAACCTCACCCTCAACTCTGTATACCAACAGCGACAATACCTGGCATCCAACTTGTTTCTCTCCCACTTCAGCGAGTCCGTCTTTCACACTTACGCAGATAAGCTTGGCATGGACAAGCTTCTGATGTCGGCTCATGTCGTTCCCCCTAGTGTCTACGTTCATGATTATCCAGATGAAGGTCCATCCAAAGTGAACGTATATGTCCCAGGAATGACCATTCCCTGGCCGTCAATGTGCATCGAGTGGTACATGCGCCAACGCAATAAGGTTAAAGATACTCGCACTGGAGCTGTGTATTCCTGGCCGTCTTCTAAGACGATCGACTTAGTACGCCAGCAAGGTTGCTACCTTGTCCCCCGAGGTGACGGCATTAAAGGCAGGCCAACAGCGCATTCAGATCTCCAGTGGGAGATTTCATTCACTCGTCCTGAATCCATACTCCTGTCGACGTTGACTCACGTCCAAATGCGCTGCCTCTACTGGGCTTACCTGTTATATGAAGACCAACTTGCCGAATTCCGAGGAGTCGATACAAGACATATTCTAACCGTCATGTTCTACATGCTCGAAGGCAACTTTGGTGATTGGAGCGAAGTCAACATCGGTGACAGGGTAAGGCTGATTTTTGACAACCTGTATCTGCGACTACGTAAGAAGAACCTTCCCAACTACTTTTATAAGAAGAGGAATATGCTGCGCTCACGCAACGATCAAGACCTTAGACTTGCTCAAGAACGTATCCTTCGAACGTTCGAAAATATTTTACCTAGTGTCATCGCCGTTGGCAAACGCCTCAGCAGCCGTCATTACCCCCTTCCCGACTTCGACAAGCTTGTACAAATCCTCAACAATGACTCGACAGCCACTCTTGGTCAAATAAACCCCATGCTTCTACCGCCCTCCGCTCCGGTCGAACCAAAGGTAAGGAAGATTTCCAAGCCGCAAAAAGGCGAAGATGGTTTCTGGGGAGAGGAAAACAGAGTAAGCCTGAAAGCTATTGACCCAACAAGGAAATACCTCAAAGATAACTACAAGAAGTACACAGCAGAACGTAAAGAACTTGAAAAGAAAGCCGGGGAGGATGGAGAGGGACAGGATGAGTTCAAATTCAAGAAACAACCCTTCAACAGAGTACAGTCCAAGGTCCTTCTGGAATTTTTCATAGACCATTTCCTGAACCTCACTCGGAGTGCAGTCGACGTCAAGTCATATAGGGAAGCCAATATCCTCCTTGATCACTCTGAAAACATGATAACCCTTCTGAACGAGCAGGGCTTCACAGATGACAGTGAGATTTTCATTGAAGAAATGCAGAGATTACGGAACTTAGTTCGACGGTACAAGACTACTGAGCAGAAACAAGTCGCTGGTCTAGACTTCAACACCAAGGTAAAAGGGAAAAACTGGGTCCTCAAGAAATCAGAGCCGCTTCCAGAGATTCCGAGTGGAGAAAAGAAAATCGGCCGAGGTACCATCGGTAAGTCGATGAAGAACTTCCCTGCGCCTACGCCCAGTGGTGAACTTTACGAGCGATCCACATCTGAAAACGACTTCACCAAGCAATGGGTAGAGGCTCAGATTCACGAGTCGGGAGACGAAGACCCATATTACCCCGAGATAAACCCGTCCGATATAGGCAGCAGTGATAGTGTCATATATGACAAACTGGAGAATATCCCACTTTTCCTCACCCTTGAAGACATGGATGATGAGTCCACAGACTTTTGAGTATCGGGCCCGGACGCAGCAAATAGAATAATATCAGGGTCGAATCGGACGAAGTACAAAGTCACCATCTGCACACAAACTTTAACCTACAACAGTCCAGTCAAAGTGCTAAGCTGACGCGCCAGAGGAACTAACGACCTTGAACTTTAGCGGGTTGTTTCACGCCTTTGAAGGATGACATATGGTGCTTGTGGAATCTGTGCAGCATCTACCTGACAGAATGAGTGTGAAATCTGCATTTTTACACCCGGTCTCCAGCTTTACCCCTCTGAAAGCTTCGAGAAGACCGACAAATGGTGCATATTTTCTTGTAAATATCTGTACATAGTAGGATTTCGTGTCACTGAGGTGTACTTCGGAATTCTTTCAATTTATTATCATCTAATGACGCAATTGTTGATAACGTAAATTTTTGTTCATAGTCTCTTCGCTATCTTAATGAGTAAACACGATAAAATGTGAATAAGTATATAATGATGTATGCTACGCCAGGTAACAGACAAATTCCTCCTGATCCACAGTTTACCATAGACTAATGGGAAAGTGACAATATTTTATCGCATCCTAATGGTGCATTTATACACTGCGTAAAATCCTAGCGCATTTTCAAACCCGAGCGGATTTACGTCCATTTCTGTAGCCTGAAACTTTTCATAGCGCAAAAACGTTCATAAAACACCAACATATTTAAAATACTCTCAAATAAGCGCAAAGCGTAAAACCAGTAGAAATAACGCTCCGAGCTTTGCTATGCTTCGAATTATCAAGAAAATATAAAAATAGAGAGTTTCAGCGACCGTATATTCACAGTGCGTTCTAGCAGGATGCTATGAAAAGCTAACAACGACGAAGGATTCGTGGGATCTTAATTAAGAAAACATAAAACTAGAAAGATGACATTTCCCATCGCAGCGACAGTGAAAAAAACGAGACTAACATACCAACGTAATTTAAATACGCTCGGAAAAGTGCAAATCATGAACCATTATAGTACAGCAAAATAACGCTCCGAGCTTTGCTATGCTTTGAATTATCAAAGATAATAAGACTAGAGAGTTTCCATCTCCTATAGCAATCGCATAACCGTAACAATGCGTTCAGCAGGATGTGCAAGAGCTTCGGGTTAGAACAGGGACTAAGGATTCAAGAACAAGAACCAATGATTTGGGGGATTTTAATCAAGAAAATTTATATCTACTGAGTTTCCATATTCTGTCACAGCGACATGACTGTATTTTCACAGAGAGTTCGTCAAGATATGCAAGAGCTCTCTCCTGATAAAACAAAGGACTAATGGCTAGGGGATGGTAAACTGGCGTCAGTTTTGAGTGACTGCGCTGCGAATCAGCCCCCCCCCCACACTGTCAGAAGTTTCATACTAGATAACACTTAGGATGTTAGCTGTTATGATTTTCCAACGTTACACATTAAAACGTTATCCATACAAGGAGAGCCGAAAAAGCGCCAAAAAATATCTACTGACTTTTTTGTTTGTCATCATGAGATCAGAAAAGTCAGCAGAGGCTTTTTCGGCTCTTCCTGGCAATACTTGTTATGGCACTTGCCTATCGGCCAAGTGCTATATACCGATCGCTTTTCCGTCGGTCTGTCAGGTCATTGATCTCGAGTTAGGGTACTTCCAGATGTACTAGGACGATTGGCACGCATATCAGGGACCAGACCAAAGACTTGGAAATAGTCATTCCCCTGATCCGACCATCGTGGGGGGAGTGGAGGAATGGGGAATTTGGAATCTAGTGGCGTAAGTAACTTTTGAACGGATGATCGGATCTACATGAAACTTCACAGTTGGAAAGAGGTCGTGTCTCGGATGTCCCAATTCATGTTCGAACTGGATCCGATAACTCTGGGGGGGTTGATAGGAGAGGGACCGGAAATCCCGGTACAGGCTTAGAGCGGAGGGGTTGGGATGAAACTTGGTAAGAAGGACAAGCGCAAGTTTTAGACATTTTTGACAGGAATGGACCGGATCGGCGCACTGTGTGGGAGTTGGAGGGGGTTTCCCGGAAAAAACCCGGTGATCACGAGTTAAAGTACTTCCAGATGCACTAGGACGATGAAACTTGGCACGCGTATTAGGATCACATTGACACCCGGTCAAATTGACTTGAGAATACTCGTTTCCCCAATCCGAACATGAGGGAGAGGAGGGAGGGAGAACCCGGAATTTTGAGGCAAGCATCACTTTCAAACGGGGAATCAGATCTGAATGAAACTTGATATTTGGAAAAAGTTTGTGTCTCGGATGCCCCACTTCATGTCCGGACAGGATCCGATAACTCTGGGGGAGGGATAGGAGGGGGACCGGAAATCTCGAGACATGGTAAGAGTGGACGGATCGGTATGAAACTTGGTAAAAGTGCGAACAGACGATGAGGGTTTCCCGGCCGGATTTCCTGCACTCTCATCATCAAGTTGAAAAAATTTCAACTTTTCCATATGGAAGTGATGATGGTGCCGCAAATCCGGGCAGGAATTCCCACCCGGGAGCTCCCGATCCTCATCGTGTGTTCGCACTATAAGAAGAACAAGCACAAGTTCTATATACTCCGGAGAGGAGGGAGGGGAAATCTGGAATTTTGAGGCAAGCATAACTTTCAAACGGGGAATCGGATCTGAATGAAACTTGATAGTTGGAAAGATATTTGATATTTGGAAAAAGTTTGTGTCTCGGATGTCCCACTTCATGTCCGGACCGGATCCGATACCTCTGGGGGAGGGCTAGGAGGGGGACCGGAAATCCCGAGATAGGGTAAAAGCGGACAGATCGGTATGAAACTTGGTAAGAAGAACAAAGACAAGTTCTATATACATTTTTGACAGAAATGGATCAGATCGGCGCACTGTCGGGGGAGTGGAGGGTGTTTCCCCGAATTCTGGTGATCGCAAGTTAAGGTATTTTCAGATACGCTAGAACGATGAGGCTTGGCAGGCGTGTCAGGGACCCGTTCATTTTGACTTGAAAATTCCTGGCTCTTCCTGGCAATACTTGTTATGGCACTTGCCTATCGGCCAAGTGCTAGATCTGTCGGTCTGTCAGGTCACTCATCTCGAGTTAGGGTACTTCCAGATGTACTAGGACGATGAAACTTGGCATGCATATCAGGGACCAGACCAAACTGACTTGGAAATAGTCATTCCCCTGATCTGACCATCGTCGGGGGAGTGAAGGAATGGGAAATTTGGAATCTAGTGGCGTAAGTAACTTTTAAACGAATGATCGGATCTGCATGAAACTTGACAGTTGGAAAGACGTCGTGTCTCGGATGTCTCATTTCATGTCAGAACCGGATCCGATAACTCTGAGGGGGGGGGGATAGGAGAAGGACCGGAAATCTCGGGACAGGCTTAGAGCGGAGGGGTCGGGATGAAACTTGGTAAGACGGACAAGCACAAGTTTTAGATACATTTTTGAGAGGGGGTTTCCCGGCCAATCCCGGTGATCACGAGTTAAAGTACTTCCAGATGCGATCTAGGACGATGAAACTTGCAGGCGGATTAGGGTCACATTGACTTGAGAATACTTGTTTCCCAAATCCGAACACTGTGAGGGAATCAGATCTGAATGAAACTTGATAGTTGGAAAGAGTTTGTGTCTCGGATGCCCCCCTTCATGTCCGGACCGGATCCGATAACTTTGGGGGAGGGATAGGAGGGGACCGGAAATCTCGAGACATGGTAAGAGCGGACGGATCGGTGTGAAACTTGGTAAGAAGAACAAGCACAAATTCTATATACATTTTTTGACAGAAATGGATCAGATCGGCGCACTGTCGGGGGAGTGGAGGGTGTTTCCCCGAACTCTGGTGATCGCGAGTTAAGGTTTTTCCAGATACGCTAGAAGGATGAGGCTTGGCAGGCGTGTTAGGGACCCGTTCATATTGACTTGAAAATAGTCACTTTCCCGATCCTGCCATCTCGGGGGGGAGTGGAAGGAAGGGGAATACGAAACATTGTGTCATGCATAACTTTTGAACGATGATCAAATTCGGCTGAAACTTGATATTGACAAGAGGGCATGTTTTAGATCAAACGACACAGTTTCATAATGTCCAAGAGCCCACGGTCATTTGTACTTCTACATACAAGTGAATTTCTAACCTACTTACTGTGCCGGTCTTAACCACAAAGTGAAAAAAAAAACTTCTGTGGTTTTATGATCGCCAAGGCCCACTATCCTTTCGTGCCTTAAGTATACGGTTACAAATGCGTTTTTATCCCCCTTTAAGTGCGTATCTCAAGTGAAAAGTGAAAAAAAAAAAACTTTGACTAAAAGATATATTTTCATGATTACCGTGACCATTTTTGCCTCAAGGGTTTTGCTTACAAGTGAGTTCTTAACCTACTTAAAGTGCCAAACCGCAAAATGCAAAAAAGAGCGTCTCTTTTCAACGAATCGAATCTCTTATCAATTTCAGATAAAACTTTTTAAGATTTTCCGGTTTCGGCCGTATTCCGAGCGGACTATATGTTCGGATAGAAAATGATTGTCATAAATGGATTCAGCATGTCTTCAGGCCCTAAATCAAACATTTAATCAACTTCCAATAAAACATTTACTTTTAACAAATTTTCCGGTTTTGGCCGGATTCCAGGCGAACTACTTGACCGGGTGTAAAAAGATCGTCGTATACGGATTCAGCATGTCTTCTTACCCCTGAATCGAACATTTAATCAACTTCAAATACAAATTTTACTTTTAACAAAGTTTACGGTTTTGGCCGGATTCCGAACCAACTTATAGTCCGGCGAGAAAATAAGTTTCAGATATGGATCCAGCATGTCTTCTTACCCCTAGATGGACTGTTTCATTGACTTTTTAAAACATCTTTTTCCGTCCCTTAATTTGAAACACTTCCCCACCCCTAAATATGGGGCTACAGGGCTCATCTACGAACTTGACCCTGTACTTTAACCCAAAGAGTCCTCATGCCAAGTTTGAATAAAATATCTCAAACCCTTCGAGAGTTATGGTGCTGACAGACGGACGGACGGACGACTTTTACGAAATCATAGGTATTCCGTCACTTACGTTTTGGGATCCCAAGAATCAGGTTTTAAATTTTTGGGCTACGACTCCTCCTCCACTCGGCGACGTTAATATTTTCTTAAACTCTTTAAAGTCATCTCCTCTATCCGAAACAAAAAAAATATTACAAAGGTTTGAAATCTCAAAAAACTGTAATCTCCATTTCAACTCTTTAAACCATTCTACAAATTTCCAATTACCAATCCAATTTTTTTGTTGTTGTAATATTTATACTATAATTCTTACTAACTATTATTTTCTTTAATAATTTGCACACTTTTTTTCGTATCTAAAAATCCGTAAACCATCACAACTACAAATATAAACTCCAATCGTACCCAATTGATGCAAACTATCTCCAGCAGACACACAACCACGATAACGACAAATAGCCTACTTTTGAAAATCCAAAACAGAAACTTTAATATTTAAATCATAACCCATATTATAACTAACTTAATTTTTTTTTTTCTTTGAGTTTATTTCGTTCTCAGACCCAACTCTTCTGACGAGAATTTGTGCCTGGTGAAATGTGTAAATACCCACATCATCTGCCCCACAAACACTGCACCCACCCACCTAGAGAAAAACATTTTATTTCCCTAGCTTCATTCCTTGTTTCGAGTAGAAATCAGCTGATACCAACCCAACCCCCAAATTAGCTGCACACTTGTTTCACCACCCCACCCTGAGAAAAATATTTTTCTTAGCCTACCTTAAGTCCTTGGTTCGAATAACAATCAGCTGTTCCAACGCTTCCGTACAATTTGTAGCCAAGTTCAGCCAAGGTACGAGCATAGGGCAAGAATTCGTCTTTATGCTAAAAGAAAGAGGTTAACTTATTTATTTCTGAGACAAAAAACAAACATAAAAATATGATGAAGGCATGAAGCCTACAACAATCAAGGCACCAGTGCAAAATAACACTAGGGAGTAGTTCCAAAACCTACGCTTTGAATGCTTTGCAAAAGGGCAATATTCCTAGCGCCGCCCACTAAGCTTGCGGCATTTAAAGCTAGAAAAACTTGCGGGTTTAGAAATTTGTAGTAAAGCGAAGGTGAGGTCTGCACACACCAAGGAAACAATGCAGGCTGTGCCTGTATCATTTTTTTGCTATGTTCAGAACATGGTGCTATCGGAACCAGCGCTGGTGAACGGCTGAATGAGTTTCAGCAGGGACGTTCTCTATCGCTAGTGGTGTTTATCGCTGTTAGTAGAGTGTGAGTCAATTTTAGCAAGTCTTGGTGCTACTCCCTAGTATTATTTTTCTCTGCAAGGCACACAAACATCAATCAAGATGGGTCGAACCCGCACTAAATCCCCCCTCCCCTAAGCTTGCCACAAAGGCAGAGACAGGCGCATTTGCGGTGCAAACAAGACATCAACAGAGGATTGCTCGACATCAGAATTCGAGACTGAGGAGAAAGAACAGGGGAACGACGGATTTCAGGGAGAGAAGGGACTCCTTCACCAACAAACATACCCGAAGCACTACAGTTCCATCTCTCCCCATATAACCACCGGAAAGCGTTGTTATACAGGAGTTGAAAGGTCTTTACGCGCCTGTGAGATTGGTTAGTCACAAGACAGTAATCAAACAAATAATGAACTGATATCACTCGCGTCTGTTGCTTGATCAAGGTTTGCCCCACCCACGAGCATAGGGCTTGAAAAAAGAAAATAAGAAAAAATAATAAAAATAGTCAGTTTCAGACAAATAGAGAGAACAAGAGGGAAACAAACGCTTTTCACTGCTCAATCGTTTTCTGAAAATCTCTCAGCCAGAAAAGAATTAAAAACATATTGAAAAACATTTCTTTACTAAACATCTTGTACCCCACAAACCTTTAAAACTAACCTAAAACAATGCTTTTCCATTCATGATGGACATTACTGTTGAGTCATTCGTACCTGTCCAACTGCTGCTTACGGTTCAGTAAGTCTGTAGGCGCCAACTTTTTTGCTACTACGGGCCTAGAGCAACATAACACTAACGACTAGCACCAACACCTATGATTTCGATGCTTTGCAAACGGGCCCTTTTCGTAGCGCCACCCACTACACTTGCAGCATTTAAAGCGAGACAAACTTGCGGATTTAGATATTTCTAGTAAAGCAAAGGTGCGGTCTGCACACACCAAGGAAACAATGGAGGCGGTGTTTCAGGATATGAAATTGTCGGAGCCAGCGCTGGTGAACGGCTGAATGAGTTTCAGTAAGGACGTTCTCTATTGCTACTGGTGCTAATATCACTGACTGGAGTCTGTGTCAATTTTTCCTAGTGTTATTTTGCTCTGTACGGGTCAGAGCAAAATAACACTTAGTGAGTAGCGCCAATACCAATGTTTTCCATGCTTTGCAAACGGGCCATACTCATAGCGCCGCTCACTACGCTTGTGGCATTTAAAGCCAGACAAACTTTTCTGTTCGGAAATTCCGAGTAAAGCAAAGGTGCAGTTGCTACACACCAAGGAAACAATGGAGGCTGTATAATTTTTTTTTGCCATCTTCAGAATATGAAGTTATCGGAGCCAGCGCTGGTGATAGACTGATTGAGTTTTAGTAGGGACGTTCACTATCGCTAGTGGTGCTAGTGTCACTGCTACTCCAGTGTGTGTCACTTTTTTCAAGTCTTGGCGCTACTCTCCAGCATTATTCTGCTCTGGTAGGGGTCCAGGGAGGGAAGCATCAAGAAGGTTGTGAGCGAGTGGAACTGATTTTGCAAACGAAATTCGATTACGATGCAGCTGGGAGGGGTATATCCACAGGCGTTTCCGCTACCTAGTTTCACCTCTTATAGAGACAAATAGCTCCGACTTCTAACAATCTACGTGGATCCCCGATGAAAAATTCATCTCAAAATAGTAATATGAAGTTGTATGAAAAAGTAGCATTCAGTACGAACTGATGCTACTACATGCTTCTACTTCAAGGATACCGTGTAACTGCATTCTACTGGATGCTACTATTAGCAAGACTGGATGCTACTATAGAAAGACAGGATGGTACTGGATACTACTGCTTAAGATTGACCCAGTTTGGAGGCACATTAAATGATAGTATTTTTTACTATTAAATATCAATACATTCAACTTTTTCGTACAACTATCATACAGCTACGCAGGCTACAAATTTTCCATCGGTTCAACTGCATTATAATCTAGTCCAAACTCAGCGAGCATGCACACAATAAATCAGTAAAGTCAAATGAAAGCTTTATCCGTCCTGCGTGTTCTTCAGCTTATCTGAAAGAGTCCAGAATCTCTTAAAAATAAGCAGCAGCTTACGGCAACCGTCGGAGATTTATTCTAGGATGTTCCGCGAAAGTTCCACTCAACACACGGCGTTAGAAGCTGCTATATGGGTGAACAACCCATGCCAATAGGCGTATTCTCGCCGTTCCCCGAGGACTCCACTTGAGGAGTCCCCGCGTTTTTTTTTTCCCGGGGACTCACTCCCCGTATTCTCGCGAGTCCCCACGGATGGGAATGCTCCGATTATCATCACCATCATCAAAAAGGACTCCCTTTCAGATTCCGAGGGGAATCATTTTTTGCTGGTGTTGGCGCAATGTAAAATTAATTAAAAACAATCAGAACAAACAAAACCAAAACTAAAACGGATCAAGACTAATTTATCAACTGCATATTTATTTTTAGAACAAAATCCATTTTGGAAGCAATCCCAGTGAGCTCGTTGTTTTCCGCATTTCCGTACGCGGAACCCACGTGGAGCGACTCCCTCTACTCTCGCCGTTCCCTCTGATTACCCCCAGGAGTCCTCGGGGAACGGCAAGACGCCTAATGAGTTCTTAGATGAGTATAGTAGTTTCTCTGATCAGCAAGGAAACTTACTTGGTAACTTCCGATAGAGAGGAGGATCGTCTTCTTCGGCAGTACCAACCCTGTGCTCAGGATGCCCTTCAGATAGGCTTCGTAGCGATTCTCTCCAAAACATGCAACCTCACCAGTAGAAGCCATTTCCACGCCGAGGGTGACATCAGCGCCTGTAACCAAGTCAACGTGAAATTTTGATGAAGATTTTCATTTCGACCATTCAAAGTAAGCACAGGAACGAAGACGAAGTAAATAAGGAAAAAAAGAAAAAATAGACAAATAAAGAGAAATAAATTAGGTTTTTTTTACTAAACTTAAAGGATTATCCAGTGGCAATCCTGATTTTGGGGATTACTGGGTCACTGATTTGATAGTGACTAGAAATGACGAGTTTCTCATCCAGGGGCGGCGGGTAATATGTTTTTAGCAAAGCGGTAGAACATTGACCGTTTTTTGTTTTCTTTCCGACTGTCAGTACAGTCTCCAAAATGGTGCAGTATACAGGATATGAGGTAGAGCGACTGAATTATAGATTGCCAACTGAGGACGTTGAAATCGTAGCTTGTTAGATACCACTAATCCGTGTTAGATACCACTAATCCGTATACACGTACAATCCTTTCCGTATAGGCTAAACGATCCACGTAATCTTGTGCGTTCATATGGATTAGCGTTTGTTCTCTGTTCTTTTATCTTTTCATCTTCTCAATCCTTCTTGACAGGGTTGTATCGCAATAGTGTAACCAACAAGTTGATCCATCCGTTCTCTCAGCCAATGAACACTTCATTCCTTGTATGGCTACTTCTTGCCTAAATTTTTGTCGCGAGTCTTGGATTGCGAAGCGAAAAATGTCTCTCAGTATGATACGAGTTAGACTTCAGAGAGGAATGTCCGCGATTTATTCGCGATATTGGTGAATATGGAATACAAAAATTATCAGTTACTGGTCTCTAACTGCGTTAAACGGATGCGTCAACTGAGCTTTACCAAGAACAAATAAGCCAACAGAACCTCCATCGTTGGTCCCATGCAGCGACTATGCATACCCCGACAAAATTGAGCTGAGGTAGAGGTAATTGCTGAGCTTTGAATAATGCCCGTCTACTTCCCTCTTCGCCGCTGCGCATCTCAAAGAATAAGGTGCAGGAGGCGCGCCGACCCGCTCTGCAGCGCGTCACAATCATAAGCTGCGTTCTTTGTCACGGGAGTTCTCACCCGTGGTCTCCGCGTATTCTTATACGGCATTTTTGCATGTACCAGTGACTACTCACTAGTCTTGTAACCCGTTTTTGAACTAACCAGTGTTCGGGTTTTACCTCACCGGTACGGACTAACCAAAAGCTGCTCTGGAGCTCGGTTTTTACCGAGAAGTTAGCAAGTTTTCGTCAAAATTTCGTGGTTTCGCGCAAAACCCACAATTTAGGCCGATTTTGCACTCACCGGTGACAAAACACCAGAGACAGCCCGGAGTGCAACAAACGCAGCTATAGACAACCAATCGACTTCTTTTCTTCTCCGGGTCTTTACCGCGATATAGCTGTTTGTAGAGGTAACGAATTGTAATGTTCCGCGTACCTCCTACCCTCCGCTCGTTTGCAACGGGCAGACTATAGGGATGTCTTCGACTCCGCATGGTCGTATAACAGAGACACGGAGACAAAGGCTCTGGTGCTTATTTGTTCTTGGTTTTACTTTAGACCTCCTCGTCGGGCATCACCTAGAAAAATCCACCTGTGATCACAGAGGACCTTGCCAAGAAGGGCCGAACTATCGCTAGAACGTAACGCAGTCAACCGTAAGTTCGCAGTCAGCTAGGGCTGAAGGACTACTTATTTATTCTTATTTATTTATCTGTGACCCGCTTTTGGATAACAGCGGAGTATGAGTAAAATACTCATATTAAAACACTAAACAAAGCTATGTAAATACACATGACTACATTCTTTTTATTAGTATCAATTGTGAATACCTACACTTTCGACACTGGTCGAGTGTAATGAAGATCTATGTTTTCCGTAAATTGTTTGACGAGGAGTTAAAAGAGAGGTGAGAGTAGAGGTAACAGATTTGACTGGAGTATACAAGTAATCAGGTTCTAAGTTAGATCTCGTTCACACCGCAAGGGAGTCAAGAGGAACCAGGCCCGTATCCAAGAATGGATACGGGCGTTTGTCTTTCGGGGGGGGGGGGGGGGGGGTATCGCCTCCTGGTCGGTCAAAAAAGCACAAAAAAGATATAGATCAGAGGGAAAAGCCTATAAAAATGATTATCGGAGGGGGGGGGGGTCAACCCCTTAACCCCCCCCCTCCTGGATACGACCTTAAGAGGAACTCTGGGGAGTTCTGGTGCGCTCCGTGGAAATTTAAGAGTAATGATGCACCATTACAGTATTACAAGTTTCTTAACAACAGAGAAACAAACAAAAAATCAATAATACTACATTGCCCGTCTCTGTCTGTTCCGGTAAAACGTACCTACACAAAAACGTGAATACGAGACGTGAATAATTTCAGCTTGCTTCGACGCATTGAACATGATTAACGCTACTTTCAGTGCTTCCACAAACTCGACACTTCCAAAGCTGACTGACACGCCATATCGAAAAGATGGCTTGCCCTGCGACTCACCGGTATTATTTACAATCGGCTTCTACCTATACTGTAACAAGTGCGCAAGTGCTCAGACGTGGAGTGTTAATGTAAAATGTTATCACATATTATATTTAAACAGCTTTAGAATCAGGACGTTTCACATCCCCAATAACCAAACAAGTATTGAAACCTAACTTGTACTCATCCCACTTTAAAAGCTTTAAATCTTAACAAACCGCAATTATAAATCCAAAGAGATGTTGAAGATCTGGCACGAATAGCTTGAGTTCCAACTATGGTCTGCCAGCCAGTCCGACCCTTTAAACCTCTTTTCCATTAGCAAGGTTATAACAAGTGCAATAAACCACATCGTAGCAGCCTAATACCCCCTTTGTTACAATTCATTAAGAACGGCATATCGTCGATCATATGAAAGAAGAGTCTAGTTTCCAACAGTTCATTAAAGAAGTGTGTCGCGTCGTCCTATTTGTTGCTGTTAAACCAAAGACGTCATCCAATATAACTCCCCAAATATAAAAAAGTTGACAGACGAACTTAACTCATGGGAAATCTGGGCACAGCTGCCCATGAACGAGGGGGGGGGGGGGAGGTCAGGACACACCAAAATGCGTATTTACACCTCTTTTTCCTCAAGTATACCAGCTTAGAATTTGATTCCATTCACGGGTCAAAAAAAATTTTCATGAGCAGTTGGGCCCACTTGCCCATGAACGGGGAGGGTGCGCGCTGATTCAACTCCACATATACATCCCCAATCACTATGTTCCAAAAGCACAAAGGAATTTCATCGCTTTATCTCCAGTCACTGTCAAGTTAAAAGCATTAAAAAGAGGACAATCTGGGCCCAATTGCCCCTTAACCAAGTGGGGGTGGAGTCTGGGACCCTCAAAAACTAAACGAGACTCCAATGCTCAAAAACCTACCAAGTTTCAACTTGATACCTGTTGATTCCAGTCACGGGTAACAAACTTAACTCCTGGGCAATCTGGGCCGAAGTTGCCCATGAACGGGGTGGGTGGGGGAGGTGAAACTTACATATACAAGGAATTTCATCGTCCTATGTCCAGTTCTAGTCAAGTTATGAACATTGTTCACTGCTCAATCTGGGGCTATTTGCCCCTGAACCGGGTTGGGGTAGGACCCTCAAAAGGCACAACTAGACCCCAATACCCACTAGTGTACCAAGTTTGAACTTGATACTTGCACTGGTTCACGAGTTATGAGCTTCACAAAATACGGTGAAACCCGGAAACCGACAACTGCTACACCGCTCGCAATAGTGGATTGTTCCAAGGAACACTCCCCTAAGAAGTTTCTCCGAATTAGGATTAAAATTAACTGCAGTATTTGCTACTGGGTTAATCTTATCTCTAGTGGGACAAGATTACTCCGAATTAGAGATAGTCTTATCTCAATAGAGAAGAGAATAATTCCAGTAGGAAATCCTGCAAGATTTTTTTTTACAGTGTACTTCCAACCACATAGAGACGGTTTGAAGTTCATCATCCAATGTCGCAACTGCCGTTCTGGCAGTTGTGAACTGCCGTTCACAGCAACGTGCAAGGTTCAGGGGCGTTACGTATTGCGATTACGATTTTCATAAAAACAGCCGATTTTTTTTCTTGAAAACAGTCGATTATTCGAAAAAACGGTCGACTTTTCATAAAACAACAGATTTTTTCTTCAAAACAGTCGGTAAAATTCCCAGCAAGTCGGAGATACCTTGCCCCCCCCCCCCCAAAAAAAAAAATGTTTTGGCTAGTAACGCCTCTGGCAAGGTTAAACAAATTATTAAATAAAAATAATAAAGTTTCACACCTCAAAACAGAGGACCTGGTCCTCTATGAAACGCTCATGCAGCGGCTTTTCTTGGTATATATTATTTTAGGAGAACGTACCTTGCAATCTGGAGAAGGAGAACTGCGGAACCTTGACTCCGACCCGTCCAACACCATGGACGACGTTCACCCGTTCTGTCTTCTCCCCGATGATGGCTTTCGTCGCCATTGCGACGAAATTGTAATCCAGGGTTTTTGAGACAAAGGGGAAGGAGCGAGATACTCGCAGGTTACACTCAATAACCTTCAGCTCATTGTCCTAAAACGTGAACAAACGATCTGATTATGAACTTCCCATTGTACTTAATTCTAATAGTCTATAGACTTAATTTTTGGAATCCCAAAACGTAAGTGGAGGGATACCTATTTTTGGGTCAAGGGTAAGGTCAAGTTCGTAGATGGGCTCTGTAGCCCTATATTTAGGGATGGGGGTTCAAATTAAGGGACAAACAAACTATTTTTAAACAGCTAATGTGATAGTCGATTATGGTGTAAGAAGGCATGCTGAGCACGATAGTGAAAACCATTTTCTCGCCGGACAAGTAGTTCGTCCGGAATCCGGGAAAAAACGGAAAGTTGGTTAAAAGCAAAAGTTTTATATGAAGTTGATTAAATGGTCGATTTAGGGGTAAGACGGCATGCTGAACACGATGGTGAAAACCATTTTCTCGCCGAACAAGTAGTTCGTCCGGAATCCGGCAAAAACCGGAAAGTTGATTAAAAGTAAAAGTTTCATTTGAAGTTGATTAAATGTTTGTTTTAGGGATAAAACGACATCTTGAACACGATGGTGGAAACCATTTTCTCGCCGGACAACTGGTTCGCCCGGAATCCGGCCAAAGCTTGAAAATTTGTTAAAAGGAAAAGTTTGATTAGATGACAGATTAAGGGGTAAGAAGAGAGGCTGAGTCTGTATATGACAATCATTTTTTACCCGGACATGTAATTAGTCCGAAATCCGGTTGTAACCGGATTTTTTTTTTAAGTCGAACTTTTATTCAAAGTTGATTAGATGTTCATTATAGGGACTTGACGCTGGATTTGTTTCTGAATTTTTGCTGGACTAGTAGTTTGCTCCGAATTCGGGCGAAACCGGAAACTTGACAGAAGTAAAGTCAAAATAGATATGGCTTATAGAGGTATATCTGAACTTGGTTTTCTCTGATGATTAGCCTGGCGAAGACTGGATCTGGCGAAGACAAGACCCTATTGTCTGAACCAAATATTAGATTTTTGGGATCCCATCGACACCTTTGGTCTTGTTATGAAAGTTCTGGATTTTACCATTTAAAGTTTCCAAAGGATTCTTTACTTTAAAATTCGAGGTTAGGAAAGAGTTACTCGCAGAAATCGGGAAACCAAGAAGGAAATTAGAGAATTTATAATAAGTAACTTTTAACGTAGAAAG
The DNA here is from genome assembly GCA_023053575.1 of Branchinecta lynchi. Classification (NCBI taxonomy): domain Eukaryota; kingdom Metazoa; phylum Arthropoda; class Branchiopoda; order Anostraca; family Branchinectidae; genus Branchinecta; species Branchinecta lynchi. The sequence goes on along the minus strand of JAKZAP010000017.1, from coordinate 14,573,080 downwards.
TTCAGGGGGACGGAAAGAAGAAAAGAAAGCAGACGGAAAAGAATATGAGGAAGTGCAAAAGCCGTATAAATAGAACCAAGAACATCTCTGCGATACATCCCTCGTAAACGAATAACAGCACCGAATGCTCTTCTTATTTCATCTTGCACGTGTTGAATAAGGATAAATTTCCAATCTCTGGCATTAGATGAGTCAGGAATTCCAAAATACATAACTTTCTCAGCAGGGCTAAAAACAATCCCCCCACCACATTCCAGTGGGGAATTCAGTGTCGGCGAACTACTAATCACAAAATAATTACACTTTTCAGAACTAATTATTAGGCCCTTCTGCCCCAATTTAGACACTAGAATGTTAATAGTTTTCAATTAATTTTTCCTCTGACCGACTTAAAATAATAATGTCACCAGCATATGCTAACAAGACCAAAGGTTTCGATGGGATCCCAAAAATTAAATATCTGATCCAGACAACTGGGTCTTGTCTTAGCCAGATCCAGTCACCGCCAGACTCCTTGAACATTCTTACAATTAAAATTCAGAAACAGATTCAGGCCAAATAGCTAATCATCTGAGAAAGCCAAGTTCAGATATGGATTCACCATGTGTGTTAACCCCTATAAGTCATATCTGTTTTGACGAAAAATTCCTGCTACTTCTGCCAATTTCCCAATTTTCGGCCGAACTCCAGAACTACTTGTCCGGCGAAAAAAGAAAGCTCAAAAACGAACTCAGGGTATCTTCTTTCCCCAATAATGAATATCTAATCAACTTCAAATACATATTTAACTTATAACAAATTTTCCGACTCCAGCCGGATTCCGGTCAAACTTTAGCCTATGTCCAGGTAAAATATGATTGTAACACACGAATTCGGCATCTCTTCTTACCCATAAATCGCTTATCTAATCAACTAGAAATAAAACTTTAACATCTAACAATTTTCCGGTTTTGGCTGGATTCCGGGCGAACTTCATGTCCGGGTAGAAAATTATTTTCACGTAAGTGTTCAGCATGTCTTCTTCCCCTAAATCGAACACCTAATCTACTCCAAATAAAACTTTTAATTTAAACAAACTTTCCGGTTTGGGCCGGATTCCAGGCTAACTACTTGTCTGTCGAGAAAATTGGTTTGACCATCGTCTTCAGCATGTCTTCCTACCCCTAAATCGAATATCTAGTCAACTTCAAATAAAACTTTTACTTTTAACAAACTTTCCGGTTATGGCCGGATTCCGGGCGAACTACGTGTCCGATGACAAAATGGTTTTCACCATCGTGTTCAGCATGCCTTATTACCCCATAATCGACTATCACATTAGCTGTTTAAAAATATTTTGTTTGCCCCTTAATTTGAACCCCCTCCCCCACCCCTAAATATAGGGCTAAAAAGCCCATCTACGAACTCGACTGGTCCGACGACCCAACGAATCCTCACACCAAGTTTCATCAAAATATCTCATTTCCTTCGAGAGTTATCGTGCTTACAGACGGACAGACAGACGGACGGACGGACAACTTTTGCGATGTCATAGGTATCCCTCCACTTACGTTTTGGGATCCCAAAAATGTTACATCACGTGCAAAATGTAATAGAGAAGTCCGAGAGATGACCTGCAACCCCCCAGATCGGCACTCTTCACCATCGACTCTCCACCCCCACTAACACACGACGCCACGGAGCCAAAGTTACCCTATTGTGGAAGAGAGGACCAACAACTGCAACGACCCCTCACTGAGAAGTAAGGGTACAATACCCTTATCACTCAACAACAGATCCCTCAGGAGAGAAAGGTCAGAACCATCAACGGCAGTGTCCTCTATGCCGCCCGTTGGCGCATGATACCGTAAATAGTGTGAGGGGAGGGACCGATGGGAAAGTGCGGACGACGGGAGATGCAGGGAATCAGTTAAAATTGCGAAATAGCCCCGCAGGACAAGCCAAAAGTAAATGGCTAGACTCACCCCACACCCCAGGATCGGACTTCTCATCCGACGGTGAAAGGGGAGTAGGTGAAGACCGTTTTTTTCTGACAGTGAGACGTAGCAAAAAAATAAAATAAAATAATAATAATATATATTTCAGTGTATTAACCAAATAGCACCCATTTAATAATAGCGAGAGGGCACCCTGAGAGACCCGCTAGCACCAGTGATACGTGTTTAGTATATGAATGCAAAACCCGAGCACTCCCCGAGAGGACTTGGATATAAGTTTTGCCAGTGTTGCGTATATCATATTTTTTCTCCATTATCATTTTTATATGTCTTTATTACTATTAGGGGCACCCTCCAAGGGGATCCCGACGCAGATACAAAATGTATCTGGACCCATTGTTGTAACGTATATCTCTTCTTCGTTGTATATAATTTACAGTCCCAGTTTTAGTGTTATCAATTAACCGTAGGTTTTAGTTAGCCCGGAGGGCTAAAGCTGGTAAGGTTGGGCGACTGTAGTGAGAGGAACCCCTGCGCCCCTCACCCAGAAATGATGCCCAAACCCGCGAAAGTCCCCTGAATCATCGGTTGATTCAAGGGACTCTCGCAAAGTTCTTATTTGTCGCAGAAGCCTCGATTTCCTACACTTCGTTTCCTTTGCCAAGTGTTGAAAGTACTTCATGCTCCAAGGAGCTCTAAGAAAAGCGGAAGCGTTTCAAGGAAATACAACTATATAAGGGGAAAGATATATGTAGTAAGGAGGTCAGTCGACCTTAAGCCAGACTTAAGGTAACAGTGTTATAGTGAAACTACAAGTGTATGTGCTCCATGTATTAAGTAAGTCGTAACGTTTATTAAACCTATACTCGCACACTAGTTCGTTTGACTCTATAAACGCCCTAGGAGATAGACCCCATGAGCCTCCTCCACGCTACCGAATACTTTACGGGACCGAGTCCGAAGGGTACATCTTCCTTCACCGTATTACACCGGAATTCGGCTGAAACCGAAAAATTTGTTATAAGTTAAATTTGTATTTGAAGTTGTGGGTGTCGGATATAGGGGTAAGGAGGGGTAATTCGTTTTTTAGCTTAATTTTTCACCGAACAAGTAGTTCCAGAATTCTGCCACAGAAAGTTTCGATCGGTTTCGTCAAAATATACATGACTTATAGGGGTAACAAAACCAAAGGTTTCGATGGGATCCCACAAATTTAATATTCCATTCAGACAATTGGGTCATCCTGTCTTCTTCAGACTCCTTAAGCTTTTTTACTACAAAAAATTCAGATACAGATTAAGGCCAAATAGCAAATCATCGGAGAAAACCAAGTTCGGATATGGACTGAGCATCTGTGTTTACCCCTAAAAGTCATATTTGTTGTGACGAAACTGATCGAAACTTCCTGACACTTCCGCCAAATTTCCAGTTTCCGCCGAAATTGGGAATTGCTTATCCGACAAAATAAAAAAGCTCAAAAAGGAATCAGCGTATCGCCTTATATCGAACATCTAATCAACTTCAAATTAAGCTTCATAACTCATGACAAATTTTCCGGTTTCAACCGGATTCCGGGCGAACTATGCATCCGGTTAAAAAACGATTGTCATATACGGATTCAGCATCATTTCTTACCTACAACTGGGAATCTAATCAACTAGAAATAATACTTTTGCTTTTAAATTTTTTTCCGGATTTGGCCGGATTCCGGGCAAACTAATTGTCCGAGGAGAAAATGGTTTTAATAATCGTGTTCAACATGTCTTTCTACCCCTAAATCGAACTTCTAATCAACTTCAAATAAAACTTTTACTTTTAACAAATTATCCGGTTTAGCCGGATTACGGTCGAACTATTTGTCCGGCGAGAGAATGATTTTCATAATCGTGTTTATTATATTTTCTTATCCCTAAATTGAACATCTAATCAACAAATATTCTTTGAGCCCAAGCTGACTTTGAAACATTTATTCAAACAATGTTTACAACGGATACGTCAGCTATGATTCTTCATCAACGATATTTCGGCCCTTCTTGGCAACGGTCCTCGTCAGACTGTCAATCCTCTGGTTCAACTTCGGGGAAGGAAACAAACCTAGATTACAGGTTTGGTTTGTCAAAATATCTCATTCCCTTCGAGAGTTATCGTGCTAACACAGGTATCCCTCCACTTAACGTTTTGGGATCCCAAAAAGGCTAGCAATGTTCTTCTTCATCACAACCTTTTTCCTTTTTTTCACAAAAAGCGCACTGATTATTTTTTTTATTTTGAACTTCGTTTTTCCGCTGTATTTCGTTTTAGATTTAGTAGGCTAATTTATCTTTAACGGTCAGCTGTTTATTAGTATGTAAGTTTGTGCGAGTTTGATTGACAGGCTGTTGTTCCTTTTTATACACTACTCTTCAGTTTTGAAGGATTCAAATAAACAATAACAATAATAATAAAGGGAAAGTCAAATTATTCGAGTTTCTAACCGGCGAATAAGCTCTTTAGTAAACAAGTAAGTAATTTATTTACAACCCGCCATTTTGAACAAGACCAAAGGTTTCGATGGGATCCCAAAAATTCAATATCTGATCCAGACAACTGGGTCTTGTCTTAGCCAGATCCAGTCTTCGCCAGACTCCTTGAACATTTTTACAATTAAAATTCAGAAACAGATTAAGGCCAAATAGCTAATCACCTGAGAAAACCAAGTTCAGATTTGGATTCAGCATGTGTGTTTACCCCTATAAGTCATATCTGTTTTGACGAAAACTTCCTGCCACTTCTGCCAATTTCCCGGTTCCGGCCGAACTCCAGAACTACTTGTCCGGCGAAAAAAGAAAGCTCAAAGACGAAATCAGGGTATCTTCTTTCCCCAGTAATGAACATATAATCAACTTCAAATAGAAATTTAGCTTATAACAAATTTTCCGATTCCAGCCGGATTCCGGTCGAACTATATGTCCGGGTAAAATAAGATTGTCACACAGGGACTCAGCATCTCTTCTTACCCCTAAATCGCTTATCTAATCAACTAGAAATAAAACTTTGACTTCCAACATTTTTCCGGTTTTGGCCGGATTCCGGACGAACTACATGTCCGGGTAGAAACTTGTTTTCACATAAGTGTTCAGCATGTCTTCTTGCCCTAAATCGAACATCCAATCAACTCCAAATTATACTTTTAATTTTGACAAACTTTCCGGTTTGGGCCGGATTCCGGTCGAAATACTTGTCCGTCGAGAAAATAGTTTTCACCATCGTCTTCAGCATGTCTCCCTACCTCTAAATCGAACATTTAATCAATTTCAAATAAAACTTTTACTTTCAACAAACTTTCCGGTTTGGGCCGGATTCCGGGCGAAATACTTGTCCATCGAGAAAATAGTTTTCACCATCGTCTTCAGCATGTCTTCCTACTCCTAAATCGAACATCTAATCAATTTCAAATAAAACTTTTACTTTCAACAAACTTTCCGGTTTTGGGCCGGATTCCGGGCGAAATACTTGTCCGTCGAGAAAATAATTTTCACCATCGTCTTCAGCATGTCTTCCTACCCCTAAATCGAACATCTAATCAACTTCAAATAAAACTTTTACTTTCAACAAACTTTCCGGTTTTGGCCGGATTCCGGGCGAACTACTAGTCCGATGACAAAATGGTTTTCACCATCGTGTTCAGCATGTCTTCTTACCCCATAATCGACTATCACATTAGCTGTTTCAAAATATTTTGTTTGTCCCTTAATTTCAATCCCCTCCCCCACCCCTAAATGTAGAGCTACAAAGCCCATCTACGAACTTGACTGGTCCGACGACCCAACGAACCTTCTCACCAAGTTTCATCAAAATATCTCATTCCCTTCGAGAGTTATCGTGCTTACAGACGGACGGACAGACGGACGGACGGACGGACGGACAGACGGACAACTTTTGCGATGTCATAGGTATCCCTCCACTTACGTTTTGGGATCCCAAAAAGCGGAGTAAATGAAAATAAACACAAGACCAAAGGTTTCGATGGGATCCCAAAAATCTAATATTTGATCCATTGGGCCTCGTCTTCGCCAGGCGAATCATCTGAGAAAACCAAGTTCAGATATGACCAGTGGCGAAGCTAGCCGATTTTCGTGGGTGGGGGGGGGGGGGGCAAGCTCAGACTATACCGACAAGATTGAATCATGTACCGACAAAAAGCGACGGCACACGCTACCCGTGAATGCATCTTACAACCGTTGTAATAGCAAGTTGTAACATATGTTACGAGATGGTTTCCTATTGAAAAATAATGAATTCGCCATTAACTTCCTGGCACCAACGGTCATCACATAGAACGAGGAACATACTATGCAGTCAATAGTATTGTTAGTTGTTCGTTTGTTTTTTCTTTACAATAGTTTAGGCTAGAATTGTATTAATAATTTTTAAAAAATCCCATCAGAATTAGTGAAGCGTCGTTTTTTATGCCACTGGCATGTCTGATGCTTTTAAGAAACACCAGGTTTATTTATTTTTGCCATTAAAATTGTACCTTACCTTACCTTAAACCAGAAATGTAGTGACATAACTAATCATCAGAGAAAACCATGTTCAGCCATATCCATTTTGACGATACTGACCGAGACTTCCTGCCGATTTCCGAGCGAACTACTAGTCCAGCAAAAAAAAAAAAAAATACAGAAACAAAAACATCTAATCAACTTTGAATAAAAGTTTGACTTAAAAAAAAATCAGGTTACAACCGGATTCCGGAATAATTATATGTCCGGGTAAAAAACAATTGTCATAAACCGACTCAGCCTCTCTTCTTACCCCTTAATCTGTCATCTAATCGAACTTTTGTTTTTAACAAATTTTCAGGTTTTGGCCGGATTCCGCGCGAACTAGTTGTCCAGCGAGAAACTGATTTTCACCATCGTGTTCGGCATGTCTTTTTACCCATAAATCAAACATTTAATCAACTTCAGATTAAACTTTTACTTATAACCAACTTTCCGGTTTTCGCCGCCGGATTCCGGGCAAACTACATGTCCGGGTAGAAAATGTTTCACGTAAGTGTTCAACATGTCTTCTTGCCCTAAACCGTACATCTAATCAACTCGAAATAAAACTTCTAATTTTAACAAACTTTCCGGTTTCGGCCGGATTCCGGGCGAACTACTTGTCCGTCGAGAAAATAGTTTTCACCATCGTCTTCAGCATGTATTCCTACCCCTAAACGAACATCTAATCAACTTCAAATAAAATTTTTACTTTTAACAAGCTTTCTGGTTTTGGCCGGATTCCGGGCGAATTACTCGTCCGATGACAAAATAGTTTTCATCATCGTGCTCAGCATGTCTTCTTACCCCATAAACGACTATCACATTAGCTGTTTCAAAATATTTTGTTTGTCCCTGTATTTGAACCCCCTCCCCCACCCCTAAATGTAGGGCTACAAAGCCCATCTACGAACTTGACTGGTCCGACGACCCAACGAATCCTGACACCAAGTTTCATCAAAATATCTCATTCCCTTCGAGAGTTATCGTGCTTACAGACGGACGGACGGACAGACGGACAACTTTTGCGATGTCATAGGTATCCCTCCACTTCCGTTTTGGGATCCCACAAACAATACACTTCCTGTCCGCCTAAAAAAGGCATGCGGCCTATGGGAATGAACATACAAAGTCAGGAGATTACTTCACTGCTTGAAGATTTACGCGGCTTTCTTTTTCGCTTTTAAACTAAGCGGCTTTTGGGGGGTTCAAAAGTTTAGCTCATAGTTTGTAAAGTTTGTCTGTCAATGATAACTCCCGAAAGGGTTGAGATATCTTGTTGAAACTTGGTATGAGGATGCGTTGGATCAAAGTACGGGTGAAGTTAATGGGCAATCCATTCTTATGGAAACTTGATGGAACATGGGAGCAGATGCCCTAAATTTGCTGATTCTGTGTCCGAACGAAATCCAACAAATGACTGGAAGGTAGGGGTCAGAGTAACTTTGTGATACGCCTAAAAACCACAAAGGTGCATGGGCCTTAGAAAGTGCTCGGATTCCACTGAAACTCCCCAAGATGTTCAATTTATCCGCGTCTGAGAACAGTGTTGCATGGAGGTCTCGGAAATATTGTAATACGAGTAGTCGTTGAACGGGTACAGTGATTGGGATAAAACTTGAAAGGTATAAAACTCATGGGACCTAGACATGTAATTTGAGGCCCAAACCGGATCTGAAGTCCGTTGGATGAAGGTGGGGCTGAGGGGTACCCGACCAGTAGGCCCACTGGAAATTGTTCGGAAATGGTCCGTTCGAGTGATGCTTGATGCATTGTAGAAGCGGATGCGAAATACATGCCATTGGGTCATTTATGTGCCCGAACCTCTTCTTGCCATTATGGTAGTGCTGTGGGGGGATTAGGGTGGGCCCTGGACATTTTCTTAAACGCTTATTACAGGGACTAAATCGGTTGAGCGATTGAGATAAACTTGGCAATATTGTGCCCATGTGACCTATTTGTGTTATTCAGATATCCTGGCCTCATCCAACCTTGGTGGGCCGAGTTGGTGGGGGTATCACTGACGGGAATCTGAAACTCATAAGTCACCGAATAAAGTGGACCATTTCCCAGACTGACGAACAGCTAGATCAACCCAAAAAGTCAGTTTCTGGGTGGGAACACAGAAATCACTCAAGAACAGTTCGAGGAAACAGGTTTGCCAGTGTGGTTGGTTTACCGTCAAGGAACAGAAAGGAATGAATAGGTGTTTGGTTAGTGCATTTTCGGATTTACCGACGAGAATATTCCAGTCAGCACATCAAAAAGTCTCGCACTGACGAATAGTTCACAGACTGAGTTTAACGACATGTTAAACACAGCAGACCGAGAAAGAGAGTTCCCATTTTACCGACAAGGCTTTTCCCGATCGTAGTACCGAAAAATGAAAAACAACAGATATCAGAGTCTCGATCCGATCATCGGCTTGATTTACCGACAAGGCTTTTGTCGGTATCATCTCCGCACCGACACAAAATTCTGATTTCTCGACAAGAAGCTTCCTGATTACCGACAGAGCTTCTGTCGGTATCAGAAATGGTATTGGGAAACTGTTTTATCGGAGTTCTTGGTGGTACTGAAATCGTAATTCGCGCACCGTCTCCGCACCGACAAACGCTGCCGATTTCCAAACAAGAAGTTTCATGATTTACCGACAGAGCTTTCGTCGGTGTCAGAGACGAAATGAGGAAAGTGTCCGTCAGAGCTCTTATCGGTATAGAAAATCGAACGTCCTTACCGTCTCCGCACCGGGAAACGCTGCCGATTTTCCAACAAGAAGTTTATTGACTTACCGACAAAGCTTTAGTCGCTACCAGGAACGGAATGCTAAAGCGTGTCATAGTCATACTGACAAACGCTGCCCATTTCCCAACAGAAAGTTTCCTATTTTACCGACAGAACTTTTGTCGGTATCAGAAACAGTAGGATAAAAGCGTTTGTCGCTGCTACGACAGGAATTTTCGTGTGGGGGGCGGGGTGGGCAGCTGCACCACCACGCCCCCCCCCCTAGTTTCGCCTCTGGATATAACTCTATAGGCCATCTCTATTTTGACGATACTGACCGAAACTTCCTGCTTTACTTCTGCCAAATTTCTGATTTCGGCCGAATTCCGAGCGAACTACTTGCCCAGCAAAAAAAAGAAAATTCAGAAACGAATTTAGCGTGTCTCCCTATCCCTATAAAGAACATCTAATCAACTTCAAATGAGACTTTAACTCATCAAAAAAAAATCCGGTTACAACCGGATTCCGGACGAATTACATGTCCGGGTAAAAAATGATTGTCATATACAGTCTCAGCGTCACTTCTTACCCCTAAAGCTGTCATCTAACCAACTTCAAATAAAAGTTTTACTTTTAACAAGTTTTCCGGCTTTGGCCGGATTCCGGGCGAACTAGTTGTCCGGGTGGAAAATACTTTTCACATAAGAGTTCAGCATGTCTTCTTACCCGAAAATTGAACATTTAATCAGCTTCAAATGAAACTTTTACTTGTAACCAACTTTCCGGTTTTTGCCAGATTCCAGACGAAATACTTGTCCGGCGAGAAAATGAACTTCACCATCGTGTTCAGCATGTCTTCTTACCCCATAATCGACTATCACATTAGCTGTTTAAAAATACTTTGTTTGCCCCTTAATTTGAACCACATCCACACCCCTAAATATAGGGCCATCTACGAACTTGACCCAAAGAACCCTCACACCAAGTTTCATCAAAATATCTCATTCCCTTCGAGAGTTATCGTGCTCACAGACGGACGGACAGACGGACAACTTTTGCTATGTCATAGGTATCCCTCCACTTGCGTTTTGGGATCCCAAAAAACATAGACACACAGAACAAGACCAAAGGTTCCGATGGGATCCCAAAAATCTAACATTTGTTTCAAACGATTGGGTCATGTCTTCGCCATTCAGTCTTCGTCAGATTCCTGGAATAATTTTTACTGTTAAAATGATACGGAATCTCTAATCCCGATACGGAATCTCTAATCAATTTCGGAAATAACTTTGAGCTTCAACCAAATTTCCAGTATCAGCCGAATTCGTGATGGACCACCAGTCGAGCAAGAAAACCAAGTTCAGATATGGATTCAGCGGACCTCCTTACCCCCTCAATGAACATCTTATTAGCTTATGAAACATAAATGTTTTTACCGTGAATTCCAAACCCCTCCTCTGCCTCTAAAGATAAGACTAAAGGACCCATCTACGAACTTGACCTGTACTTTACCAGTGAATCCTCATTGAACAACATCCTCGCTTGAACATAATATATCAACCAGTTCGACCTTCGATTACAGTAGATCTCTCCGACGTCACCCAGAATGAAAAAATGAATGCCGGCATCCAGGCGCAGAGCTATACTAGTTTGAGAATACAGAGCTAGGACTGTTATAGTCGAAAACTAGACGAAAAATTTTGTGTCCGGTTTTCGCTGGATTCCGGGGGAACTACTTGTCCGGCAAGAAAATAACTTTCATATTCGGATTCACCATGTCTCCTTACTTCTAAATCAACTATCCAACAGCTTTCAAAAATATATTTTTGTTTGCCCCTTAATTTGAAACCCCTCCCCCACCCCTAAATATAGAGCTACATCTTCGAAATATCTCAGCCCCTTCGAGAGTTATCGTGCTAACAGACGGACGGAGGGACAACTTTTGCGATGTTATAGGTATCCCTCCACTTACGTTTTGGGATCCCAAAACGACATATGTCTCCTTACTTCTAAATTAACTATCCAACAGCTTTCAAAACATATTTTTGTTTGCCCTTAATTTGAAACCCCTCCCCCACCCCTAAATATAGAGCTACATCTTCGAAATTGACCTGTACTTTGACCCAAAGAGTCATCGTGCCAAATTTGAACAAAATATCTCAACCTCTTCGAGTTATCGTGCTAACAGACGGACGGAGGGACAACTTTTGCGATATTACAGGTGACCCTCCACTTACGTTTTGGGATCCCAAAAAGACACTTAATTTTCACTCTTCGACCATTAAGTCCAAGTCTTTAGTTTGGAGAGGAAAGATTCAATTACCTTAGCAATAAGCTGCATGTTGAAGGGACCCGTCACTTCCAAGTTAATAGCAACAGATCTGCATATTGCGTCAATTTTTGCCAACGTTTCCGCGTTCAGGTCCTGTGGTGGCGTGACCATGGTGGCGTCTCCTGAGTGAACACCAGCGTTTTCTACATGCTCTGAAACCGCCATGCAGATAACCTGTCCATCGTTGGCTACAGCGTCGACATCTATTTCCTGTAAGTTGAACGAGTTATACTTATAAATTGAATTTGGATACTCTAAGATTGGGTCAAACCTTGTCAAATTTCAAAGTTTCAAATCGTTTATTTATTAAAGCACAACTCTTACTAGAAATGATATTTTCCCCATGAAAGGGATCAGTGAAAATGTATTCCGGAAATACCATTACTTTCCATCCAAAATTAGCGGCTTTCTTATTAGAGCTTGTCGACTCTATCCAGCCCTTCTGCTCTCCGACGCGGCGGCTGGGCGCAAAACGTTTGAAAACTGAACACGCCGTGGTTAAAAGTAAAACTAAGCAAACAAAAGAAGACAAAAACAGAATTCTTACATCCTTATATGTGAAAGAGTCGTCAGCGGACATTCAAGATTCTGGCAAACTTTGCGTCCTTTGCCTGGCAAAACTCGGCACATCCGAAAAAGCGCTGAAAGTTCGTAGGCACAAAACGAAACAATGGAGAAAGGTGGGGGATTTTAGAAGCTTATAATTCCATAAGGGAGCTCGGCATATTATAAAAGCCAGAATAAGCAAGAGGGGTCCTTTAAGAGTCTTACCCATGGCGTGTGCCGACTAACTGATTCCAACGCCAACATATAAATACACCTAAATATATATAAACAAAAAAATGCAAGCGTAAACTGAGACAACCGCTATTTCGGTTTGCAACGAGACAACAGAATTTTTTTTTGTATATAACATTAATTACACTCTACTAAAAGGTCAAACATATGTGCTTAAAAACCAACATAAAAACATGTGGGCTCATTAATGGTGGATGAAGCGTTAAACAGTTTAATAAATGCCGGAAACAAAGCTGTGTGGCTGCATTGGACAGGTTGCAGTGAATTGGGTTAGCAACTAGTCTTGGAGGTCTTGGCCGTTCGGTTCCAAAATCAGGGGGGAGGATTTTACGGAGGATTGGGTGTTTAAGAGTTTTTAGACCAAAATTTACCTATAGCTTTTCACGATGACTCGCTAATATACTAAGTCTAAGTACAACCGAAAGGCCTTGGTTTCTTTGAACAGTTTTTTTGCGACCGCTCTGTCCTCTATCTTTCGGGCACTTTTATTCTACTGAAAAAGAGTGACATACGTAAACTACGTATAACAAGTATGGAATAGTGTGTTAATGTAATATTTGTTGCAGGATGGCCTTATGGCTTTAATATGCAAAAAAATCATTCACTCGTTCATGAAATGAGTTATGTCAGAGGTTTCATAACAGATATGTGATAGCCTAACCTTCGGACTACAAGTTCTACTGTATGCAGGAAACTATAGCGACGTTTAATTGTCGAGTCCCAGTTAACACCTGATAGCAAAATGAATAGAATACGAGGAGTCACCACAGCGACCCATTGAATGGCTAAGGGGTGTGCAGCTGCAAGGTGGGAATGACTCAATCACAAGATATCGCTAGGATGCGCCGTTTAAAACAACAACACTCAGGATGTCATCTGTTATGCTTTTCAAACATCACACACTAAAACGTTATGCATAACAAGCATTACTAGGAAGAGACGAAAAACCGCCGCTGACTGTTCCGATATTATGATGAGAAACAAAAAAGTCAGCAAAAGTTTTTCTACTCTGCTTTGATAGTGCAAAAACGGATACGTGAGCTGAATTTTATTAGAGCTATATTGCAGCCCTTTTTGGCAAGGATCCTCTTCAGGCTCTAAGCCGCTCAAGTTTGAAAAGCGAACTTGTGGGAAACACAAACTAAAGATTCTAGTTTAGCGTTAAATACTTGACTTCGTGAATTCCTTTGTGAGAGTTGCTTGGATTTAAAAAGGTTGCTGTGATTTCATTGTGGACAGGGCTACTAATAATTTAATGCGTAATGTCTGAAAACATGACAGCTAACACCCTAAGTGTTTTCTGTCGAAACCGAGCATCGTTGCGTTATCTGTTATAAAACTTCTAACAGAGTAGCGACCGACTTCTCAATCAATCAAATTTTTTACCAAATAGCTTAAAGCTACAGAGGAATAAAATATTTAAGAAATACACAAAAAACAAACAAATTAACTAATATTTCCAAGAAACACTTTAAAGACACATTAACCTGAAGACCAAACTAAAGGCGTTTTTCCACGACGTAGTTGTGGGCCACACACTTCTAAGAGTCGCGGAAACACGATTGTGTGCCACACAGTCGAGCCACAAGTTGAAACTCGCGGAAACGCCGTTTTGTCTATTTTTTGGCGGTAATTTCAAATGTCTGAAAATAACAAGAGCTACGAGCTCATATGGCACTTGTTACGAGTAGGTGGTGTGAGAAGCGAGAAAGTACATCAACCTAAGATATGTAATCTAAGGCATAAAATCTCTCAACTTTCCAAGTTTCATTCAAATAACTTCACTCGTTCAACCCCTATGCGAGCCACAACATTTCCGAGATACCCCTCCAACTCCCCCCTAATACGACTCGGACACATAAAATTCGCATGTCTAACATCTCCTATTCCCGTCCATCAAGTTGAACTCAAAACGGATCATATCTGCAAATTTCCGATTCCCACTTCATCCTCCTCCTACTTTGGTCGGATCTGGTTCACACGCCAAATGACAAATCTAGGCCGCATAGACCTGGGCTCTCCAAGTTGCATTCCTTTCTGCCGATCCGTTTGGTTTTTGTGCATGTCAAAAAGTTTCCGGAGCCCCCGCCCTCACCCCCCAACCATGGCCGTAAAGGTTTGTACACATGCTTTGCATATCTAGGTCATCAGTTCTTATCACTTAAGTCGCACCATTTTTCGCAACCTACGGAAGTCAGTAATTTCCGGATTCCACTTCCAATCAACTCCCCGAAAAACAGTCGAATCCAGGAACGGAAGTCTTCCTGGGGCATTGTGTCGGTTCCTTAAGTCTATTTGGTCGGGTCACTAATATGCCTGCCAAGTTTTATCGTCCTTCGCACATCTGGAACTATCCTATCTCGCGATCACCTGAATTTCGGGAAACCCCCTCCAACTCCCCCCAAAGAGCCCGCCATGATCTGGTTCTGTCAAGAACTTATCTAATGCTTATGCTTGTTCTTCCGACCAAGAAGTGTTGAAGTGTGCTGTCTGAGACACGAGGTCTTTCCAAATATCAAGTTTCATTAAGATCGCGTCACCCGTTCAAAAGTTATAAATACCCTAAGATTCCAGATTCCCCCTCCCTCCACTCCCCCCACGGTGCTCGGATCCGGGAAGTGACTATTTCCAAGTTAGTCTTTCTGGGCTCCTGATACGCCTGCCAAGTTTCATCGTCCTAGCTTACGTGGAAGTGCCCGAACTAGCAAAACCTGGACAGACCGACCGACGGACGGAGAGAAATTGCGATCGCTATATGGCACTTGGCCGACGGGCAAGTGCCACAAAAAAAGTCCATGTAAAAAATCTTAACAAATAGAACTCCAGGCTTTCTTCCTTATCATTCCGTACAAAAAGGATCCTCAGGGTATTGTTTTGATGTTGTTTAGATGCTAAATTCGAATTTCCCGTCAACATCGAGCAACAAAATCGACAATCCTCTCTGTATAAGTTGTTTGTCAAAATCGAGCCATAAAGCGAGCCACAAAAATCTTGTTGGTCGTGGAAACGCACTTGTGGGCCGCGGAAAACGCCACGGAAACATTCTTTTCGAGCAACAATCGACCCACAAACTGGTCGTGGGAGCACGGAAAATCGCCTTAAAAGACTGTTTAGCTGAAGATGCTGGGTCCTTTCGCAACGAATGTGGCCTACAAAATTCCAATGAATGTCAAAGGAGTACCCAGCTTGCGGCATTCGAACAAGGTGAAGGTGCATGTATCTTTCATATCTGGAAAGTTTTCCATATGGACTTCATCGGACTGTCCCTCCATTACCCGTACGGAAAGTTCCCACCTGATACCTACCCGAATAAAGTGAAACAGATTTTAGGTTAGTTTGAACCTCCTCGGTTCGAAAGTAATTTCAGCCTTGGGCGATTGCTGGGTCGATTTCCGACCGGATTTTCGGCATCGGGCAGAGCCGAGGCCGACATTCCGGTCGACCCGAGGAAGAGACTAACCTGAAATCGGGTTGGAATCTGTTTCACTTTGCCTGGTTCTATTTCAGACCTCCGTACGGGTAAGGATTTGAGTCCTGGGCGAGCCCAACTGACCCCTTACCTTAGCTTCCAGGATGAACTTCGATATAACAACAGGATGATCCTTTGACACCGCACTGGCCGTATTTAGATACGACTCCAGCTCCTTTGCCGTGTTTGCAACATTCATTGCCGCTCCGCTCAGAACATACGAAGGACGAACCAAGCAGGGATAACCGACGGTGTCGCAGAACTGCTTTGCCGACTCCAAATTCGTGAGCTCCCGCCACTTCGGTTGAAGGATTCCGATAGAATCGAGCATTCGCGAGAATTTGAAGCGATTTTCCGCCCGGTCAATCATTTCCGGCGTTGTACCCAGAATCCGCGCGCGTTTTTTGTAGAGGTCCATAGCAATGTTGTTTGGTAACTGGCCACCCATACTGAGAATTATGCCTGGAAGGATAAGTATACCAATAATGAGTTATTTTTTCTTTAAATCAAAACAACAATAACAGCAGCAAATAAGGAAACAAATCAGGTAAAGGTTGTTTTTATGGCACTTGCAGCCTCTGGCTCAAGTGCCATATACCGATCACAATTCCGTCTGTCGGTCTGTCCGAGTTTTTTGTCACACTTTTTCGAGTTAGGGTACTTCCAGATATACTAGGACAATCAAACTTGGCAGGCATATCAGGGACCCAACCAAACTAACCTGGAAATAATCAGTTTCCCCATCTGACCATATGCGGGGGAGTGGAGGGCGCTGGAAACTTGAAAATTGAGGGCATTTTGTCACACTTTTTCGAGTCAGGGTACTACCATATGTGCTAGGGCCATGAAGCTTGGCAGGCGTATTAGAGACCCGACCAAACAAACTTAGAAATAATCAGTTTTCCGATCCAACCATTTTTTTTTTTTGGGGGGGGAGTGTAGGGCAGGGGAATCCGGGAAATTGAGTACTGTATAACTTTCGAACGGTGATCGGATTATAATGAAACTTAATAGCTGAATAGGTTATATATCTGTGATGTCCAGTTTAAAGTCTTGACAGAATTGGGTTGTCAGGGGGGAGATGGGGGGGGGGGGGGAGACCAGAAATTTCATGAAACTGTTAGAGTGGAGGGATCGGAGTGAAACTTGCTGGGAAGAACAAGCATCTGCTCTGGATAAATCGTTTAGACAATTGTACTGGATCCGGACACTTAGGGGGCGGGGAGGGAGTTTCCCGAAATTCCGGTGATGGCGGTTTTTGGGATTTTCACGATGAAACTTGGCAGGCGTATCAGTGACCCGATCAAACTGACTTCACAATAAAAAATTTCTAGATCTGCTAATGGTGGGGGGGGAGTGGAGGGAGGGCAATCCGGAATATTTAGTCATGCGTAACTTTGGAACGGGTGATCATATTCGAGGTGAAATTTAAGAATTGAATTGAGGACATTTCTCTGGTGACCTTTTTCATATCCG